>CM070622.1:47026117-47509584 GCA_036346255.1 Ampelocalamus luodianensis | reverse complement strand
TAAAGATCTCCTTGGTCATTTTGCCAAAACCACCTCCCGACTCCACCAAGGTCCTCTTTGCAAAAGACCTCCCTTGGTCATTTTGCAAAGACCACCCTAGACCACCCTCGGGTCCTCTTGGTAAAAAGCCACCCCTGGTCTTTTCAGAGAAAACCCCGCTCTGCTTCTTAGGCTCTATCTCAGCTGCTCACGACCTCCCTGGATTTAGATCTCGAGCGTTAGATCTCCTTTGTAAAATCCTTAGTCTCGGGACCTCCTCCGCGCCGACCTGGACCGCTCAGACCTCGCTAGGCCTAATCTGAGCCGCCCGCATCTCTCCTGAAACCCTATCGCATAGGACATCCCCGAGTAGATCTTGGCCATCCAAGACCTCCTCGTAAATCCCTGTACCGATCAAGACCTCCTCTCGAGATCTTGACCGCCTAGGACCTCATCCTTTAGATCCGTAGCTTTGGGACCTCCTCATCTCGGTCTAAACCGTTAGATTTAGATCTAACTGCTAGACCTCCTTCCTTGATTTAAAGCCTTAGGACCTCCCCAGTGCTCGAGACCGCCGGATCTCGATCCGACGGCCACGCACTCATAGGCGCGAGGACCTCCTCTGTGTGCGCTGTGCATGCACTGGTCGTGGTCGTTGGATCCAATCTCAATGGTCCAGACCTCCCCGGTGTGGGAAGAGGTCTTCTATGCGTTGTGCTTCGAGGTCTGTGGCCATGCGATGAAGGATCGACGGCCCACGACCTCTCCTTTTTTCCTTCAGTTCATTTGGACCTCCAAGAGCTCAAACTTTCTAAGTCCTTTAATTTTTCAAATTTCAAAAGTGCATAACTTTGTCATTTTAGCTCCTTTTTGAATGATTCCAATTGCTTTAGCTCGGTTATAGAATGAACTTTAATCTGAGAATGAATTTAGGCACTGTTATGTAGCAGAAAATGACTTTAACTATATGAACTTGTTTAATATGAAATGGTCGTTTAGAAATTATCTCAACTTTGTAAAATACATAACTTTTTCTCTCAGAATCCAAACTGAGCAAACTCAACTTGGTAAAATTTGTCCTGATGCATGCTTTAATGTGAAATAGGCTTTGTCTTTATGTATGTTCCTAAAAATGATATATGCTAGTTTTAGAACTTAGAAAATCATAACTAATTCTTTATAACTCCAAATGAAGTAAACTCAAATTTGCTGTTCTTAGGATGACCTTAGCTACCTACCATAAAAATTTCAGACCTTAGATCATTCTAGAAAATTTCACCATGAACAGTACTAAGTAATTAATTTAATTGAATTATTAGGTCGAGAGAACTTAGTTTAGTCATAACTTTTTCATACCTAATCCAAATGACTTGACTCTTGTTCCTAAAATTGTCTAAAATCATGATCTTGCTACTGTATAAATTTCATAGGTTTTGGAGAACTTTTGCTGTTGAGTTTGGTTTGGTGTTTCTTGTTCTTATTTGGTTATCGCTTTTCGCAAGTTAGGTTCCGGAGGGATTATTGATTACGTGAGTGAATCCTCTCAGCAAGAAAGTGATCTACAACAAGGCAAGCAGTTTGATCATGTTAATCCCAGTATTTTTAAGTATTTATGTTGTTTACAAATTCTATGTATGCATTGCTAGTTTGTGTTAAACTATTGTCGATAGTTGGCCTAGTAGATGCATTTCCTAGACAAATGATTATCCTTTACTACCATGAGCCTAGGTTATTCCTGTGATTGAGAGTTCACTGGATGAACTCTTGTCACTTAGTAGTTGCGAATTATAGCTTAGCCATGCTTAGCTTCCTAGAATGGGCGGTTATCGACTTGTCGATAACCTTGATCACATAAAACTTATTATTACTTATGATTTCAGCCTTGTGCCATGTTTACTTGTGAAACCAAAAACTGAAACAAAATGATTTAGACTTGGGCACAATGGTATGTTGGTGTGCTTTTGGGTGTGACCGAATGGTGCCCAAGTCAATTAAGGACCGAACTTCTTGTGAGTACCGTTATCCAGCATTTTGTGCGTATAACCACACTAGAGGGTATGGGACCTCTCTTGAATTAGTACTTTGGGAGGCATTAATTAATGAGTCGGGTCTGTAGTTTATAGAGAAAAGGATCACGAGGCGTGACCGGGTGGTTCCTTTCTAGGCCCTCCACCCCGACCGGTCTTGCAAATGTCCGCTAGCGCACCCTAAATGGCTAATGACTCCGGCTTTGCTTGACTCCACCACAACGTGTGGTCCTAGTGGCCCATTTCGCCTACCGGTCACTAAGGGTTAACCCCATACGGCGGCTCTTAATTAACGCATTCCATTGGAAACGCCTCAGGGACTTAGCCGCTTGTGATACCAAAAGAAGTGTGCTTAATAGCTTGGCAAAAAGGCGGTCCAAGTGTGGGTACATTGGTACACCCCCAGTGGTTAAAACTATTTGAATAGCCTCGCCCTAGGTTATGGACACGCTTGGGTAAGCTTTTCAAGAGTTAGACTACAACATTTTAATTAAAACTTGATGGGTGGTACGAACTGGGATTCGTGCTATGTGTGGTGGCTATTGGGTTAGTCACCAATAGGTGGTTACTCTTGTACTTATTGTATCTTGTGTTATTTCATTCAATAAACTGATTGCAAATTGCTTTTGAAATGTACTACATTATTGCAAATAAAGTTGGCTTGGTGCAAAATGAGACATACAACCTCCACTGAAATAAGCTTGCATGTAGCATATTGATAGGTCCGCTATTCCACACGCGCCTTAAGTAGTACATTTTTGTACTCATTTGCTTTGCTTATTTGTTGCAGAGGAAGAAGTTGATCCCCAAGGATCGACCTTGGTGAGAATTGCTACGCGATGGACGACTAGCTTGGCGCCTCTGGCGGTTGCCTTGTGGGTTTATGGCTAACCGGTTGGATTTTGTTTATAGCCATCTTATGGCACTTTTTCTTTCGCTGTTAACGTTACTTTGATGTTGTTTGGCCGGTTGGCCTTCTTGTGTAACAACTCTATTATGTATGTCTTTTGTTAGGATTAATGTTATGTGATGTATAGAATTGATGCGTGATTTTGTAACGGGGTGTGTATACTGCATTTATGGGAAGTATACATGTCTCGGGGCTTGGTTTATTTGATTTGGGATGCTAGAGTCAAGGGAAGATTAAGCATTACAAGCCAAATAAATCGGGTCCTCATACCTCAGTAAAAATTCAGAATTTTGGAGTTATTTCGCTATCTCTAATAAATCCTCAAAAGCCTCTCGCCTTTTTAAAACCTAAAACCGTTCACTGTTCCTTGTTCGAGTCGGCTCGAGCTCGAGCCACTTGACTCTACCGAACCCACTAATCGCACCGAGCCTCATTTTTAAGCGCGCCCAATCTCACCGTTAGATCTTAATCGCCGCCCACGTCGCGGAGCATTCGGACCGCAAGGATGCACTATTCAATTTGGACCGTTGGATCTCAATCCAACCGCCCGCATTTCTGAGCATTCGATCGTCCGGCGACCCATTTAATCGCACCGCCCATTTTCAATCCAACGGTCACCGCTTTCTTCTTCTTCCTCCTCGGTCTCTCCGCACGCGCAAGGCCAATGGCGTGAAGAGGAAGAGAGAGAGGCGCCTTCGTTGTGTCACTGAGCTTGCTCGCCAACATCTCTCGTCGGGCATTAAATGCGCCCCAGGCTTTCGGCTCCTCCATCCCGAGTCTCACTTGCCCCCATCATTTCTTGGTCCATGGTCGTAGCATGAACCGAGCTCACCGTGAGCTCTTGTTCTTGCTCGAAACCCTAATCCTTCCTCTATATAAAACCCTCTAGGTCCTCCTGGTGTTCCTTTACACCACACTTTGCTCACTCTCTGTGTTTGAGCTCAAAACCACTTCAAATCCTCAAAGCACCATTGTTGACCCGAGAAGCTCCATTGGTGATCTTGGTGTCCAGTGGTTCATCTTCGATTTTTCTTGTACCCTTTCGAGCTCCTCAACTTCCTTTACATTTCCCCTAACTTAATTTTGGGTTGCATTCACAGGAATCACTCAATTTTAAGTTTGGAGATTTTCGACTGATTTCACCCCCTTCTCCAACTCCGTAAGTGGTTCATTTTGCAATTACTCGTTACGCTTTCTCGAGCTATAATGAAGTTATGGTAATCGCTGGTTCCACTCATTTTGCTTAGAACCTCATTTTCTACTTGCCTTCCTCGGCCCGTGAACTCCATCGTGTTCAAGTCTTCTCACCATCTTTGAAGCTCCTCTCGTTAAGGTAGCTTCTATTTAGTCCCTAGAAGTGTTGGCACTCGCTGCAGGACCGCAATGAGCATTTTGTCGTTTTCATGTTTTGCCGAAATGGCCTCCTCGTGGTTTCGGCCACGGCTTCTAGATCTCCACAGCCGGCGAGGTCATCACCTTTAGGTCCGCATTGCTATTGCGAGTCCATTTTGGTATTTGGTTGGCGCCGCCGCGGCCGGAGTCGCCGGCGACAAGCCGTTGTTCTCGCTCGGGGTTTTGCCAGCCGTAACCTCCCGTTTTAGTCAGATTATTAGGAAAGGCCTAATCATAATCAACATTAGAAGTATTAATTGTGTCCTAATCCGGCCTAATGTCTCACTGACATGTGGGTCCAACCCCTGAATCCCCTCACGGGCGTAATCGCAGCGCTTAGGACATCATTAATGTCTAATCATTGATTAGTTAAGTGCTGTGATAAAGGGCTATCGGAAATAACCCGTGTGCCACTGCGAGGTGGGCCCGTAAGCTTAAAACAAAAAACCAGAAGTCATTAGGGCTAATTTTGGGTTTATTTATTGCTAATCATTGTTAGCAATAAATGTGTCCGAAGCCGCCATCCTGTGTCATCGCCAGTGGGCCTCACCCTAAGTCCACCTCTCTGTAAATCGTTAGGACACATTAATTGCTAATCATCACTAATCATTGGTCATTAGTAGTTAATTCGTTGTCCTGAAATATTCTTGTGTCTCGCTGCCATGTGGGCCCGAGCCCTATGCACGTGTGTTAGAGCTCGTGTTTGTGACTCGCAGTCACTGACATGTGGCCCCACATGACAGCGCTCCATGTTGCACTTCGATCAAAGGCCACCGTCCATTTTGCGATCTGCGGCCCAGATTTGTGAAACATTCGGACCATCTGGTTCCCCTCTTCATTCTGGACCATCCATCCCACGATCTACGACTGAGATCGTATGTGCAATCGGACTCTCCGACTAGAGGTGTGCTCAGAGTCGTTCATCTTTAGATCTGCCGTCGTGGTTGGCCGAGGTAACCGCACCATCCGGATGCATCATTCTCGTGAGACGCTGGATCTTGATCCAACGGTAGGCCTTTTAGAGATCGCACGCGCCGCTGCTGCTCCGGCGCGATGCGATGAGGATGTTAGATCGAGGGCTCTCGAGCGCCCACGCCATTTACTTCCGCTGAGTTGGATTTATTTCGTAAGTATTTATTTATCAACTAAAAATTGTATCAAAACTTTAGAAACTCATAACTAATTCGCTTTAAATCCTTTTAGATGTTTCCAACTGTAATAAATTTCTATGCCTTTGTAGTTTTATATAAAAATGCATATGGGCATGTTTCACAGAAAATTTTGTAACTCAAATAACTTGATTTCACCAATTTTGATTATCCCAAAATAGAATTTAACTTGTAAAATGCATATCTTTTCATGTATAACTCCAAAATGTGCAAAATCAATTTTGTTAGATTCCTCTGTTAGTGTACTTTGATAAGAAATAGGTTTTGAACATGTTTATGTTTCAAAAATGTAATGTGCTAGGCTTACAACTTAGAAAATCATAAGTAAATCATTATAACTCCAAATTTAGTAAGCTCAACTTTGTCGTTATTAGGATGTCATAATCTACCTGTTATAAAAATCTCAGACTTTAGATCTTTCTAGAAATTTTTGCCATGAACAGCATCAAGAATTAATTTAGAGAATTTATAGGTCGAGAGAATGAATTTTAACCATAACTTTTTCATGCTAAGTCCAATGAAGTAATTCTTGTTCCTAAAATTGTCTAAAATCAACCTCTAGCCGCTGTATAAATTTCATGGGTTTTGGATGTCTTTTCTTCTGGGTTTTGTTTGGTGTTCTTCGCTCTTATTGGCTTTATCACCTTTTCGCGTTAGGTTCAGAGATTATATTGAACTCGAGGATCCTCCTCTCAAAGAAGAACAATTGCAGCAAGGCAAGCGCTTTGATCATGTTAATCCCAAGATTTTAAGTATTTATGTTGTTTACAAATTCTACGTATGCATTGCTAGTTTGTGTTAAACTATTGTCGTTAGTTGACCTAGTAGATGCATTTCCTTAGCAAATGATTATTCTCTACTACCATGAGCCTAGGTTATTGCTGTGATTAGGCTCGTGGATGAGCTCTTGTCACTTAGTAGTTTGTGAATTAATTGCTTAGCCATGTTTAGCTTCCGAGTAGAAATGGGCGGTTTTCGACTTGTCGATAACCTTGATCACATAAAACTTATTATGATCTATGATTTCAGCCTTGTACCATGTCTACTTATGAAAACTAAAACTAAAAACAAAATAATTTAGACTTGGGCACAATGGTAAGACGGTGTGATTTTTGGGTGTGACTCGAATGGTGCCCGAAGTCAATTAAGGACCGAACATCTTGTGAGTACACATATCCGAGCAATTTGTGCGTATAACCACACTAGAGGGTATGTGACCTCTCTTGACTTAGTACTTTGGTGTGTATTGGTTTCGGTCGCAGGAGTCGCAGGAGGGATGGTGTTGGGAGATTGTGTCCGAAAGGCTTCCCCATGATGGCTGGTTGTCTTTCGCTTGTAATGTAAGCGTATGTGTTTCTATCCATACGAGCGGCTCGTAGTTAATACACAATATTGAAAACGCCTCGTAGGACTTAGCTATGCCAAAGATACCTTCTAAGTGTGCTTTGTGGCTTAAAGGCGGTCCAAGTGTGGGTACATTGGTACACCCTGCAAGGTTAAAACTATTCAAATAGCCTCGTCCCTAGGTTATGGATACGCTTGGTAAGCTTTTCAAGAGGTAGACTACAACCTTTAATTAAAACTTGATTTGTGGTACAGATCGGGATTCGTGCTATGTTGTGGTGGCTATTGGGATAGTCACTTCCTGTGGTTACTTGTATTTATTATTAATTCATTGTTACATTTCAACATCAAAAGCAGATTTGCAAACTTGCTTTTAAATGTATTACATTATTGCAAATAAAGTTGGCTTTGTGCAAAATGAGACATATAACCTCCACTTAAATGAGCCTACATGTAGCATATGAATAGGTCTCGCTATTCGACATGTCGATCTTACAGTACCTTTGTGTACTCGCTAACTTGCTTAAATGTATTTGTTGCGAGAGAAGAAGGTGAGCTTGAAGGGCTCACTTTTGTGAGCTTTGTTGTGGTAGCTTGTGGGGCGACTAGCTTGGCGGCCCGCCTGTTGCCTTGTGGGTGGTGTGGCTAACCTGGTCGACTTTTGTTCTAGCCATCTTATGGCACCTTTTGCTTCATTGTCATTCTTGTTTATTACGTCATTTGGTCGGTGGCTCTTTTGTAATAACTTACTTTATCTATGTCCTTTACTAGACTTGTTAATGTATGTTGTATGGAAATGATGTGTAATTTTGTGATGATGTGCATGTGCTGCACTGCAGAAGCATATGTCCATCGAGGCTTAGAATGTTTAATTAGTAATGCTAGAACTCGTGAGGACCCATTTATTTGGCTTGTAATGCTTAACCATCCACCGGTCCTAGCATCACAAATCAAATAAACTGAGCCTCGAGATATGTATACTTCCCGAGCAAGTGATACACACCTCCCACAAAAGTATGCTTCAACTCCATACCAAACATAGAGTCCAAACAAAGAACTACCAAACGGAAGATAAACAAATAGCGAGAAATTATTACGCACCAGTACGACCGCCAAAGATACACAAATAATGTAAGATAGACAATGAAGCAAAAGTGCCATAAGATGGCTATAAACAAAGCCAATCGTGCCTTCACCCACAAGGCATCCGACCGGACCGCCAAGCCTAGTCGTCGCGACACTAAGCGGCAAAGAACTCACGTATGAGGCCCTGGGGCTCACCTTCTTCCTCTCGCAACAAAAACATTGCGAAGCACCGAGTACAAAGATTGTCTTTGTACTTAAGACCGACGTGAACTAGCGCACTGCTCATATGCTACATGCAAAGCTTATTTGGTGGAGGTCATATGTTTCATTTGCATAAAGCCAACTTTATTTACAATAATGTAATACAGCTTTAAAGGCAAGTTTGCAATTTATTTATACCATGAAATAATCACAAATAAAAATAGATACAAGTAACCACCTAGAAGTGACTATCCCAATAGTCACCACAACATAGCACTAATCCCAGTTATTGCGTGCCCGCAAGTTTTAATTTAAATGTTGTAGTCTAGTTCTTGGGGCGATCCGAGCGTGTCCATAACCTAGGACGAGGCTATTCGAATAGTTTTAACCTGCGGTGTACCATCGCACCCACACTGCATCGCCTTTAAGCCAAAGCACACTACCAAGGTATGCCGGCACACTAAGTCCTACGAGACTTTTTCCAATATTGTGTATTAACTACGAGCCGCTCGTATGGATAGAAATCCATACGCTAGCATGGTAAAGCCGAAAGACAACTACCCACTGGTAAAGCTTTTGACAACTACCATGCTCCCAACACCATCCCTCCCGCGACCTCCTCGCGACCCGAGCCAATACACGCCAAAGTACTAGGTCAAGAGAGGTCCCATATACTCTAGTGTGGTTAGCACGCAAAATGCTCAAGACGGTGGCGCAAGTAACTCGGTCCCAACCGACTCTGCACCTTTCCACCACACCCAACAGATCACACCAGCCTTACCATTGTGCCCAAGTCTAAATCATTTTGTTTTCATTTTTAATTTTGCAATTAAACATAGCAAATGCCAAACATAAAGTTATAGTAAATTTTGTGTGATCAAGGTTACCGACTAAGTCGATAATCGCCATTTCTACCGATACTAAGCATGTCTAAGAAGCTAAAATCGATCTACTAAGTGACAAGAGATCATCCAACATCTCTAATCACAAAGAAATAACCCGGGCTGTAGTAGAGGATAATCATTTGCCTACAGATTATGCATCTAAAGGATTAACTAACCAATTTAACACAAATTAAGCGATGCATACATACAGCTTGAAACAAAATATTAGACTTTAAAATACTGGGATAAACATGATCAAACTGCTTTGCTGTCTGCCGCTCAATAGGCTCAACTCATTGCGAGGATCACTCTCGGGTTACCGCAAATGTCAAGCCTCACCGATTGAACAAATAACAAATAATAAGAACGAATAACACCGACAAAACTCAAACATACACAACATCAAAACATTCCAAGCTTTACACAACAGCCTAAACATGATCTAACACATTTTTAGAAACAGGGAAATAATTATTTGAAGTGGTGATGAATTTTCTAGCAATTTCCTAAGCTAACATACACGTTAAAGCACTAGTTAAATACTTAGCAAAATTTTAATAACAGAAACATACCCAAAACCTATTCTGATCATTAGTACACTAAAATGACAATTTACAAAATTGGTTTCACTGGATTTGGACAATTATTGAAAGAGATATGCATTTTCTAATTTGGAAATTACAATATACACCATTTAAATCAATAACCATATTTTAGCTAACAGAGACATGGTTGAAACTAATTTTGTAAATATTACATTTAAAATGAAAATTAACAGAACTGGTTTCAAGTGATTTGGAGAAAATTGAATTAGTTATGAATTTTCTAAGTTTAATTGAATTAATAAAGACAAAGGGAAAGCATTTCGAATTACAAAAGCATGAAAACCTTTTTCTACCGACAACGAGCTAGCCACACCATCGATACGCGCGTTCGCGCGAGGGCGCCGATCGAGTCACCTCGACGCCACGGCTTAAGGTGACGCTAAAACGACATCGGAATACGCCTTCGCTTATCAAACGTAAACCTAAGCTAAACGTGACAGAAATACGCTTCCAAACAGAAAACGCAACATCAAGATTACACCACCACTTAACCGAATATGGGCCCACAGGACATAGACTCGAGGACTAAAATAACCGCCGATTTAAACTTAAACACAAATAATCTTCATGGGCCCACACGACATACAAATGTACTAAAGAGATACTTAAGGCTAATGATTTAGGTTAGACTTGCTTACACGCGCGGCTTACCGACGCCCACGGGACGATGGCGCGGCCGCGCAGTTGGATCTAGCGGACCGGAGGGTCTTAGGACAAGAGGGTTATACCTCCGTGTTCGCTACGACTCGCGAACTTGATGAAGGCGACGCGAGACTCGAGGACGCCGCCGCGGCAAGCGCGAACGGAGGCGAGAAGGCGTAAGAATGGCTGCGAGGAGGAATGGACGACCCTAGGAGGTAGATGGACTCGTGCGATCCTCGGAGGCGCACACGCCGTCCGGCGTGGCAACGACGAGCCGCGTGGCAAACATGCGCGATCGCCACGAGCTCCAGTGAGGCGCTGAGTCGGCGAGGAAGAACTCGACAGAGGGACCCACATGTCGCCGACGGTAACTAAGGGCGCGAGTCGGACCAAGTGTGGTTCAACGATTTGGTCCGACTCGATCAAGAAGATGTCGACCGCTCGATCTAGAATGGACGGCCGAGATCGCATGTATGCATTCTGGACAGTCGACGAGACAAGCAATGTGGACCGTGGCGATCTTCATCGGACGGTCGATAGCCATCGGGCTCGCGCGGTGCAGCAGGCGGTGCGACCGAGTCAAGTGGCGCGGTCGACTCGAGCTCGAGTTGGTTCGAGCCCGATAAACAAAGTGATTTCAGATTTGATTTCAAAAGGTGAGCGGGTTTGGGAATTTTTAGAGATAGCGCCGAGCTCCAAAAATTCTGAAATTTTTATGGGAGCTTGCTAGGACAGAGGACAACCTTGTGTAATTTTTCCAGTAATGTTCATGCACTGGATTTCTCCCAATAAAATTCACAAGCTGCTGTCCAGAGGTTTGACCAGATTTCTAAACTGGTTTGACTTGGCCATTTGAAATAGCAACCAAAATCTAAAAATTGTGAAATTTTTCAGAGAGGTAGCTAGGGTGGTCAAGATGATAGGAAAATTATTTGCAGAGGATGATCACAAGTTTGAAGGCTAGGAATTTGCTGACAACAATTTCCAATCACAAGAATTAAATTCTAAAAATTGGAAATTGCTAGGGAAAATTTGGAAAACTTCCAAATGATTTGATGAGACAGCAAAAGTTTTTATTTCTCCTCAAAATTTTACATTTGAAATACAAACCCTAAGTTAGGGCTGTTACAGAACCATTTGGAGGTTAAGTGTTACTAGTTAAATATTCCGGGTCCTCACAGTATGTTGATGACATACTGATCTTTGGGACCAACCTTAATGTAATGAAGGAAGTCAAGGATTTCTTGTCTCAGAATTTTGAGATGAAAGATCTGGGAGTAGCTGATGTTATCTTGAACATCAAGCTGTTGAGAGGTGATGATGGTGGTATTACATTGTTGCAATCTCATTATGTGGAAAAGGTTTTGAGTCGTTTTGGTTATAGCGACTGCAAATCCTCTCCAACACCTTATGATCCTAGCATGTTGCTTAGTAAGAATCGGAGAATAGCCAGAGACCAATTGAGATATTCTCAGATAATTGGTTCACTCATGTATTTAGCTAGCGGTACTAGGCCTGACATCTCGTTTGCTGTGAGCAAACTAAGCCGTTTTGTTTCCAATCCAGGAGATGATCATTGGCATGCTCTTGAGAGGGTAATGTGCTATCTAAAGGGTACCATGAGCTATGGCATTCACTATACCGGGTACCCTAGGGTACTGGAGGGTTATAGCGATTCAAACTGGATATCTGATGCTGATGAGATTAAGGCCACAAGTGGATATGTCTTCACACTTGGAGGTGACGCTGTTTCATGGAAGTCTTGCAAGCAGACTATCTTAACGAGGTCAACAATGGAAGCAGAACTCACAGCATTAGATACTGCCACTATTGAAGCCGAATGGCTTCGTGAGCTCTTGATGAATTTGCCGGTGGTTGAAAACCTGCACCGCTATTCGATGGATCGTGACAATCGACTGTGATCGTCAAAGTGAACAGTTCTAAGGATAATATGAAGGCATCAAGACATGTGAAGAGAAGACTGAAATCTATCAAAAAAATGAGAAACTCCAGAGTAATAGCTTTGGATTATATCCAAACAGCTAAGAATCTGGCAGATCCCTTCACAAAGGGTTTATCACGGAATGTGATAGACAATGCATCGAGGGATATGGGTTTGAGACCCACGTGAGTTATACCATAGTGGTAACCCATCCTATATGATCGGAGATCCCGTGAAGTAGGATTGGCGAAACAAGCTTTTGGTTAACTGGGAGGAGAGTACTTTTATAGACCCACTCCATTGGAGATGCAATTCTCTCCTAAATCTGTATGGCAGGTTGATTTTTATCTTAATGTGTTATGTGGCTTGTTTAAGCAAAGATGCTGTCCTACAGAGCAGTCTTGAAAAAGAACACACCTATATGAGCCCGATCGCTAGTCACATCTATGAGATTGGGTAATCTCTAGGAAGCTCATGAATAGGCCAGAGTATGACTCATATCCTCCAACCATGGGATGCCTAGCACTGGTATCGCTTAAGGACTTAAGTAAAACTTATTCACACAAAACTCACAATTCAAGGCTCACCCATTGTGCGCTTGTGGATAAGTGTAGCTTCTGTTTAGGTGGATGTTCAACCTAACCGGTCTCCATCAAAACACCGGTATATCAAAATAATACTGTGGATCAAGGCATTTGACATGTGCCCTTGTGATCCGTGGGGATTGTTGGAATTAATACGGCCGGGCCCCGCTTACTTCTAATTAATTCCTGAAAATCCCAAAGGCCCATGTGCATGTGCTAAAACTATTTAGTCCCATATGGAGAGTTGAATGGGAGTTACACCACTTTAAAAGGTGGAATGTGGTAGCCCCTTGTGGAATTGGAGAGCCAATACACGCGCCGCTGGCCGCCGCCACGCCACGCCACGCCGCCTCGCCTCGCCGAGCCGTGCGGCGGTGTGTGCGCGCGCTGCAGCATGTCGAGTGCGTGCGCGCGTTTTCTTTATCTATTTGAAAATCAAAACGCGATCGACTCGCGGTTAATGGCATTAACAAACTACCGCGATAACGGTTCGATTACCGCGAGTAATGGTGACCGCTTTCTAGTCTCTTCGCTTTTGCCATTAAGTAGAACATGCTCGGTTACTAGTGATGGGTAATGGTGCGGTTACTAGTGAGTAATGATGACCGCTTTCGGTCTCGGTTTTTGCCATTATATGGAACAGAGCATTTGTTCTTCTCTCTCTAATACTCTCCACGAAAGACAATAGTATACCACCGGTTTTGTTGTCGTCTCTGGCGATCTCCATCCCTAAGCGCGTGTACGGCTACACCGGAGAGCAGACCTCGAACCCTTTGTCGTCGAAGGCTTGCACGAGCGACGACGAATAAGGTTTTGGGAGCGTTCGCGATCGCCGCTTCTTCTACTTTATTCGATTCTGCGCTACGCCTACATCAATCGCACGACTACTACCACTACGCCATGACGAACGACAAGATCGCTGCTTTGCTACTAGATCTGGAACTCCTACTCATCGCTACTCGCTTCTATGGATCCGGTATGTCTATCTTACACATATGTGTTTGTTAGTTTTCTTATCTGTTGTTAACTTGAACACTGAGATAGGTATACTACTTTATGTCCTTCTGGATCTTAGTATGTCTATAGTGTTCTTGTTCATTTACTTTGTGAAAATGACTAGAGTAATTCTCATGATTTATCTATCATATTTCGGATTAAAGTAATTCAAAAATGCTCATACTTTTAACATCTTTGCCAATTTAATCAACAAAATATTTGTGTTGTAGCTCTAAAAAAATCTCAACTAGTTGATTTGTCCAACAATGGAAAACAAACCACTTTTAAAATCTCAAAAGAATCCTACGAGTTTGGTGAAATATCTATTTACTACTAAATTGCATGTGAGCTGAATAGGAAATTACAAGTCGCCATGACGTGCCGAGGTGCCTAACCCAAATCGATATGGCCGTCTAACCCAGCAAAGTTGGGCCTAGAGTCTCCAACGGTTATGGGCCTCACCTCCTCAGACACTCCTCGATCGGCTCCTCCAAAACAGGCCGCCGTATTGGAAAAGAAGATTTTCGATAGGACCTATTTGGTTCAGGACTAAGGTTGCCATAATTAAGTTTAGAGAATGCATGGTTTGCCATAAAAAGTATGCCAAATAAATTGGTTGCCACTAACGTGGCAAAGCAAGCTAAAGAGTTGAGTCTGCGATACATAGGCCATGGAGCTAAGAAAATATGGCAAGCCATAATTATGGCATGGAACCAAATATGTGGCTAACAAACTATATATGGCGTGATTAATGTTAGGCGTGATAAGGTGAGACATCAAACCAAACACCCTCTTATCCTCCAATAAAAAGAAAGAAAGAAGGCTAGAACTAATTTAATCGGGGCGGTTCACCATGCATATAACAATATA
This sequence comes from Ampelocalamus luodianensis, assembly GCA_036346255.1. Lineage (NCBI taxonomy): Eukaryota > Viridiplantae > Streptophyta > Magnoliopsida > Poales > Poaceae > Ampelocalamus > Ampelocalamus luodianensis. The sequence goes on along the minus strand of CM070622.1, from coordinate 47,494,953 downwards.
TGAAATTTTCAATCAACATTGCACTAAATAGTAATGTGTCCGGATATTTTCAACATCAATAATTTGACATAATGAAAATATACAATAATAAAGAAGTAGCAATCAATATGCATACCAAAATGAAGGAAGGCAGGAACTAAAGACAAAATCACAAACAAAAGATGGTTGTATTGGCAAAATGCAAAATACATCACCCAACCTCATTAGCCTGAAAAAAGAGAACAATATGTCTTAGAATTCTCGTAAAAATAGTAGAACGATCAAATAAAAGTACTTAAGTAAATATGCCTTTTAGTATTTACGTTCTTTCAAGTTTGTGAAGTGATGAACCATAGCATCATTAGTAACTTTCTTCATTTTTTTGTTTCTCGATATAATAAATAAGGCTATCACTGATGAAATCATCATTGATACGATTACACAAATATGTTTTCACAATTTTCATAGCTGAAAAACACCTCTCAATAAAAAAATAGTATTATTTGCATCTCATAACCAATTGATAAGTTGCTTACCTTGAGGGAAGCTCATTTAGCTTTACACCGCATCCTTAAACTCATTCAGATCGCCTATGACCAAAGAGAGAAGCGCTTTTTTAAAACCTGATGTGACCAAAAGCTTAAAAGCCATTCAAAATTGAGGCTTACGAAAGGAACCAGGACAAATATCACTTACTAAACATACCATTGTCTGGGAGCAACATGGAGATCAAAAACATGATCTTGATGCCTTGGATTCATTTATTTGTCACTGGAAGGGAGTCGCCAAGAAAGAAGCCTAGTAAGTATACATCCCATCAGATGCAAGTAAGTATCGATAACCTACTACTTGAGATAACATATAAAACAATTGCCAATTTCACACTCAATGTATTGCTAGATCCTAAAATCCTGTATTCTGATATCATACTTTTCCATTATTAAAAATACAGATATTGAAAAAAGTCTACAATGTATCTGAAATAGCTCAACTCATGATCAGATCCTATATGGACGGTTAAAGCATAATTGCGCCATACAAAATTTCCAAGCGAGATAGTATGATACCATGTATAAATTTCTACAGTCTAAGTATCCACGTACTCTAATATCTTTATTAGTCCTGACATGTATCTGATTCGTGTATGTATCCTTTAAAATATGGATAACAACATGATTTTGCCTGTACCTGGTACCTAGTAAGTAACTAAGCTGGTAAGTAATAATCACCAAATTCCAGATCCAACCACGAAAATCAGAGCACGGTTTGCAAAAGACAATACTAATTACTAAGTAGTGATAGAAGGAAGGAAAAATGCAGCAATAAGGAGTTGCTGTAGAGGATGCAGAGCTCGCCGGAGTGGTTGACGGAGACGAACTGACGGTCGCTGGTAGCTCAAGAAGAGCAGTAGCAGGGACTTGCCAGACCAAAACCCTAGCCTCCACAGAGCAGCCTCGACTGCGCAACTTCGAGCCCGCGCTACAACTCCTTCGCCTTGTGCTCCATCGCCGGCTTTTTCCCCTCTCTTGGCGCCTTGCCACTACCGTGTCACGTTCCCGGCGTCGCGCCAGAGAATCAGAACAATCGATAGTGAGTTGGAGAGGAGATTGAGAGGTTTGGGAAGAACATGAGAGAGAATAGGCAGGGAAATATTCTTGATCTTTTTCAATAGCCCTGTTCGCAACAACCTCGTTCCCTTTACAAGCATCAGCCAAGCTGTAGCAGAAACAATAACAACGCCCTTTACAAGCATCAGCCAAGCTGTAGCAGAAACAATAACAACGCCAACGTTCACCAAAACGCAAATGAGTCGACTCACTGAACACAGCCTTAATTGGCCCACAAACCAAGCGCTTCCAATACCAGACTTTTGCAAATACGCTTTCCCTTCAGATGTTACGCCTCTTCGCCAAAAGACTCATCCCGTATCGACAGTGTTGATATCCTCTCCCCTCTTGAAATCCAGCATGTCCCCAAGCTAGTGCTGAGGGAAAGCGCTGACATAGGTAGTACAAGTTTTCCCATGTAGACCACTGTGGTGGCGACTGAGACCACTGGATCAACCCTTGGACAACAGCCTTATGCCCCACCTTATATAGCCTAGTTGTAGCTATGGACACAGGACATAGTAGTTCATTGGAATAAATGAGCTTAAGTGAATGATCTGGATTCACCGATTCCAATGGTATGATAGCCTTCTTCAATTGTGACACATGAATAACCGGATGAATCATGTTTTCGGAGGTAACTCCACTTGTATGCCATTTTGCCAACCTTCCAATAATTTTGTAAGGACCGAAGTATTTGAAGCAAAGTTTTTGAGATGAGTAGGCGACGGATAGTTGAGTATACGGTTGGAGCTTAAGATATACCAAATCCCCCAATTGAAATTCACAGACCAATCTCTTTTTGTCTGTTTGATCCTTCATCTTCTGCTGAGCACGCAACAAATGTTGTTGAATCAACTTGGTCATGAGAGCTCGATCCTGCAGCCATTGTTCCAACTCTGGCACAGAACTGGTGTCACCACTAATAATGCCAAAATGACGAGGTGGATGACCATACAAGACCTCAAATGGTGTTTACCCAATGCTGAATGGTAGGTGGTATTATACCAAAATTTTGCTTGGGATAACCATTGAGACCACTTGGTTGACAGCTTGGACCATGCATCGAAGATATGTTTCTAGACACCGATTCAACCGCCGCTTTGGCCGTCGGTTTGGGGTGGTAAGATGAGCTCATGTTTAACTTTGTGTCAGTTAACTTGAATAAGTCTTGCCACAATGTACTTGTGAAGACTTTATCTCAATCAAAAATAATTACTTGTGGTAAACCATGCAATTTGCAGATATTATTGATGAACAATTGCACTACAGTCCAAGCCGTGAAGGGATGCGGTAAGCATAGAAAATGGCCATATTTGGAGAATTTGTCAATTACTACCACAATGGTGTCAAAGTTCTTAGATTTGGGCAAACCTTCGATGAAGTCTAAGCTGATGATAGTCTAGGCTTGAGAAGGAACTGGCAATGGATATAATAGCCCTGATGACTTGACATGCTCATACTTTGCTTGTTGACAAATAGTACAAGCTGACACAAACCGATGAATATCCTTCTTCATGCCAAGCCATGCAAAAAGTGCCTTGATCTTCTGATATGTCGCAGTAATACCACTGTGTCCTCCCACTCCGCTGTCATGTAAGGCCAATAACACTGCTTGATGTGCTTCAATGTGTTTACCCAAATATATTCGACTTTATATTTGATAATACTATCTTGCGTATGGAAGCCATATGCATTAGATCTAGTCAAGGCCAATTCTAACAACAGTGCCTTTGTAGCATCATCTTTCTGATAACCTTCGACCACAATCTCCAACCACCTTGGTCGGCTAGTTGATATTGCTGAGCACTCCGATGTGTGTTCATTCCTAGATAACGCATCGATTGCCTTGTTATCTAAGCCTTTCTTGTATACTAACTTGTACTGCAGTCCAAGTAATTTCATAAAAGCTTTGTGCTGCATGCCTTGAGTCAAGCGTTTTTCTCCAAGATGTAAAAGACTCTTGTGATCAGTGGCGATAATAAATTCACCATGTTGCAAATAAGACTTCCATTTGGCGACAACCATGAGAATTGCTAAGCACTCTTTATATAAGTAGATAGGCCCTGCCTTTGCTCCTAAGGCTTTGCTTAAATAAGCAATGGGATGCCCTTGTTGCATGAGAACATCTCTTATGCCCACATCACTAGCATCTGTTTCCAACACAAATGACTTGGTGAAATCCACAATGCTAAAACTGGTGCCTGAATCAATGCCCGCTTGATGGCCTCAAAGGCTTCCTATTCTTTGGATGTCCAATTATAAACAGTATGCTTCCTTAATGCTTCGATCATGTCTTGCTAATAATACCATAATGTCCGATGAACTTCCCGTAATATCCCGACAAGCCTAGAAATCCTCCGAGTTGTTTGACATTGTGTGGAAGCAACCAATCCTGACACACCTGAATTTTTGAAGGATCGATGGCCACCCTTGAGCACGATTATATGCCCCAAATACTCAAGTTGAGGCTGGGCAAAAGAGCATTTAGAATGTTTGATCAAGAGTTGATTATCGATAGTATGGTGAACACTTGTTGTAAGTGCTGGATATGATCATCTAAGGTCTTGTTGTAGACAAGTATGTCATCGACAAAAACAAGAACAAATTGTCCGATCAATGAAGAAAAAATTGTATTCATTTATGCTTAAAATGTAGGAGGAGCGCTTGTAAGTCCAAAGGGCATGATCCTAAATTCTCAATGGCCATTGTGTGTCTTAAATGTTGTCTTGTGTTCATCCTCCTCTACTAATCTTATCTAATGATACCCTGCATTCAGCTCATCGATGACAGGTAAGGGATACTTGTTCTTTCTCGTGGTCGCATTCACCGCCGATAATCGACACAAAAACGTCATGTTCTATCTTTCTTCTTGACCAGTAGCACTGGAGAATCAAAGGGGCTAGAGCTAGGTTGGATAACACCCTGTTGTAGCATCTCTTTGATCTGCCTTTCAATTTCATCCTTTTGTTTAGGAGCATATCTATAGGGTCTAATGTGTACCGGTTTAGCTCTCCGCGTAGTGGAATGAAGTGATCAAATGATCGTGAGGAGGTAGCCCACTTTGTTCCTAAAATAAGGAAGCATGGTCCTCGCAACAATTTTTTAACTATTGGTGGCACTACTTCGGTCGCCCCACCTTCTACCAAGTGTCAATTGTACCACCGGGCTAACCCTCCATGTCCGAACAAGCCTCGAGCTTTTTACGGAGATCTCTAGACACTTGTTGGTTACATCCTTCACACCATGAAGAGTGATTCTCTTACCATCATGTACAAACCTCAATGTTTTTCTTCAACAATGTATCCACATGGGACCTTGTTCCTCCAATCATTCCATGCCCAAAATCATGTTATAGCATCCTAAGTGTAGTAATATGACATTAGTTGCAAAAGTATACACTTGAGTCCACCACGTGAGCCCTTCAATTCGCTGACCACTACATATTCGTTTTCCATCAGCTAGAGCCACTTGTACTAGATTAGCTTTCTGTGTAGGATACTGCAATCTCTCCACCAATGCTTCACTAATGAAGTTTCTTGAACTGTCCGAGTCAATCAATATCAACACTTCTTGGTTACTAACAATTCCTTGCAGTCCGATGGTTCTTTTTCCATGTATTCCAATTGCAGCACAATGGGAAATGCTCATCAACACTTCCACTTCACCACTCTAACTATCCTCATCACCATTATTAGTATTGTTCTCCTCCAATTGCAAGATCTCCAACAATTCCTCCAATACATGCAATGACACCTGTTTGGGGCATTTATGTCCAACTCCCCATTTTTAACCATACTTCATACACAGCCCTTGAGCTCTACGTATTGATCGCAAATTCTCATACTTATCCTCAACTTTGATTTTGCTCTCAAACCTGGGCTCAACAGGAGCAGTGCCAATTTAGGATAGTCTCTGTTCTCTTGATGCCCATGATATTTCTTTTGCTGAGATTGCAAGTTCTTCTTCCCGCAAAAGGGCTAGGGACAATGTCGCATCAACCGTTTGAGGTTTATGCCAAACAAGTGTTGTCCGAATTTCTCCTTTCAACCCATCAATAAATTTATTGATGAAAAATACATCATCATAGTTCCTATTGTGAGCTAACACTTTATGCACAACATTCGGAATTGTTCGTAGTACTCTAAACTCCCCAATTGCCTAATGTTCAGAAGGCATTCATGTAGTTGTGATAAAGATCCTTCCAAACTTAGTATCTATAACAATGCATAATTCTACCCAATTATCCATCGTATGTTGAGCTTCAAATGTCTACAACCATAAGCCTGCATTGCCTTGGAAATGCAGGGTGGCATATTGAGCCCAAATCGACAGCACATGAAACATGTGAAAGTATTTCTCACACTTATCCTTCCACACTCTATGCTCTCCACTGAATTTTGGGAATTCAGCCTTAGGCATGCGAAACTCTTTTTGCTGATACTTGTAATTTCCTGGAGTGCCACCCATTCCTCTACTACCTCCCGCTCCCAAATCATAAATAGCAGGGGGGTTGTGGTACAAGAATTCACCCTTGAATAGGGCTTGACCCGGGGTGGCAAAAACCCCTTGAGCCTTACCCTGGTAGTACTTTTCATCGCGGTGGCCTTCGGCCCGAGGCGCCGCTAAGGCAGATAGACTAGGCGGCATCCCTTCTAGACTAGAGACAGCTCGTAGATTGAGATCCTCCGTCACTTGTCGCAGCCCGTTAGAGTGTAGTCGACGGTCGGCCTCCATGCTTCCGCTTGTTTCATCCGATCATCCATCGCCATGACCATAGCCAGTATCGTCTTGACATTGTCATCCAGGGAAGAAACCTTTCCCTCTGCCGCCTCCATTCTCATGGTCAGCGTGGGCTGCACCCCTCTTTTCTTCGCCACGATTGCCTGGAATCAAGTGCTCTGATACCAATTTGTCACATTCCCGACGTCGTGCGAGAGAATCGGAACAATCGATAGTGAGTTGGAGAGGAGATTAAGAGGTTTGGGAAGAATAGGAGAGAGAATAGGCAACGAAATATTCTTGATCTTTTCGATAGACCTGTTCGCAACAACCTCATTCCCTTTACAAGCAACCTCATTCCCTATTGGGTTCTGCCCTGCATGGTGTGGCGAGAGGAGGAAGAAGGCGGAGCTGCGACAGGAGACGATGAAGAAGTTGGAAGAGTTCATGACCGTGGACCTGCAGCTCAAGCCTAACAAGTAACACCATGACAAGGGCCACGACATCTTCCAGCCTTGCCACAGCTCAATGTTTTAACCAATGAACCATAAAAGTCTAAAATGTCATCATCTTCACTCCTTTAAAAGAACTACTGGTTCTGAATAATACATTCTTCGCACACCTCACCTTACCTCACACGGGCTATAAGTACCGACACGTGGACCATGTCTCCTCACGAGATTCTCAAGAGCGATCTGTTCCACACTTCTGCTCGGTCGCATCTACCACCACGATCTTCTCTCCCTTCCTCTAGCCGTCGCTCATCTGAGCGACTGATGCCTAACAAAACTCCCAACAACTCACAACAACAAATACTTATTATCTACTCGAGTGCAGGAGAATCACATTCCCTCCTTCGCTCAAGTCAGGGATTGTCAAAGCGAGGAGCACAGAGTCCACTAGTTGATGCGGCGAGCGCGTGGTTTTATTTGACATTTTTCATTCATGTCATACAAGTCAGATGTTGTTAGCTCCGTTGATCAAGACAGTGTTCGAAATCTTGGATCGGAGTCACGGCGAGCTTCATGAGAGGTTTGTGTTAGACTACGTTTATGTCGCAACCTTTACACGTGCTTCCCCCGCATGCGCGCATGCACGATCACAACTGGATGCCTCCATCTCCTCCTTGGTTCTCGTTGTTTGTCATGTAACCTCATGCGTGGATGCGTGCATTCAGCAATTGTTTTTTATATTTAATGCCAAGTCATTGTTTGTGCACAGTTATCATCGATCGAATCGCCGATCTTACAAAATAAAGTAGAAGAAAATGACAAAGAGTTATTGGAAGGAGAATGGGACTTCTCTAATTTATTACTATCAAGTGGCTATTACAGAGATGCCCTCGACAAGGCTGTGGACTATCCCTAATTTCACTTGACTGCTATACTAATGCTTAAGATGAAATCTGATCACCTGTTGATCTTTTGGATCGGGTTGTGGCTCTCTAGATTCTCCCCTTCTCTCCTCCTTTAAATAGCTAATGAAGTGGTGGCTGTTTCTTCCGTGAAGAGGCACCTGTTGGAAGCGTTGAGACTGGTTGGAGAGAGACGACAGTTGTTGAAATATCAACAATTGATCAGTTAATGTCAACAGAAAGCATAACCATATGGTGGCTAATGTTAGTGACATAGGGCTATGAATCATCTTGTGGTTTGGAATAAATGAGGCACATGTTCCACTCGCCACATGGAAAGAAAATACTTACAACAGATCTGAGTGCTAGTTCATAGTTGCTACGAGCAGCTACCTCGTCAGAGATTAAGTACAGGACCTCTTCCAACCAGGGTACCCACGATGTAACCTCTGAAATCCTTACGACCACGGGGGTCATTAGCCTTAGGGGTTACGACCACAAAGTCGTGTAGTCTTTTATTTATGTATTAAAATAATACATAGAGATTTTAATCCTCGTTAGCTAGCCCCCAAACTTTAAATGAATACGTCATGTGAACTCTTTGTAACATCCCAAAATTTGGTTTGTTTTGAAGTTTTAAAAGTAAAAATAACCATTTGAATTTTTCTAAAGTTAAAGCTTAATCAATTTTCATGAATTAAAAATAATTTAAAATGAATAATCTCAACATCAACATTTGTCAAAATTATTTTATTTAGATTCTATGTGCTTGGATATATTTTCTAGAATTTTCTAGAATTTTTTCGGGTCTATTTGCTATTTTCTAGTTGCTATTTGTATTTTCTGCTATTTTCTAAAAAGAAAAAACAAATTAAATCTCATATTCATCTTTGGGCCAAATCTCCGGCCTCACCCGGCTTCTATTCCTTTGACTCAGCCCAAATTCTCTGTCCTAATCCCTTTTCCTTACGATCAACCTCGCGTGAGCACTACCGCCTGGCCCAGCTGCGCTAGCCCCTCACCTCTCTCTCTCTGCTAGGTGGGTCCCACCTATCGGGTCATCTCCTTCATCCAACCTTCCTCACGCAAGCCATTTCTGAAAACGCCATTTTCCTCTTTTCGAGCTCGTCCGACAAATGCAATTCCTAACACGGAATCCATCGCCGATTTGGTCGTTTAAATCCTCAATCTGCTCGCAACCAATTTGGATTCTTATCTCCTTCGAATCGCACGCAAATTTGTTTTTATCGCATCGGCTCCGAGATGGACTCTAACGACGATATGCCACCTTCACCATGCTCTCACCCTATAAAAGGGCGCCCCAGGACCCCCGTAACCCCGTCGTTCTAAAGCCCCAACCAATCTAGCTCTGCAAGCCCTAGCGCCGGTGAGATTAAAGTTCTAGGGTTTCAAGGACTGAAGCCTTTTTCTCAAATTCCTCCATCACCAGCAAAGCTTCACTTTCATCTGCGGTGCTCCAGAACCGCCATCGCACGAGCTCTTTGGTGCACGCCTCGACTTCACCATGGACCCCTTGGTTCGCCGTTGTTGTTTAGGTCGAGCCGCTCCGCCACCGTCAAGGGCGTCGCCTTCATTTTGGTCATCACCGCAAAGCGAATCGTGTCACCAAGATCGCCACGTCATGCCGAGCCCGGCAACCCTCCGATCGCTTTGCCGTGGCCTAGGTTGCCGACGACCCTCCGCCCAAGCCCTCGCCATCGGCCGACGCCACCACCATGTGATAGCTCACATCATCGCCAAATCACCCACCACATCAACATTCACACCTATGTGTCACGCGTGTCGGTCCATCAAGATCGACGTGGCACAGTCCAACGTTAACTCCAATCTCTATAAACCTAGTCCACATACACCATCTCAATGTCAAGTAGGTTCGACTTGTCATCCCATTTTTCTTTATTTATTTTGGCCGAAAATCTAGTGATGACGTCAGCTAACATCATTAACTGATTTTTCAAGAGAAAAGTAATTCAAGAAATCCATAAAATCTGATTTTTCATGATTTCATGTGATTTCAATCTTCTAGAGCCCATATCTTTTGAATCCAACCTCCGATTGAGCCCATTCAAAATTTTAAATTCATCTAAATTCGAGATCTATTTATCTAAGATTTTTATTTAATTTTTGGAGTTTTTTTCTCCTATTTTGTATTTATTTCATTTATTTACTTGTTTTGCGAGTAGACGTTGATACTTCGGGAAGTTTTGAGCAAGGAGGAGTTTACCAAGATCAAGATCAATCCCAGAATTTATTCCAAGGCAAGTCATGGTCGTTTGATCATATTGAACCTATGATTTCAAAAGTATATTATTTTATACAATCCAGGTAGTCAAAGTCGAGATCTTGAGTTGGATCGATTTGCCTTCGGTAGGATCGAAATCGTAGTATCGAATTGTAGAATCTGTGATTCTATGGTGTCGGGACCCCGGGTATGCAACCCTGAGACCATCCGTGTATTCTGAACTAGTCCCATGATCAGTAGCTAGCTCACACAATTACAACATAGATGTCAACAAATCCATACCACAAACTAAAGATGAAGCAGACAAATTAATATTAATAGAAACAAAAGACCTTATGGTTAAGTCTTACAGAGTTGCCACGCAGGGCTCAACAACAAAAGGTAACTTGTAGCGGAACCAAAATATCTCGTGGTGGCCACACGACATGCCCACAGGCAATCGAGTGGAGGACGCGACCTAGTTCGCAAAGTCTTCGAAGTTCTCCTCTTCATGAAACTCGGAGTTCCCTGGTTCTTCTGTGGGGATTAATCACACAGGACTTAAGCCGTGAGTACTTTGAATGTACTCAGCAAGTCGTAGGAAATGTATGCAATTAATATTTATGCAAGGCTAGACAAGGAAAGCTTTATGGCTATTTTGCAGAAAGCAACATTTACAGTAAATACGATAAGTAGATTGCAAAAGCACAATTTAAAAGATTAATACATAAGTAATCAATTTTCTTTGAAACAACAGGTGAACACCCTGTTCACCTCCCAACCATAACCAGATCCAACTACACAATCCAACCGAACCATTCCCACATTGTTTTTGATAAAAACTCTACCCCTTGCGTGAAAGCTCCAGGCATGTCAATAACCGGGGACACGGCTATTCGAATTGTTTTACACTCTACAGAGGTTGTGCACTTTACCCACATAACACGACTTCTCTAGTTTGTTTGGCACCCGACGATGCCACCGCTCACTACCTTAGGTAAGCAGTCTAGAGTACGTGACAAGGCCTTTACAAAGTTCTGCTTTGACCTAGTTCTGCTCACTAAGGATTCACCGTTACGGGCCCCCTCTTGCGCCATTCTCAACCCAAACAGAACCGAATCAAAACATAGCTAATTAGCCGCCAGTCTATCCTGCCTAGACATGGGGTTGCAGTAAGACCCAAAACAATGGCGCACAAGGTTAAGTTCTTAGTGATCTGCTCAGGCGAGACTAATCCACGTCCCCAATGTGCGTTACGGTACCCACACTCACCACCGCCCACTCGCCCGAGCATAAAATATTTTTCGTTCAACCCGGCCAAAGGACCATCCTAGTCCTGGCACCACAATTTCATCAAGTGGCATTGCCATGGTTCCATAGTTCATTAGTCAAATTCAATCGTAGATGGGTTCAACCTAGCCAGAGGACCACCCTGATCCTGGCACAACACACTTTTAGTTAAGGTGACAACAAATGTCGTGGCCTCACACAGGGCCACACTCCATTTTAATCAGCTACACTGGTCGCTACTACACAAGCCACAAACCAAGTGCGCTGGGGGTAAAATAACATTGGTGATTTATGATGCCGAGAGAACCACGTCTACTTAGAGCGTGACTAAGCAAGCAAAACATACCCCTATTGGTATAAAAAGGCATCCAACTAATAGAGAACCATCCTATGGTGACCAAGGTTTAATGTCATTCAAGGATACATGTCATTTGTAATTTGTCAAGGAGGCATAATGGCAATTAGGTAGTTAACTAATCCCGAAACCATTTATTATAATCTTAGCAATGCATGTTTATATCAAACAATATACTTTTAGAAATTGGGTTCAACATGATCAAAGGTCTACGACTTTCCTTCGTTGAAGAGTGGAGATGCTTCGGTCGTCGGGTCCGAGAAATCTTCTGAAACACCGGAATCTACACGTACGAAAAGAGCCAAATAAATAAAACAACTCTAAATAAATTCTAAATAATTACCAAATTAGCACTAACAGCAAGAGGGGGATTTTAGATGAATTTAAAAATTTGAATCACTCAAATCGGAGTTCTAACGAAGAAGTTACGACCTCCGGAAGATTGAAAATCAAGAAACGGGGATTTTCCTGATTTCTGGAATTATTTTTCTAAAGGAAAAAGGATTTATTGCGCCAGCTGACGTCAGCGGTGGGATTTAAATTTCCGGCCAAATTATTTTTCAACGGAAAAATATCAGAAAAGCCACGTGGCGGCTAACTGGACTGCCGCGTCAGCAAAGGGCTGACGTGGCTGTTGACTGGGCGCTACGTGGCACTGCCACGTCAGCACCATCGCGCACGCACACAGGGCCTAGGAGGTGGCAGCCACATGGGCCGAGGACGCTGAGGTGGCGTGTCTGTGGCACCAGGTGGCAGCCACATGGGCGTCCGAGCGGCGGCGCTCACGGCCCGATGGTCGCCGACGATTGGCTAGGCTCCGGTGGCCGATGAGGGCACCCAGAGGGAGAGGAGCTCACGGTCCCGAGGACGCGGCGGCACGGGATGGCCGGCAGCGAGGATGAAAAGCGGAGGCGGCGGCGGTCGAAAGCGGCGGCGGCGCTCCGGGAGGCTTCTGGCAAAGGGGAGGCGCAAGGTGTGGGTGGTGGCCTTGCGATGCCAAAGCCGGAGACGATGGCGGCGGAGGAGGCTTGGCGGCAGCGCAAGTGGCAGCGGTGAGCTTCGGTGGTCGGCGGCGAAAGGCTTTGATTGCGGCCGGAGGAGAGCGAGAGAGGGCAGGGGAGAAGGGGGAAAAGAGAGAGGAGAGGGAGGCGCTCCTGGTGCTTGCCTTAAATAGGCGCGGGGAGGGCTGAGAGAGGGGGTTGAGCGAGGATGCTCTACGGCGATAGGGTCCGGCGAGGGACACGTGCGGCGCGGGGCGGCGACAGGACGTGGGAGCGGGCGTGGGTGGTGGCAAGAGCGCGCGGCGCGACGCACTCATTGCGCGTGTCAGGCTGGCAGCGACGGGGCAGACACGGCCAGCGCAAAATGCGCACATGCGCATGGCACAAACGCGGCGCGCTAGCGCGAGGTAGGGACGACCGCGAGACGCGCGCCGACAAGACGGCCCACCGGCAGCGAGCGAGGAGGCGCGGTGGTGTGAATGCGAGCCGTCCGATTCGATCGACGGTGCAGAGGAGGAAGCGCGGCGCGGGCAAAGTGGGAGCCATTCGATTTTGATATAACGGTCCACGACGAGTGGGGCAATCGGACCTCCGAGTCGCAAGCGCGATCTGAGCCGCCCATCCAAGATCGGACAGTTGTTAGGCGAGGGGGGCGCGGTGTTCGCAGGAGCGGGCTGGAGTGGGCCTCGGAGGGAGAAGAAGGGAAATGGGCCGAGAGGGAATTTGGCCCAAAAGCCTTTAGAGGATTTTAAAAGAATTTCCGATTAAAGAAATCCCGAAAAAACAAAAAATACTTTTAGAAATTAGCTAATAAAGTCTAAAAATTCTAGGAAAATTCATAGAAGTACCTTGAATTATTTAGAACTTAATGAAAATACTTTTAACTATACTTTAGTTTTTAATTTTGCAAACAAAATAGATTTTAACTTCAAACCAAAGGAAAAACCAATTCTAAAATCTAGAAAAAGCAAGAAAAGGCTTAAAATCCAGAAATCTCAAATAAACTAACTTTTTAATTTAATTTGAAGTTTGATTAATTCAAATTAAATGGTTTTTTATTTCTAAATTTCAATTTAAGCTTTTGCAACATAAACCAAATGATTATTTTTAAAATTTTGAAAATTTTCAAAAACTCAGGAAATTTGGGATGTTACATATGGAATTGTAAAAATACACATATTTAACATCTATACTATAAGTTTGTATGATTCTTATATAGTTTACCACTTGCGTGTTCCTTAAAAGCAGCTAGACATACTCTAGGAATAAAAATAGCTTATAATTATCAAGCTCAAGATTGTTCATGCCATAATATATATATTTGTACTAGCATTACCACACTGATACAATATTTTGCATGCTCCTTCTTTATTTATAGTTTCATTCTCAGAAAATAATATCAATAAATTTTGCTCTAAAACAAAATATCAGCAAAGCCTGGCCTCTAAAAAAATTGCAAATTTTTTTTTGCCCTAAGTCTCTACGAGTAGGATCAACAAGCTGTCGTGGGTTCGTAGAATCATAAGACTCTAAGAGTAGGATCGCGATCCTAACTACCTTGTATACAATTGCATGCTATCTTTATATAAATTGCTTTGGGATTAGTTATCACCTATTGTCATTATGCCTTTATTGATTAATTGAATGTCATGAATCATTTGTCACCCTAGCATGGATTATTATAGTTGGACTTATTTATATTACCAACCTAGGTATCATACAGATGCTTAGTCAAGCTTAGTTACGATGGGTTCATTATCACATGTGTTATAATGATTAATCTTGACTTAATGAGATATGGAATCATTGTGGTTAGCCACTGTTATTAAAATCTGTGCACCATGATAAGTTATGGCATTTGTCTTAGTTAAACAAAATGGTTTTCACTTGGGCGAGTGGTTGGTGGATTTGAGGGTGTGGTTAACACGTTATGGGTTTGTGGTAGACTCGCCTAAGTAATTTGTCAAGGACTTAATCTTGTCTGCCATTGAACTAGGTCTTAACTGTACAACCACATGTCATGTATGGGCGGGACATGGCTAATTAATTAGCAATATCTTAATTTCGGTTCTATCTTGGAAGTGTGAGTTACGAGGAACGTACTCACAATGGCGCAAGAGGGGGCCCCTGTCCGGTCGGTTAGACATTCAGTGTTGAAACCTTAGCGGGCAGAACTGGGTTAAGAAAGAGCTTTATAAAGGCCTTGTGATGATCACTTAGTCGCACACCTTCGGAAGTGTGACAGATGGACATTATAAGTTGATCTATTTCTTGTGGGTCAAGCTGTACAACCTCTGCAGAGTGTAAAACTATTTCAATAGTCATGTCCGCGGTTATGGACATGCTCGGGGATTTTACATGAGAGGTAGAGTTTCTTTATAAAATGTGTCAGAGTGTGAATGGAAAATTCACTTGATGAATAAAATGTTTGTTTGGTGAATAGGTAATTCACTTGGTGGTTTGTTTTGGGAAGTGGATAGGCAGTTCACAGGTTGTTTCAAAGAAATTTTTTACTTTATGTATTTACTATTCTTTTCAATTACACATTTGAATCTATTTACTATATTTATCATAAATGTCGTCTTATGCAAAAGAACCATACAGCTAACCTTTGTTCAAGCCATGTATGAATACTATTTGCATACATTTTCCCATGACTTATTGGGTGCTTTATGCGCTCACAGCTTTAATTTCTATGATTCAATTGAGGAGTATCAAGCTGCTCAAGAGTTCTTTGCCCAGGAGTACTATGAAGGTTTTGCGAATTAGGATGCATTCTCCACTCGATTGCCTGTGGGCATGTTGATTGGCCATTTCAAGATTTTCGTTCCGCTCCAAGCGTTTATTTGTTTCTTTAGCCCTACGTGGCAAGTTGTCAACATTGACCATAAGGTCTAGTTATTATTATTATTTGTTATTTTGAGATCTTTTTAGTTAAATTGAACAAATAGATGATATTTCATCACTGTTTCCTGTGTGAGCTAGCTACTGATTTGGGACTAGTTCAGAATACACAAAGAGTTCCTAAAATGTATTTTTGGGTCTTGACACTCGTGCTCGATGAAATTCATTAGCGCACCTTCATTTAATAGCACAATAAGCGAGATGGTCTGTATTCACTTTAAAGTTGAGAAACCGCCTAGGGAACGAAAGAGTCCTGTGTCCATTGGACTTTTGGGTAACTCCTCTTTGCGGTTAAGAAAAGCGGTTACATAAACCCCATTATGCATGGCTTTAGGGTTTTTGCGCTCTCAAGCTTTCCTTGAACTCCCTTGCTGAAGAGTTTCTTCTAACCTCCTTTATTTCTATTGCTCTAAATGTCCTCCAACCACTTGTTCATTGTAAACATCCGAAGGTTGTTACCAAAATAAAATAAATAAAGTTATTGGATTTTCTGAAATTGGATAGAGTTTGATTGTCTTATTTGTATTTCTGAAGTTTTAAAAGTCAAAATTTAAAACTTATTTGAAGTTCTTGAAGTTTCAGTTGATTTGATCTGAAAAATAAAATTTAAATTAATTTCTAGAATTTTCTGAGTTTTTAACAGCTTTTTGCTAATTATTTCAAAGCCAAAATAATTTATTTGCAAAAACTATAGCCAACTTTAAGTTGGAACTATTTTATTTAAGTCCAAAATAAACAAGAGAATTTCTGTGAATTTTCTCATAATTTTTGGAGTTTATTTGCTATTTTTCTAAGCCCTTTGTAATTACCTGGATTAAATCAATTGAGAAAATCAATTTAAATCCCCAATTTGGCTTTGGGCCTAAACCCCTCAGCGCATTCTCTTTTCTCTGCAGCCTCAAGTCGGCCCAAATCCAGACAAAGACTCTCTCTCCATCTCTCCCCACCGTCCGATTTAAATCGGACGGCAGCTACACCTCCACGCCTTTCGCCCTCTCCTTCTTCCCCGCTTATTCGCGAGCCACACCCAAATGCCGCCATGGCGCACGCACGCGTGAGCTCCATCAACGCCGCACTCTCGCCCCTTCCTCCACACGATCGCGCGCACTAACTCCCCCTGATCTCGCCGCCACTCTTCCCGGCCATCTCCCACTCTCTCGCGGCCGTAATCCCCGAGACCGCCGCGTCACCGCCGTGATCCCCGCGCCCGATCTTATTTCCCTGCCCTCCTCCGACCCCTATAAATGGAGCACCGGAGCCCCTTCCTCACTGCTCCAACCCCGACCACCACTCCGCCTCCCACTCCGCTTGGTGGATTTCTCAAGGTTTCACCGACGGCCGCCACCTCTTCCTCCGCCTCCAGCGCCGCCGCTGCCGACTCCGGCCACCCCGACCCGCCAACAAGATCGCGCATCTCTGCCGACCGCGGCGCACCTTCCCGCCACCGAGCTCCACGAACACCGCCGCCACCGCAAGCCCGATCGCGCTGCCACCACCTCGCCGCGGCTATCGCCGCGTCTTCAGTGACCAAAACACGTGCACTCAACTCCCGCACACCCCTCTTTCATTTGGTGCCTCACGCCATCGCCAAGCCGCAAGCGTCGGCAAGCCGCGGGCCGGAGCACCGCCGGCCTCGCACCGACGTGGCTCGGCCACCCGAGCGCCACCTCTCGGCCACGTCGTCAAATTAGCCTACGTGGCTGCCCTGTCATTGCTTGTGTGGCGCCACGTGTGCACGCGCCCGACACCTTTTCCCCACGTGCACTGTTTTGTAGACCGAGTCTACGGTGGACTTTGACCATGTCGTGGACCCGGCCCATTGACCGCGACCCACATGTCGTTGAGTCAAAATCATTTTCCTTTAGGAAAATGATTCGCCGAAAAGAAAATCCTCACGATGTCACCTTTACGCAATAATTAGGATTTCCTTTAGAAAAATAATTCAAGAAATTCATAAAAATCTGAAAATTAGGTTTCTTAATTTAAAACTTCCTGGGTTCGTTTCTCCTCATACGAACTCCGATTTCGTCGATTCAAATTCCTAAATTCATATAAAATCAAGATCTAGCCATCTACACCAAAATTATTTAATTTTGGGTTCATTTGATCAATAATTCCTTTAGACCCTAATTTATTATTTCATGTAATTTCAAACTTCTAAAATTCATATCTTTTGCATCCAAACTCCAATTTGGGTAGTTCAAGTTGCAAAATTTGTATAAAATTATAATCTAGCTATCTAAACCAAAATAATTTGATTTGGAGTTCATTTGAAATTTTATTTGAATTTAGTTTGAATTTGGCTTCTTTTCACGATTAGATTTCGACGACTTCGAGAATCGATTTGACACGATTGAAGAGCAACATAAGAGGATTGATTTTGACTGTATGATCATCGTGATCGTACACTTGGACTACTCAAGATAGTACTTGTGAGTATTAGGTGACTGTTAAGAAAACAACGTCACCTCAACACTGACGCTCGTTATGGTGATCTGTTAAGAAAAACAACGTCACCTCCTCAAGTAAGGCAAGTTATACCCTTGATCATATTGATCCCATTATTTTAAATTATTTATATTCTGTTTTTAAATTATTACTGCATGCTTATTTATATTCAGTAATTTAAATTCCTGTTTTAAATATATAGTTATGCCTAAAATCCTTTGTATGGCCAATTTTGAGAATTGAATCAAACACATTGTCACCCTAGATAAACCTAGTTGATACGATAGTATGAACTAGGATCATTTAAGCGTATTGCTTAGCCATGCTTATAGACCAAACTTGTCTGATTTGGGGAATTTCAGCCAACAATCAATTATTGTTTAAATTGTACCCTTGGCATTGGTGTGTCATGGGAGTTTTACAAATGACTTGAAAAGTAAAATAAAAATGGGTTTGGACTTGGGCGAAGTGGATGATTGGTGGGTGCAGGTTTATGCACGGGCTTAATCTGGTCAGGGTTAAGACCCAAGGGTTTTTATGGAAAGTCGCCCAAGTTAGTTAAGGACCGGTCTTCGAGCGCATGATGCTACGCCATACCGTACCACCACATGTCCCAAGTATGGGTCGGGACTTGGCTAAATAATTTGTGATGTCTTAGTGTCATTGGTGCTATGTTGTTGGTATGGGTGTTGGTTAGACAGTAGACCCATCTGGCGCAGGAGGGGGCTTCCGGAGGATGGCCAGTCCAATGGTAGCGAAACCTTAGCGGGCACAAATACATTAAGACAGAACATTGTAAAGGCCTCGACACGTGCTCTAGACCGCTTACCAAAGGTAGTGAGCGGTAGCATAGATATATGCCGGACAAACTAGAGAGGTCTTGTCATGTGGGTAAAGCTGTACAACCTCTGCAGAGTGTAAAACTATTCGAATAGCCGTGTCCGCGGTCATGGACATGCTAGCAGAACTACTTAAAGTTAGACTTTGGTTTTTGTTTGAAAAAGACTTCTTCAAAACTGGTTTATCCAGATGGGAATTGGGCAGGGAGCCATGTGATAGGAGGGTATCCTTCACCAATTATGTGGGAATGTTATCTGACTATAAAATTGAGAATTTTAGTTATAAAATAACTGCTTTGGAACTTGGTACCAGTATTTAAAAGAAATGCTGCTTTATGCAAATAAACCAATAAGCCATCCTTTGTTACATCCATATATGCATATCATTCTGTTACTTGACGGGTGTAACTTGCGAGCATGGAAGTTGTGCTCATACTTGCTTTATGCAAACAAAATTTCAGAGGAGAAGGACTTTGCTACCGATGTGGACCTCGACGAATAGGCCGCTTCCCCAGTCGATTGCCTGTGGCAGATTAACTGGACCCTACTACATCTTCGTCTTCCGCTGTGTTTATTTTATTGTGGGCCTGTAAGCCTCCTTTGTAATCAACTCTGTTGTTTATTAATAAAATTGTGATATGATTTTGTTACCATATTTGTTTACTGTGTGAACTAGCTACTGATCATGGGACTAGTTCAGAAATGCACAGAGGATCTGGGGTATTAATCCCGGGTTCTGACATTCATTCACCAAAAACCCACACAATGTCGAATTCGATCACCAAGTGGCTGGTCTCTGATTTAAGCATGAAGAAGCTCAAGGCCCTAGAGGAGGTCGGGATGCACCCCGATAAAAGTCTAATCAAGTGGAGGTCAGCGGCTAGGGGCATTTTCCCAACAGCAAAGAGGGAGAAATCCCTGTCTTTCTCACCTACATCGAGTGTGGGCTCAGGTTCCCCGCTCACAAATTCCTTTCCAAAGTCCTCGAGCATTACAACGTTGAATTGGTGAACCTAGCCCCGAACTCGATCGCCAACCTCATCATCTTCATTTATCTTTGCGAAGCATACCTAGGGATCCAACCAGATCTGAAGATCTTCAAGTATTTTTACAAGATGGCGAGGTCAGGGAAGTCGCCGCCTAGACCTAGAGAGTGCTCTCTGCGCCTCCACGACGGGAAGGCCGACGAGTACAACCAAATGTACATAAAGTCCTCATGGTCATCATGCAAGAAGAGTCACAAAGGAGGACGGCCGCTACTTCGTCGGGAAGATGGCGAGCAAAAATCTCAGCTAGCGGTCGACCATGGAGAAGGAGGGACGGGTCGGAAGGTGTGTCGAGGACATCCAAGACATCAACGCCAGGGGCTTGACCGCTTGGCACGTGGTGAGGGACTTCTCCATGCGCCGGATAAGTTCCTTGAGGCTCCGATAACACCCCCTTCTCTTTTTTATTGGTCATGACGAATCGACTAAGGACTCCAGGGAAGGTGAGTCTTGTAAACTTCCGACCTGTTTTGCTTTATTTAGTTGATTGTTTTATAACCTTGAAAGCTCTCTATTCCATTGAAGCCCTTTCTTTTGACGAGGTTAGAGAGGATCAAAATGATCTGCACTGGGGAGCCTAATACTAAGGCTGCTTTCCCCAATATTTTGGTTATAGTCTCTGCAGAAGAGAGAATCGAGAGACTCAAGGTAAGAAACAACTTTTTTCCTCATCTTTAATGTATTTCCCGATCAGTATATGACTATGTTCTTATATGTAGGCGATCGGGTTGAGGATAAAGAAGTCCAATGAGGGCTCTGCTTCAACCGTCGTTCTGACCAAATCCTGCTCCGTGACCACACCAGAGGATGGTCTTCCAGAGGTAAGGATAGTATTGAAATGGAGCATATATTTTAGATGGAAATTTCATCACCTAATCACATTTGAATTTATGATTTAGGTGGGAGAGAAGGAGAATTCACAGCTTGAAGCTGCGATGGTCGTTGGCTCCAGAAAGGTCGTTCATGAACTGACAGTTGCTACCAAAGCGACTATTCTGGAGGTCGACGAGACCACTCCCTCTGACCAGATGATCAAAAGTCTTGCACTCGACAAGCTGGTCAAGGATATTTCTTCTGACATCTGATCGATGGATGTGAGGGGTCTTACCAGCCGTACCAGTTCAGAACTGGTGAAATTAGTAGAAAAGAAGAGAAAGACAAACGCTACGGATTTTGCTCCCGCGTGCTTCAAGGTTAAAACCATGAAGACCAAGTAAGTCCACATGAAAAGAAACTTATGTAACTACTTACCTTCAATGTTTATGATGTTCTTGAATCTTGATTTCATTTCCTTCTATTTTCATAGATCTTCTAGTATTCCAGTCGTAGTTAATCAGAGCACCCCTCAGGAGGAAACTCCTAAGGTAGAAGTGGTCGTGCCAGCCTTCGAGTAGGTGGTCGCGCCAGTGCTTGCTCAAGAACCTGTAGCGCTTTTGGCTCTGCCTATGGGGGTGGAGATTCCTGAGGGATCCCAGCAGGTTTCGACCACTACTAAGAAGTCTTTCTCCTCAAGCCGACAACTTCCCCTATTGCCCTCGATTTATCAGTGATAAAGAACTTGATGATGATTGGAGGAGGATATCGGATCGTCAAGCAGAGATGAGTCCTGATTACATCTTCACCGAATAGAATGATGTGGCAATTCGGGTAAGCTTTGATGACCACATTTATAGCTTTTTCCTTAAGTTTATCAAAAACATAATGAGTTTGCTATTTTTGTAGCATATGGTGGAAAACTTCATAGTAGTCAGAGGATTGACCGAACGAATAAAATTCTTAGAGAATAAAAAATCTGAACTAGAAAGTAAGTACTTTCTTCTTGACTCCTCTTTGTCTTGTTCCTCTTCTGTAAATTAATTTCTCACCTTATCTCATTTGATAGATTTGGAAAAAATTAAAAAAGAGGTCATAGCTAAGGAAGCCGCAATAATCAAGCTTGAAGAGGAATGCTGTAACATCGCAATTCTCCACTTGTATTTCAAATGTAAAAAAATATGTAGAAATTAAAACTTTTTCTTGCATCGTGAAGTTTTTGAGCTTTTCTGTAATTCTGGTAAAGGAATTGTGGGAAATCAAAAACCTGAACCTCCCATTTGACTAAAGTCATAAACTCCTTGTTGAAAAATCTTGGGTTCAACTCCCTGCAAATGCCTTTCCTTGGTTGTGTGACCCCTCTGAAAAATTTCACAATGTTTAGAAATTGTTTGAATATTTTAAGAGGCAGTCAAACCATTCTGACCTTTGGTCAAACCCTAGACCAGCACATTAAGAAATTTTTGAAGGAAAATGTGTTACATAAAAACCTCTAGAAATTTTACACGAGGTCCATCTCAAAGTTAGCAAGCTACTGTAAAAATTTCATAAATGTTAGAGCTAGTTTGCTACTTCCAAAAATTCCTCAAAGTTTTCAGCTCAATTGAAGCCCTAAGTCAAAGTCCTGGTTGGGTTTGAGTCTAACTCGAGCCCAAACCTTGGTCTCGGTTGGACTCAACCATCTCAGCTCGGCCCCGAGCTCTTTCCAGGTCGCAGTCAATTGCAGTCGTTGGATCTCCTACCTACCACTGATATCTTCGGGAGCTCCTTAAAGACCTCCTCTGTGTCTTTGTAAAAGACCCCCCACACATTCAGACCACCCCTGGTCACGACCACCTTGGGTCTTCTTGCAAACACCACCCTTCGGGACATCCCCTTAGACCTCCCTTTTGTATCTTTGCAACGACCACCTTGGGTCGGGAGCGAAGACCTCCTCAGAGACCACCACCAGACCACCTTGGTGTTTTTGCAAAGACCACCCCGATGGTCTTTTGCAAAGACAACCCTCCAGACCACTTCGGACGACCACCACTGTTAGCGCCTCGGTGATCGTGGGCCGTCCATGTATTGATTTGTGCCTCAGATCCCCTTGAACGTTAGGACCTCCGAACCTTACTTAAAATCGGGGCTCTTCATTTCAAATCCAACCGTCAGGACCTCCCCAACTCGGCCTCAACACTTAACCAACCGTTATGTTCATTGACCAATCCACTTTGGATCTCCCACTGACTGGTGGGACCTCGCCGAGCCTGGTCATCATCACCTTCCTCGTGCACACACCATGGCAGAGGAGGAGCAGAGCATTGTCACTCCTTGTCCTTGTCAACGGCTATTTACTGCCAAACCTTAAATGCGAGTCAGAGCATTCCCCCAAAGTCTCCCTCCTACCTGCCCACATCTTTTCGAGAGCGCCCATGGCAGTAGCTTTTGACTCAGTGCACCTGTGGGGAACTGCCCTTGCTCCTCTTTGCTCTCCAGCTATTTAAGTCCCTTGAGCTCCTTCTTAGCTTCTTTTAGACACCACTTTCAAAACCCGAGTTCCTCGCTGTGCTTTTGTGCTCACAACACCAGAGAACCTCTTAGCCGCCATTGCCGGACCTTGGAGCTCCTTGGGGACATCCGGGCTCCAGTGGTTCAATTGCAACTCTTGGCGTGCCCTTTTGTTTCTCAGACCACTATGAGCATCTTCCCTTAACTTATTTTGTTTGACTTCACAGAGGTTGTCAAATTGGAAACTTGCTCTTTGTGACCGGATTTGCCCCTTCTTCCTCAGCGTCGACCAGCTCCTTCTTCGCCGGAGCTTCTCCGACCACCTTGGGACCATCTTCGTCCTCAGGTAACCTTTTATTAGTCCATAGAGGTGTGGGCACCTGCTTTTCGAAAAAATGCGGAGCTCCTTGTGTTCTTCGCGTTTAGTCGTGTCAGTCCTCATCACCTCTCGTCGGCTCGCTGGCGTGCTGGGCCGTCGCCGCCGTCGAGAGTAGGCCCGTTGGGTGCACGACGCTATTGTGAACCTAGTGGTGCCCATGGTTAGCACCAGCGAGGTCCTCATCGCCGGCGGCAAGCCATTGACCACCCTCGGGTTTTTGTTGGATAGAAGCGCACTGAGCGTTGTCAAGTTAGGACAAAGATCCGAGGGTTAAATATTAATCATTGTTAATCATTTGCTGAAGCATTTAAGGGCTGTCGAAAATGGTTCTTGTGTCGCTTACATGTGGACCATGTTCTCCTGTCGTCGTACACTAGATCTCCCTCGACAAACCTTAAGACCACCTCTTATTGATCTTGGTCGTCCATGATATCCTGTGTGCAGATCTGGACCGTCAAGAACACCCATTAGGCTTTTTGGTAAAGATATCGCCAGGACCTCCTTTCTTGTAAATCTTAGCCGTCAGGACCTCCTCGAGTATATCCTGTACATCCACAACCTCTTCGCTATTAGATTGTATCGTGTAGGACCTCCCTGTGGAGATCTGAACCGTTAAGACCTCCCCTGGGTAGATCTTAACCATCCAGACCTCCCTTTTTTTAGATCTAAACCATGAGGACCTCCCACTGGAGATCTCGACCGTTAGGACCTCCCCCGTGAGATCGTAGCCGTCAAGACCTCCCTCAGTAGACCTCCTTCCTTAAGACCACTTGTTAGATTTGGACCATCAGATCTTGATCTAACGACTAAGACCCCCCTCAGCGCGTGTGCGTGGGTGCTGTGCTCCCGTGCTCGTGAGACGTGTGATGCCAGATCTATGGCCCAAGACCTCCCCAACTGAGTTAGTTTTCAAGAGCAGCCCGAAAACTTTTATTTGCAAACTGTTATTTGCTTTGAAATTCAAAATTGCATAAGTTTTTCTCTGTAACTTCAAATTTAGCAAACTAAAGTTTGTTAGGTTCCTCTATTAGCATACTTTAGTGTAGAATAGGTTTTAATGTGGTCTTTGTCTCTGAAATTGATTATGCCCTAGTTTCATAACTTAGAAAAATCATAATAAATTCATTTCAATTCCAAATGAAGTAAACTCAATTTTGCTAACCTTAGGATGCCAATATCTACCTACCATAAAATTTTCATATTCAGAAAATTTCTGGAAAATTATGCCATGAACAGTAACCGAAAATAATTTAATTTGAATTATTACAGTGAAAGAAAATGTTTAGGCTATAACTTTTACATGCTTAGTCCAAATCAAACGATTATTGTTGCTAAATTTGTCTAAAATCATGCTCTACCAGCTGTATAAATTTCATGGATTTTGGAACATTTTGGATTTTGAGTCTTCTTCGGTGTTCGTCGTCTTTATTAGATTTTCTTGTTCTTTCGATAGGTTCCGACGATTGTGTTGATTCCGAGAGCGATCCTCTGCAGCAAGGAAGTGATCTCTATGAAGGCAAGCAGATGTAGCATCATTTGATCATATTGCTCCAATTACTTTTAAAGTTTAATATCTTGTTTGCAAAAACTAAGTATGCATGCTTCTTGTGTCAAAGTTAATTTTTGTCGATTAGAGGTAGCTAAGCCTATTGCATTGTTGCCTTGAAATTGTTCACCCCTACCACTGCCCTAGGTTATTATCCTCACTAGTGAATTAGAGCCCGGTGAATGATTTATGGTCTTTTTATTGTCTTTACGATATGATGCTTAGCAATGCTTAATTACCGTTAGAATTGGGCGGTTATCGACTTAGTCGATGACCTTGATCACATAAAACTTGTTATTACTTATGATCAATACCTTGTGCTTTGTTTATTTGTGAAATCTAAAACTGCCTTCAACGTATTATCTATTGCAAATAAAATCTGCTTTATGCTAAAAATGAACCTTGAGCCTTCTCCTTTGATTAAAGCCTGCATGTAGTAGTATCTAGATTTGTTACTCATAAGTTTTGCAGTACATTTTTGCACTCATTTGCATTGCTTATCTCATGGTAGAGGAGGTTGATCCTCAAGGATCGACTTTTGTGAGATTTGTCATGTGTGGACGACTAGCTTGGCGGCCCGGTCGGATTGCCTTGTGGGTATGAGGCAAACCGGTTGGCTTTTGTTTATAACCATCTTATGGCATTTTGCTTCCGCTGTTGATTAATTCTTTTAACTTGTCTTGTCCGGTCGGCCTCTCCTTTGTAATAACTTTATTATATGTCTTTTGCTTGTAAAGTTTAAGGTTTGGTTCTGTGTATTGTATGGAATTGATGCAATGTTTTGTAAAAGGGTGTGTATACTGCAATTCTGGGAAGTATACATTTTCTTGAGGTACGGTGTATTTTGTTTGTGATGCTAGTGTTAATGGACACTAAGCATTACAAGCTAAATAAACCGGGGTCTCACAAAGCTTGGTATCAGATCCATACCGACCGTAGAAACCCCTAGCTTGGTCGTCGTTAGGATGTTTTGAAAAACTTAGTTTCAAATGTATCAAATGATTTTGAAAGCTTAAGTAAGTTCTCAGATTTTACTCCTTACCTATCTTAGATTGCTCATCTCACCTTACTCTTTATTAAGCTTGAAAAAGTTGTTTTGCTCTCTTCTTTTCCAAAGATAGTTGTTATCGTTTAAATTCGGTCTTTGGAAACCAATGAGATTGGCAAATTGAAGTGTTGGCTGCCCTTTTACAAGGTTTTGAAGCTTCTCGAGTTGAAAATCTCGACTAGGAGCTTGGATGCAAAATCTGGACAGCAAGCATCAAATTTCTAGACAACAAGCTCATGGTTTCTAAATAGGGTAGATAATGAGAGGTTAACTCAACTAAAACTTGTGGGAATAAAAAGGAAAGATGTGATATTAGTTGGCTAAGTATCTAACACCCCTATTAGTGGTTTTTCCCTGCTCTTTGGTTGTGCTAGGACTCGAGTTGTGTGCTGAAATTTATCTCCCTAACCGATTGCTCATTCTTTCAATACGAGTTAGTCGTATCGGGAAGTTGGGCTTGTGTCATGAGATTTTTGTGCTGATTTTGAGCCTGTTTTTCGAGCTTTTTTGAGTTCAATTCTCAGTTGTGTTATTTGTTTTCTCTGCCTTCAGTTTTCGGGCTTTGTTGCTAACCTTTTCCTTTCGCAGTAGGATGGCTGGGAGGACTCGCAGTAGTCAGGGTCAGCCGGCTGGTTCGGATGAGGAGCTCCCGCCTCCTGCGACTATGGCCGAAGTTCTTCTTCAGATTGAGGGCAACCGGATGGACCAAACGAGGATCTTGGAGTCCATGCGCGTAACACCTCCACTCTTTCTGGTGCCTCCGGATCAGGGGGAGGAGGTGGACATCAGCCGCGTGGGGGACTTTCGGAATTACTTCGCACTCAGCCACCCACCTTCTCTCGGTTAGAGGACCCACTGGATGCAGACGACTGGTTGTGTCTGGTTGAGCGAAAGCTCAACGTTGCTCAGTGCTAGGATCACGAGAAGGCACTCTTTGCATCCCATCAGCTGGAGGGTGCAGCACTCTCTTGGTGGGAGAACTTTCTCGCCATGCAGCCCGCCGGCCACACCATCTCTTGGGAGGAGTTCCGTACTGCCTTCCGTCGGGCTCATATCCCCGCCGGCTTGATGAAGCTCAAGAAGAAAGAGTTTCTTACGCTCAAGCAACGGCGCAGATCGGTGACGAAGTATTTATACGAGTTTAACCACTTGGATCGTTATGCTCCAGGAGAGGTGGCCACTGATGAGGCCAAGCAGGGGAAGTTCATGGATGGCTTGTCCGAGGAGCTATAGGACAAGCTATCTATTACGGACTTCCCCGACTTCCGTGCCTTGGTCGACAAGGCCGCTGCCGCGAAAGCACAAGGCGAGGGCGCATGAGTCCCGCAAGCGCAAGTGGAGGCCCGTAAGTCCGCCAGGCCGATCTCCTTCGTTCTCGCATCGGGCAAGCCCCGGTGTCTCGCTCTCGTGCTTCAAAGATCGTGAGGACCCCGGCTTATTCGGCTTGCAATGCTTAACCATCCTTTGGTCCTAGCATCACAAATCAAATAAGTTGGTTCTCGAGATATGTATACTTCCTAAATACAAGATACACACCTCCTTACAAAATCATGCATCAATTCCATACAACAGTCTAACAAAAGACATACATAATAGAGATTTATTACAACAAGGGCCAACCGCCAAATGACAACTAAATAACAATTAAACAATGAAGCAAAAGTGCCGAAGATGACGATAAACAAAAGAGCCAATTAGTGTGCCTTTACCCACAAGGCAACCAACCGGCCGCCAAGCTAGTCGCCAAACCCGGCACATCTCACAAAAGGGAAGCCCTAGGGGCTCACCTTCTTCCTCTGCAAGAAAAACATTAAGCAAGCAACCGAGTACAAAAATTGTTTTTGTACTGCAAGACCGACGTAAGGGTAATGAACTATAATTAACTACATGCAAGCTTTATTTAAGTGGAGGGGGCTCGACTTACTTTTAGCATAAAGCAAGTTTTCATTTGCAATAATGTAATAGATTCAAAGCAATTTGACAAACTGTTTGTAATTGTTGAAATAACAAATATACAATAATAATAACAACAATAAGGACAACTGGAAGTGACTAACCCATTAGTCACCACAACAATAGTACGAATACCCATTCATACCAACCCATAAAGTTTTAATTAAATGTTGTAGTCTAGTCCTCACGGGGCGTATCCGAGCGTGTCCATAACCTAGGACGAGGCTATTCGAATAGTTTTAACCTGCAGGTGTACCAATGTACCCACACTTCTGACCACCTTTAAGCCACAAAGCACACTTCCGGCTGTATGCCGCACGGCTAAGTCCTACGAGACGCTTTCAATATTGTGCATTGACTACGAGCCGCTCGTATGGATAGAAACCCATACGCTACATTGCAAGTCGAAAGACAACCACCATCACGGAAGCCTTTCTGACACTACAATGCTCCCAAAGACCATCCCTCCCGCCACTCCCTACGACCGGCCAATACACGCCAAAGTACTAAGTCAAGAGAGGTCTCATACCCTCTAGTGTGGTTAGCACGCAAAATGCTCAAGACGGTGGCGCAAGTAACTCGGTCCTTAATGACCCGGGCACCATTCCACTCACACTCAGAAGCACACCAACATACCATTGTGCCCAAGTCTAAATCATTTTATTTTTAATTTTAGTTTTCACAAGTAAACGTGGCACAAGGCTGAAATCATAAGTGATAATATGTTTTATGTGATCAAGGCTATCGACTAGGTCGATAACCGCCAATTCTACCAAGCAACTAAGCATTGCTAAGCATCATATCGTAAAGACAAAAAGGCCCTAAATCATTCACCGGCTCTAATTCACCGATGAGGATAATATTCCTAAGGTAGTGGCAGGTGAACAATTTAGGGAAACAATGCAATAGGATTAGCTACCTCTATTCGCAAAATTAATAATTGACACAAAAGCATGCATACATACAAGTAAAACAAAGTATTAGATTTTAAAAGTAATGGGATGGAGTGGATATGATCAAACCGCTTGCCTTGTCAGATCGCTTTCTTGTCAGCAGAGGATTCACTCACGTAAACAATAATTCCTTCTGAACCTAACGCGAAAAGGCGATAATCAAATAAGAACAAGAACTCCAAATAAAACTCAACAGCAAAAGTTCTCCAAATACCATGAAATTCGTACAGCAGCAAGATTATGATTTTAGACAATTTTAGAAACAAGAATTTCTCAATTTAGACTTAGTATGCAAAAGTTATGGCTAAATCAATTTTGCTCAGCCTGATAAATCAACTAAAATCCTATTTGTTACTATTCATGGAGAAAATTTCTAGAATGATCGAAGTCCTGGAATTTTTATGGTGAGTAGGAAATAGTATCCTAACAACAGCAAAATTGAGTTTACACAATTTGGAGTTAAAATGAAATAGTTATGATTTTTCTAAGTTGTAAAACTAGCACATTTCATCTTTCGAAGCACTAATACGAACAAAACGTATGCTAAGTTAAAGTACATTACCAGAGGGATTTTACAGTTTTGAGTTTTCTCAATTTGGAGTTATACACAAAAAGTTATACATTTTACAAATTTTGAAGTGATTTTTCTAACCCTCATTTCATTTAAACTTCCACTACAACATAATCCCATCTCTAGTGTAGAACAGAGCCTCAAATCACCCTCAAATTAAAGCCTACTCTATTACAGAGCTAATGCGTTTGAGTCATTCATAAAGGAGTTAAATGACAAGGTTATGCATGTTTGAAAATTGAAGACTTAAATACTTTTGAAAGCACACTCTGGGAGGTCCAAACGAACCAAGAAGACAGGAGGTCGGGACCGTTGATCCGAGATCGCACGGCCATGGAGCACGGAGCACAGCAACCGCACGGAGGAGGTCCACGTGCACCGGGAGGTCCAAGCCGCCGAGATGGAATCTAACGCCCGATGTACGCTCAACAGACACCGAGATCTCCTTGCACCTATAGGAGGTCGTGACCGCGATCTAGATCTCGCGGTCCGTGAGCTCCACGAGGAGGTCCTAAAGGTAAAGATCGAATGGGGAGGTCCGGACGGTGAGATCTAAAGGAGGAGAGGTCTTGGCGGCCAAGATCTACCAGGGAGGTCTTTAACGGCCGAGATCTCAGAAGAGGAGATCTGACGGGAGGTCCTAGTGAGGGAGGTCTGGACGCTCAGGATCTACCAGAGGAGGTCCTGGGCGGCCAAGATCCAGATGGGGGAGGTCCTGGCAGCAGAGATCTTCACGGAGGAAGATCTCAATGGTCGAGATGAACTGGAAGGAGGTCCCAGCGGTTAGGATTTCACAGGGAGGTCCTACGCGACGAGGTCTAACGGAGGGAGGTCCTTAACGGCTAAGATCTCATCAGGGGAGGTCTTAATGGTCAGGATCTGAGCTGGGGAGGTCCTCAAAGACAAGGACTTAACAGAGGGAGGTCCTGACGGTCCAGATCTCCGCTGGGAGGTCCTGAACGGTCGAGATTTCATCAGGGGTGGTCCTGAAGGCTTAGATACACGGGAAGGGGAGGTCCTGAGGTTGTCTTTGCAAAAGACCAAGGGGTGGTCTTTTGCAAAGAGGACCTCGGGGAAGGTCCTGGGGGTGGTTTTCACAAAACGACTAGGGAAGGTCTTTGCGGAATCACGGAGGGTGGTTCTACGACCCAGATCAAACCCAAAGAGGTCTTTGAGGGCTCAGAACACCACAGGGAGGCCTTAACTGATACAAACTAAAAGAGAGGAGGTCCTGGATGGATAGGATGTGCACGAGTAGATCTTGATGGCTGAGATTTAAAGGAAAAGAGGTCCTGGCGCTAGGTTTTATCAGACAAACTCCTATGGTTAAGATTTAATCTCCAAGAGGCCCTTAACGGTGGGGATCGAATCGAGGAGGTCCTTAAGGTTGTCGCGGAGGTGGTTTGGTGTACGACAACAGAGGTCCTTAAGCGACGACTTAACCAACCCTTTCGACAGCTAAAATTACCAATCATTGCGCTACAGGGGCTGTCCGAGTAGGGCACGACAAAAACCCCGAGGTTAAAGACAAGCTCACCGCCGGCAGCTCCAGTCACGGCAGAGGAAACCAAGGACAAGGGTAGGTCCAAAATAGTGAGGTGAACCTAGAGGTGCCAACAACTACTACCAGAACACCTCCCACCAGCGGCTAGCCGGAGATGATCACCGGAGGCACAAAAATGGCAAAATACCCGAACTAAAGTAGACCCGCATTGTTAATTAGGGTAAAATCTCGAACACTAAGGGACTAAACATGGGTTACCTGAGGACAATGAAGCCAAGGAGATAGTAGGAGGAGCCCGGCGACCAAAAAGCTTGCCGGAGATGAGGAAGAAAGAAATTCCGACTTCAAGGAACGTGTTCCCACTTTGACCTCCTCTGTGAAGTCAACAAAAACAAGTTAGGGAATGCTTGAAGTGACCAAAATGACAAGTTGATATGCCAAGAATTTCAATGGAACCACTGGAGCTCGGACGGCCTCGAGGAGCTCCAAAGTCTGGGAATGCCGGAGAGGAAGTTTCTCTGGTTGTGTGAGGGCAAGAACGTAGAGAGGAGCTTAGGTTGCAACAATGGCAACCAAGAGGAGCTAAGGAGGAGCTCAGGGCCCTATATGGCTGAGATAGCATGGAGGAGCTTTGGACACTTCCATGGTTCACGGCTTTGCCAGGGACAAGCCGACCTGATGGGAACAGCTAGGGCACGACTTTGGGCAAGCTGACACGCATTCAATGCAAGGTGGCAAAAAGCTGCTGACAAGGACATAAAGTGACAAGGCACTGCAGGCTTCACTGCCATGTCCCACGCGCGCAAGGAAAGTGACGATGACTAGCTCAGGGGGCCCCACCTGCCAGTGAAAGAGCCCGAGAAGGTCTGGTCAGAAGAGTCCAACGGTTGGGGAAAAGTGCTGACATGCAATAAAGGCTGGCAGAGCTAGCCGTTGACAAGGGCAAGAAATGACAAGTCACTGCTTAAAACTACCCAAGCTCTGGCACACATACAAGCGCGTGAAAACGATGATGACCAGTCCCAGAGATCCCACCAATCAGTGAGGGAACCCGGGGAGGACCAGTCAAGAGAACATAATGGTTGGGGGAGGCTTCGATTGGAGTTGGGGAGGTCCGGTGGTTGATTTGAAATGAAGGGCTCCGATTTAAAGAGGTGATCGGAGGTCCTAAAGCACAAGGAGGTCTGAGCCCCAGATCTAAGGATGGACGGCTCACGATATCCTCGGTGCAAAAGTGGTCGACCGAGGTGTGTCTTTGCAAAGGTGCAAAAGGGTGGTCCAAGGGGAGGTCGGTGGGGGGTTGTCTTTGCAAAAGCCTGAAGGGAGGTCCTAGGGTGGTCTTTTGAGGAGGTCCATGATCGTTGGATTAAAATCCAACGGTCCAGACCACACGTGCCAAAATTGACCGCGCCCAGCGCAGTTAGGTGGCTAGGCGCGACCAAGGCCGGAGGTTGGGCTCGGGTCTGAGCTTGAGTCCGACTCAGACCTGACACATAATTTTGAAATTAGGGTTTAGAACGGACAGAAACTTTGAGGGTTTGTTTGAGGTAGCAAACCAACTCCAAAAGTTATGAAATTTTTACAATAGCTTGCTGACTTGAGGATTAACCTTGCATAAAATTTTTAGAGGTTTTCATGCAGTGAATTTTCCTCCAAAAATTCAGCAAGGTACTGAGCGAAGGTTTGACCAGATCTCAAACTGGTTTGACTGCCCTCCAAATACATTCAAACAATCTGCTAAAAATTGTGAGATTGTTCAGAGAGGTCACACATTAACCCAAGAGCTTAGGAAAAATATTTCCATGGGATGATCATAAGTTTGACAAGAAGGTTTTATTTTGAAGGGTAAGGTTTAGGCCAAAATGACTTGTGACTTTGTATTTCCCTATTTCCTTTACAAGAATTTCTCAGAACACCAAGGAAATACAAGATGTAAGAAAAAGTTTTAATTTGTACTCATTTTCTTACATTTGAAACACAAGTCTAATATTGGGATGTTACAGCACCATCGGCCAAAGACCAAGACTCGCTTCTCCGCAGTCGTGGCTCACCACGCGCGCCGCAGTTAGCCGGGTGGCCTCCGCAATCCAGTTACCGAGGTCACTTGCTTCTTCTGCCACAACAAGGGCCATTATGCGAATAATTGCCCTAAGAAGACCGGAGTGGCCCCTCGTCCTAATGGAGGACGCGGGCAAGGGAGTGGTCACTCTTAGGATCAGAAGGTGGCCCAGAAGACCCAGAACGTGGGAAGCGGCCATGTCAACCACATCTTTGCTAAGGATGCACAGGAGGCACCTGACGTCGTGTTGGATACGCTTCTTGTTAATTCCCGCCCCGCCATCGTTTTATTTGATTCAGAGCTTCTCCCCTTTGTATCCAAGTCTTTTGTCTTTGTGGGTGATCTCTCTTTGCTCCTTTGGTTATCCCTTTCTCATTCGCTCTCTGGGTTCGGAGTTGAGAGCTGAATTAGAGTGTCGGGATGTTCCTGTCGAGATCGAGGGGGTGGGATTTTTGGCAAATCTTATCCTCCTGAATTCAGCGAGTTTGGATGTAATTCTTGGTATGGATTGGTTATCCAAGCATTTGGGACAAATCGATTGCGCCAAGAAGTGTGTCTACCTCACCAATCCTCTAGTGAGCGAGTCGGTTTTCGCAAAGTGCAAGGACACCACCTCTTCGCACTTGAAGTGAAGCCGACTCAGATATCCATGAAGTCCCCGGTGTGTGACTTCGCCGATGTCTTCCCGAAGAATTGCTCGATGCCACCGGTTCGAGACCTCAAGTTCGTTATCGAGTTGGCCCCTGCATCGCCCCGATTTCAAAGAGTCTCATCAATGCCTCCAAACGAGTTGGTGGAGTTGAAGAAGCAACTTGGCGAGCTTCAAGAGAAGGGTTTCATCTGCCCTAGCTCATCTCCATGGGGCTATCCAGCAATCTTTGTAAAGAAGAAGGACAATACCTTGCGCATGTGCGTCGATTACTGTCCGCTTAATGAAGTGATGGTAAAGAACAAGTATCCTTTGCCCCGTATCGCCGACCTCTTCGATCAATTGACTGGAGCTCAAGTTTTCTCCAAGATTGATCTGAGAGTGGGATATCATCAAGTAAGGATCAGACCTGAAGATATTCCCAAGACGGCTTTCTCTACTCGTTACGGTTTGTACGAGTACACCATCATGTCTTTCGGCTTGACCAATGCTCCTGCCCTGTTCATGAACCTTATGAACTCGGTTTTCATGGAGTGTTTCGATAAGTTTGTGGTGGTCTTCATCGATGATATTCTTATCTACTCCAAGAATGATGAAGAACACGTGGAGCACCTGAAGCTTGTGTTGGGAAAGCTGCGTGAGCATCAGCTGTATACGAAGTTCAGCAAGTTTGAGTTCTGGTTGAAGGAAGTGGTGTTCTTGGGCCACGTTCTTTCAGCGAGAGGCGTAGCTGTGGATCCTAACAAGGTCAGCAATGTGCTCTCTTGGGAGCAACCTAAATCGGTGACTGAGGTCAGGAGTTTTCTTGGTTTAGCGAGATACTATCGCCGCTTTATCAAGGATTTCTCCAAGATCGCGAAGTCAATGCTGAGTTGCTCAAGAAAGACTAGAAGTTCGTGTGGTCCGAGGATTGTGAGAAGAGTTTCCAAGAACTCAAGAAGCGATTGACCACCGCTCCAGTTCTCGTTCTCCCCGATGTCCACCGGAGTTTCGACATCTTCTGCGATGCTTCTCGTCGAGGACTCGGGTGTGTCCTGATGCAAGAAGGCAAGGTAGTGGCCTATGCATCTAGACAATTGAGGCCTCATGAACTCAATTATCCAACCCATGACTTGGAATTGGCTGCTGTGATACATGCACTTAAGATTTGGCGACATTACCTAGTCGGTAACCGTTGTGAGGTGTATTCGGATCACAAGAGTTTGAAGTATTTGTTCACCCAACCTGATCTGAACCTTAGGCAGAGAAGGTGGTTGGAGTTGATCAAAGACTATGACATGGGTATTCACTACCATCCGGGCAAGGCCAATGTTGTTGCTGATGCACTTAGCCGAAAGGCGCATTGCAATAACTTGTTGCTCCAGAAGCAGCAGCCCACCCTCCTAGAAGAATTTCAATGTCTCAACTTGGGAGTAGTCGAGCATGGGTCCCTAGCTACCTTGGTTGTGCAACCGACCTTGGTAGATCGGATTAAGGCTGCTTAGCAAACGGATGTTGGAGTGAACCGAATCAAGCAAAATGTCAAGAATGGGGCAGCCAAGTGCTTCTCCAAAGATGAACTTGGTGTTGTATGGTTCGGGCAACGCCTTGTGGTTCTGAAGTTCTTGGGATTGTGGGATTTGATTCTTCACGAAGCCCATGACTCTCCTATGTCAATTCATCCCAGGACCACGAAGATGTATCAAGATCTCCAGCAAAGGTTTTGGTGGACCTGAATGAAGCGGGAGATTGCAAAGTTCGTTGCCGAGTGCGACATGTGTTGTCGTGTAAAGGCCGAGCATCAGCGCCCAACAGGTTTGCTTTAGCCTCTGCCAGTGCCGGAATGGAAGTGGGATTCCGTCGGCATGGACTTTATCAATGGTCTGCCCCGTACATCTGCGGGAAAGGATGCTATTTGGGTTGTTATTGATCGGTTGACTAAGGTGGCGCATTTCCTTCCTGTCAAGACTGACCTTCGTGTAAGTCTCTTGGCGGATCTCTACATAGCCCGCATCGTGAGTTTGCACGGTGTGCCGAAGACGATTGTGTCAGATCGGGGGTCTCTGTTTACCTCTTGGTCTTGGCATAGTTTGCAAGAGGCTATGGGAACTCGTCTTTCCTTCAGCTCAGCTTACCATCCTCAAACTGATGGCCAGACGGAACGAGTCAACCAAGTTTTGGAAGACATGCTCCGTGCTTGCGTTCTCTCCTATGGAAAGAATTGGGAGAAATGCTTGCCATTCGCCGAGTTTTCCTACAACAACAGCTTTCAAGCCAGTCTTGGCATGACACCATTTGAGGCCTTATACGGGAGAAGGTGTAGAACCCCGTTGAATTGGTCTGAGACCGACGAAAGACCTTTCTTTGGCCAGGACTCGATCAATGAGGCCGAAAGTCAAGTTCAGCTTATTCGAGATCGATTGCGCACGACTCAATCCAGGCAAAAGAGCTATGCAGATCATCGTCGTCGTGAATTGAGCTTCGAGCCCAATGACTTCGTTTATCTCAAGGTTTCTCCTTTGAAGGGACACCAACGTTTTGGTGTCAAGGGCAAGTTAGCTCCTCGATATGTTGGTCCTTACCGCATCATCGAGAAGAAAGGAGCTTTTGCCTACAAGTTGGAGTTGCCTGCTGCACTTGAGGGGGTACATGACGTGTTCCATGTGTCCCAGTTGAAGAAGTGCCTTCGAGTTCCAACCGAGGAAGCTCCGTTGGAAAACCTCGATGTCCAACAAGATTTAACCTACCGCGAGCACCCTGTTCGCATCCTTGAAGAAGCTGAACGAAGAACATGGAATCGTGCCATCAAGTTCCTTAAAGTTCGGTGGTCGAATCATTCCGAGGATGAAGCTACTTGGGAACGGAAGACCGTCTCACGTCGTTCGACTACCCATCTTTCTTTTCCGAGTGAGCCAAATCTCTAACGAGATTTTTGTAAACGGGGGGGGGGGCTTGTAACATCCCAATTCTCCACTTGTGTTTCAAATATAAGAAAATGTATAGAAATTAAAACTTTTTCTTGCATCGTGAAGTTTTTGAGCTTTTCTGTAATTCTGGTAAAGGAATTGTGGGAAATCAAAAACCTGAACCTCCCATTTGACTAAAGTCATAAACTCCTTGTTGAAAATCTTGGGTTCAACTCCCTGGAAATGCCTTTCCTTGGTTGTGTGACCCCTTTGAAAAAATTCACATTTTTTAGAAATTATTTGAATATTTTAAGAGGTAGTCAAACCATTCTGACCTTTGGTCAAACCCTAGACCAGCACCTTAAGAAATTTTTGGAGGAAAATGTGTTGCATAAAAACCTCTGGAAATTTCACACGAGGTCCATCTCAAAGTCAGCAAGCTACTGTAAAATTTTCATAATTGTTGGAGCTAGTTTGCTACTTCTAAAAATTCCTCAAAGTTTTCAGCTCAATTGAAGCCCTAAGTCAAAGTCCTGGTTGGGTTTGAGTCTAACGTGAGCCCAAACCTTGGTCTCGGTTGGACTCAACCATCTCAGCTCGGCCCCGAGCTCTTTCTAGGTTGCGGTCAATTGCAGCAGTTGGATCTCCTACCTACCGCTGAGATCTTCGGGAGCTCCTCAAATACCTCCTCTCTGTCTTTGTAAACGACCTCCCACACGTTCAGACCACCCCTGGTCGTGACCACCTTGGGTCTTCTTGCAAAGACCACCCTCCCGGACCTCCCCTTGGACCTCCCTTTTGTATCTTTACAACGACCACCTTGGGTCGAGAGCGAAGACCTCCTCAAAAGACCTCCTCGGAGACCACCTCCAGACCACCTTGGTGTTTTTGCAAAGACCACCCCGATGGTATTTTGCAAAGACAACCCTCCAGACCACTTCGGACGACCACCTGTGTTAGCGCCTTGGTGATCGTGGGCCGTCCATGTATTGATC
The DNA here is from genome assembly GCA_036346255.1 of Ampelocalamus luodianensis. NCBI lineage: Eukaryota > Viridiplantae > Streptophyta > Magnoliopsida > Poales > Poaceae > Ampelocalamus > Ampelocalamus luodianensis. The sequence goes on along the minus strand of CM070622.1, from coordinate 47,457,321 downwards.
TGTGCCTCAGATTCCTTTGAACATTAGGACCTCCGAACCTCACTTAAAATCGGGGCCCTTCGTTTCAAATCCAATCGTTAGGATCTCCCCAACTCGGCCTCAACACTTAACCAACCGTTATGTTCTTTGACCAGTCCACTTTGGATCTCCCACTGACTGGTGGGAACTCCCCGAGCCTGGTCATCATCACCTTCCTCGCGCACACGCCATGGCAGAGGAGGAGCAGAGCATTGTCATTCCTTGTCCTTGACAACGGCTATTTACTGCCAAACCTTAAATGCGAGTCAGAGCTTTCCCCCAAAGTCTCCCTCCTACCTGCCCACATCTTTTCGAGAGCGCCCATGGCAGTAGCTTTTGACTCAGTGCACCCGTGGGGAACTGCCCTTGCTCCTCTTTCCTTTCCAGCTATTTAAGTCCCTTAAGATCCTCCTTAGCTTATTTTAGACACCACTTTGAAAACCCGAGTTCCTCGTTGTGCTTTTGTGCTCACAACACCACAGAACCTCTTAGCCGCCATTGCCGGACCTTGGAGCTCCTTGGGGACATCCGGGCTCCAGTGGTTCAATTGCAACTCTTAGCGTGCCCTTTTGTTTCTCAGACCACTTTGAGCATCTTCCCTTAACTTATTTTGTTTGACTTCACAGAGGTTGTCAAGTTGGGAACTTGCTCTTTGTGGCCGATTTGCCCTTCTTCCTCGGCGCACCCACTCCTTCTTCACGGAGCTTCTCACCACCTCGACCTTTTTCGTCCTTAGGTAACCTTTTATTAGTCCCTAGAGGTGTGGGCACCTGCTTTTCGAAACAATGCGGAGCTCCTTGTGTTTTTCGTGTTTAGTCGTGTCGGTCCTCATCACCTCTCTCCGACTCACCAGCGTGCTGGGCCGTCGCCGCCGTCGAGAGTAGGCCCGGTGGGTGCACGACGCTATTGTGAACCTAGTGGTGCCCTTGGTCAGCGTCAGCGAGGTCCTCATCGCCGGTGGCAAGCCATTGACCGCCCTCGGGTTTTTGTCGGAGAGAAGCGCACTGAGCGTTGTCAAGTTAGGACAAAGATCTGAGGGTTAAATGCTAATCATTGTTAATCATTTGCTGAAGCATTTAAGGGTTGTCAAAAATGGTTCTTGTGTCGCTTACATGTGGACCATGTTCTCCTGTTGTCGTACACTAGATCGCCTTCGACAAACCTTAAGACTACCTCTTATTGATCTTGGTCGTCCATGATCTCCTCTGTGCAGATCTGGACCGTCAAGACCACCCATTAGGCTTTTTGGTAAAGATATCGCGAGGACCTCCTTTCTTGTAAATCTTAGCCGTCAGGACCTCCTCGGGTATATCCTGTCCATCGAAAACCCCTTCTATGTTAGATTGTATCGTGTAGGACCTCTGTGTGGAGATCTGAACCGTTAAGACCTCACCTGGGTAGATCTTAACCGTCCAGACCTCCCCTTTTTTTTAGATCTCAACCAGGAGAACCTCCCCCTGGAGATCTCGACCGTTAGGACCCCCCCACCTGAGATCGTAGCCGTCAAGACCTCCCTCAGTAGACCTCCTTCCTTGAGACCGCCTTGTTAGAAATGGACCGTCAGGTCTTGATCTAACGACTAAGACCTCCTCAGCGCGCGTGCCTGGGTGCTGTGCTCCCGTGCTCGTGAGACGTGTGATGCCAGATCTACGGCCCAAGGCCTCCCCGGCTGAGTTAGTTTTCAAGAGCAGCCCGAAAACTTTTATTTGCAAACTGTTATTTGCTTTGAACTTCAAAATTACATAAGTTTTTCTCTGTAACTTCAAATTTAGCAAACTAAAGTTTGTTAGGTTCCTCTGTTAGCATACTTTAGTGTAGAATAGGTTTTAATGTGGTCTTTGTCTCTGAAATTGATTATGTTCTAGTTTCATAACTTAGAAAAATCATAATAAATCCATTTCAAATCCAAATGAAGTAAACTCAATTTTGCTAACCTTAGGATGCCAATATATACCTACCATAAAAATTTCATATTCAGAAACATTCTGGAAAATTATGCCATGAACAGTAACCAAAAATAATTTAATTTGAATTATTACAGCTCAAAGAAAATGTTTAGGTTGTAACTTTTACATGCTTAGTCCAAATCAAACGATTCTTGTTGCTAATTTTTTCTAAAATTATTCTCTACCTGCTGTATAAATTTCATGGATTTTGGAACAATTTGGATTTTGAGTCTTCTTCGGTGTTCGTCGTCTTTATTAGATTTTCTCGTTCTTTCGATAGGTTCCGACGATTGTGTTGATTGTGAGAGCGATCCTCTATAGCAAGGAAGTGATCTCCACCAAGGCATGCAGATGTAGCATCATTTGATCATATTGCTCCTATTACTTTTAAAGTTTAATATCTTGTTTGCAAAAACTAATTATGCATGCTTCTTGTGTCGAAGTTAATTTTTGTCGATTAGAGGTAGCTAAGCCTATTGCATTGTTGCCTTGAAATTGTTCACCCCCACCGCCTAGGTTATTATCCTCACCGTGAATTAGAGCCCTGAATGATTTATGGTCTTTTATTGTCTTTACGATATGATGCTTAGCAATGCTTAGTTACCAGTAGAATTGGGCGGTTATCGGCTTAGTTGATAACCTTGATCACACAAAACTTGTTATTACTTATGATCAATACCTTGTGCTTTGTTTATTTGTGAAATCTAAAACTAAAAATATAATATTTTAGACTTGGGCACAATGGTATGATGGTGTGATCTTTTGGTGTGATTGGAATGGTGCCTAGGTCATCAAGGACCGAGTTACTTGTGTCACTAAACCAAGCGATATTTTCGTGCTAACCACACTTGAGATATATGGGACCTCTCTTGACTAAGTACTTTGGAGGGTGTTAATTAATGAGCCACGTGGTGGGTTGTATATTTCTATATGCAACATGGGACAAGTAAAAGAGGGGAGCACCCGCAGTTGCTACGGCTGGGCCGGTGCATCCTACTCTACATATGGGTCCTTGTGATCTATTTCGCCGGCAGGTCACTAAGGGTTAACCCCCATGCGAGCGACTCTTAATTAATGCAATCTATTGGAAATGTCTCGTAGAACTTAGCCGTGTCGGCATACCAAAGGAAGTGTGTTTAATCTAGTGGCAAAAGGCGGTCTGAAGTGTGGGTACATTGGTACACCCCTGCAGGGTTTGATCTATTCGAATAGCCTCGTCCTAGGTTATGGACATGCTTGGTAAGGTCGTGCATGAACTAGACTACAACCTTTTTAATTAAAACTTGATGTGGGTGGTACGAATGGGTAATTCGTGCTATTGTTGGGCTGGCTATTGGGTTAGTCATCTCCAGGGTGTCTTTATGATTATTACTTATTGTCTCGCAGTTATTTATGCAAATAAAATTCAGATTGTTAAAACTGCCTTCAACGTATTATCTATTGCAAATAAAATCTGTTTTATGCTGAAAATGAACCTTGAGCCTTCTCCTTTGATTAAAGCCTGCATGTAGTAGTATCTAGGTTTGTTACTCGTAAGTCTTGCGAGTACATTTTTGTACTCATTTGCATTGCTTATCTGTTGCAAAGGAGGTTGATCCCCAAGGGATCGACTTTTGTGAGATTTGCTGCGGTGTGGACGACTAGCTTGGCGGTCCGGTCGGATTGCCTTGTGGGTATGAGGCAAACCGGTTGGCTTTTGTTTATAGCCATCTTATGGCATTTTGCTTCCACTGTTGATTAATTCTTTTAACTTGTCTTGGCCGGTCGGCCTCTGCTTTGTAATAACTTTACTATATGTCTTTTCCTTGTAAAGTTTAAGCTTTGGTTCTGTGTGTTGTATGAAATTGATGCAATGTTTTGTAAAAGTGTGTGTATAGTGCAATTCTGGGAAGCATACATTTTCTCGAGGCACGGTGTATTTTGTTTGTGATGCTAGAGTCAATGGAAGACTAAGCATTACAAGCTAAATAAACCGGGGTCTCACAAATGCCAAGCTAAAAACCGGTCGATCGAATACCAGACGACGAGGCATAAGGAAGTCATTGAGACTTTCAAAAAAAAGAGCCATGGTAACTGGTCGTAAACTCGACCAGTGTACTTTCTTTTCTATTTTTATGTATTCATTCTTTAATATACTTTGTGTAGAATGAGCACAGAAGCTAAAAAGAATAGAAAAAAACTCTAGAGTTCGAGTGTGGTCAAGGAGCGGAACTTGAGCGGAGTCTTGAAGAAAAAGTCAAGGCTCTTAACAAGATACTCTTCGACATGGGGTAAGGAGCACAATTGCCAATTTTAGGCGATTCCGAGGAGAAGGCGAACTTCCCTGACCAGCAACTCGAAGATCTCAAGGGTTTACTCAAAGCTACCCGGGAGAACCATGCGCAGAAAATGAGAGAAGCTATCGCGAATGGAGTAAGCTTTGCTTTGGCAAAGCTCAAGGCCTCCGACCCTCCATTCATCTTCGTGCCATTGAACAAGACTTCAACTACTCGGTGAAGAAGCAACCAAGTTACTTGAGGACGCAAGACCATTGGAAATAAGGTCACTGAGGAAATGGAGGTCGGTCTCCATCCCACAACACTCACCCGTGGCCCAGGAAGTAGATTAATGTAAATTTATAATTGTATATGAAAATGTAAAGACTTATCTTTTAACATCAATAAAGTCTGTGTTTCTTATCCTCTCAATTTTGCTAAATGCTCATATATCTACTAGCCCCTGACTGCTTGTATTAGTAGAAAAACATACTAAAGAAGCAGTAGACTAAGAAAAAGAGCAAAAAGCTACAACTAGTGTACAAAGTATGCCATGATTATGTTATAAAATGATCTAGTCGAGCAGTAGGAAATCAATTAGGCTAGAACCAGTGTATGATTTTGACTAGTTGTAGATATTTGCTATATTCGAAATACTGTACAGAACACTAGGAGGTCAAAAGATTCTTTTAGACTTAACTTGATGATAAGAGACTTATGCAAAATGTATGCAAAGATGATAAGTGATTTTATTTATACACATTATGAAAACCGGTCATAAAGGTCGCTAAGAATCAAACACATGAGAAACACTTCGCAAAATGTATTCATCCTCAAATCTTGACTGGTAGCGAAGATCATAAGAAAGAGGGTCGTCGCTAGGAAACTCCTTCTAGTAGGAAGGACCACATGCAGAGAGGAGAGATTTCGACTAGGAGGCTTTCTCAGATCCGACCAATAGCCAAAACAAGAGGAGAATAGAATGTTGAAATGAAGAAAATTAGTATTTAAATTCGAAGCGTGTAAGGGACTATATCGAGGTTGTTTTTGTAATGCTCTTTTACTTATTTGCTTCTTTAAGAAAAGAGTGAATGTCATGCATGAGAACCATTGTGATGATGGTCACGACTAGGACCCTTATGGCTTGCGGCAATTTAAGTCAAGGCCAAAAGAAGTAAAAGAGATCTTTTTTGGAAGGATATCAGACAAAATATATCAGAGAAAATATGTACTTCTCCGATCAGTTAAACCACTATAGTATGTGACCAGATGATAGATAACAGTCATATAAACAATAGCACTCATCAGAAAATTAAAGGAATGATGCATCTTTATTAAACTGAATGAAAGAAAAGAACAACTATACAAAAAAACTTACGCAATTGATCAATGTTCAGAGAATTAGACAAAACATGCCCATCTGACATAGCGAGTCATACCGAACCAGGTCTGGTGACTTCGACCATAGTATAAGGACCTTCCCATTTAGGAGAAAGTTTGTTGCGATTTGCCTAGCTCTAAATTTTTCAAAGAACCAATCGGACGGTGCTGCATCAGTGCCTCTAAGGGATGACGTGTATCTTTTGAGTTGGGCCGTTGGATTTCAATCCAACGCCCCTATTTGAACTTAAAACCCCGAAATCCTTTTGGGCCCTGTTTTAATCTCGATCGACCGATCTAGATCGCACGGTCCATATCAACTGATACCGATTAAAACCTTTTAGCCTCTCTATTTATCACAGCCGCCCATTTCTAATCGGACGACTGATATTCTTTTGAGGCTTTAGGAGGCTGCAAGGCCGTGGATCGCCGATGGGACCCACATGTCGATGATTCTTATCATCTTCCTTGTCTCTCTCACAGAGATCTCTCTGTAAACAGAGGAGAGGATTTATCCCAAGGATTATGCAACTAATTTTTGGGATAATCAGCCCTAAATGGACACCTCATCAACTCTAGACCTTTCCATCTTGCCCTGTAGCTCAACATCCATATATAAACCCTAGCTTTTTGCTGTTACCATTGTTGACCACTGAAGTTCATCCTCCATTGTTGTCCAGTGGAGTTTCTTGCTCCTGTTCTTTGCTTATCCATCCCAAGAACTGGTTTTACCTTGCACTAAGGTTTTGACATCCTTTGTAGGTTAAAACCAAAGGCTATCTCTCTGTTGAGCATAATCGACTTTCTCAATCTTTGTTGTCTTTCCTACTCTGGTAAGCTAAAGCCCTAGTTTTTAACATCTTAAGCCTCTTAATGACCTTAGAAGCTCCTGTGAATCATTCTTTTAAATATCAGTAGCTTCAACTTGCTTCAAACTGAAAAGTTGTTATTATAACTTTTCGTTTTTCCATATCTTTTTCAAGACCTAGGGTTTCTTTTGTTGACTTGTTATCCTAGTTAGGTCTCAGCTAAACCCTAGTAGCATAACAAGTTGATCTTTCAATTCTTGTCATCATCTATTTTGCCTCATAGCAAAGATATGTCTCTGTTTCTCTTTTGTCTACTCAACCGACAATATAGGTTTTTCTTTAACTTTTGTAATCTAACCGAGTAGGGTTAGGTTAAGGTTAGTTTAGAGTATTAACTACCCTAATAGCTCAAAGCTAAGTTTCATTTTAGAATTCTTGCTTGATCTATTTTTCTTTTCCCAAATCGCAACTGTCTGCTTTTTGGTTCTTTTCAAAATATGAAAATCAAACTTTGAACTAAGCCTTAGTTTACGCCATTTGAAAACGATGAGGTTATAATATGGATTATTCTCACTATTATGGGTAGTTATGGCTTAAGCATATTGTCAATCATGCATTTCCAGTTTGATCATGCATATTTCTTCCATTTTGTACTTATCATCAATTTTGGCATTTATTGGACTTTATTGCTTCTTATAGAATCTGGTTCATTTGAAGCTTTTGACTTTATTTCGAGCAACTCAACTCGCAATGAAGTTTATTACTATCAAGGCAAGCATCCTCTCTGCACCATGTTGATCCCAAATTTTATACAATAGCTTTTAATAAATCCATGGGATATCTGTGCATGCTTTTTTTCAAAAATACAAACTATGACCGTTAGTAGTTAGATATGACCTAACATGATGGATTACCTCAATTGTCACCATACACTCAACCTTAGCATAGTAATGTATACTATAATATATTTTCAGATTTGGCATAGACATGCAGTCTAGAAACTTTAGAGTTTGACAAGAATACCTTGTCAAACATGGGAATCACAAATGGCTTTCTGTTATTTGAAACTCTTTGTCCAGTTTACTTATTTCGAAATGAGTTTTATATTTAACTTGATCCGACAAGAGGAAGCTAGTGATGGTGCTTTTGTGCACGAGATTGGGATTTGTGGTGGACTTGTCCGGTTAATTAAGGACCAAACTCGACTATTCAATTCAAGTCCCCACGTACTTCCACATGCAGTGTATGGCGCTGCTTGGTTAAGTAAAATGTTAAGGCTATTGGGTTGGAAACAGAAAGTAAAAATATGTGTATTGACCTTGTATGGCATAAATGCTTAGGTCTTATGACCGTGTTGTATGCCATGTGAGCTTGTATGTCGATGATCGATGTTCTTAGAAGGGTGAGGGCGTATATGTGCTCCGTAGCATATACGCACCTTAATGGTGCCGATTGCATCCTAATATGGGTAGTGAGCCCATTCGCATTTAATTGTTTGGATCGGCATTCGACGCAACATGTGTGCCCGGTTAGCGGATGCTATCGATCGTTGTTTGCGAGATCGGTTCACACATGGGGTCCAACTCAATAGTATTAGCTTGTTGAAAAATACCAAATCTTAGTTTCCTGGCCGGCATACCAAAGGAAGTATGTCATCATTCGGAGGCATCCGAAGGCAACGGGCTAGCTAAGTCATGTGGGTAAAGATGTACACCTGCAGGTATAAACTGTTCGAATAGCGTGTCCACGGTCATGGACGATAACTTGAGTTGATGTCACTGTATAGAAGTTTTGATTTACAAACCGGTTTCGTTTTTATTGCTTTGCATGAGGGATTCATGCATCGCATCGCTTACATTTAATGTCTTTACTTACTGTTCTGGTCCAAATTTGATTTATTAAATTGATTTATCAAAATTTAGCATTTGTAGGTTAAGATGTATCGCTTTATGCAAATCTGATCCTTTATACCTTCCTGTTGTAACCTTATGCATGTAAAAATTCTATTCCTTTGATTAGGTTCTAATAAACACTTTCTTTTATTAGTTTGTGTAAGACTTGCTGAGTACCTTCCGTACTCAAGGTGCTATCACCTATTGTTGCAGGTGAGGACGGTTTTCTTTATGAAGTACCCGTTAGCGCCGATCAGGGTGACGCTAACGAGTAAAGCTACTTCTTTCCTCCACGCAATTGCCTACGGGTGGATGAGGCCATTGGTGGACTTTGATCTTTTATTTTGCTTCTGTTGTTTGACTTGTGAAGTGACCAAGTCACTCAATAGTGTAGTACTAAACCGAATGATGTAAACTTATGTTTAATTATGTCAATGTATGACTTGTATGTATTTGATGCAATGTTGATGAAGGATATATATATGCAATGGTCGTTGATCCTGGGAACCATTGTGAGATATATATATATATCCGGGGAGCCTGTTTATTGGATCGGTTACTTGTTAAATCTATGCTCCTAGCATGATCTTTAATAAAGGGGCAGTACTGTTCCTTCATTAACAATTGTGCTACAGTATGAATTTAATTAAGTACAATTCCAATAACCTGGGGCGCCCACAGCGTTGGTATCAGAGCATACGTTGCCTGTAGGTTAGAAGTAGTATGGCCGAAGTTATTAGAGCGTCTTCTGATAAAACTATTTTCATGCAGTAGTATAATTTTGAAAGCTTAAGTAGGACATCTTTTATGTCTTATCTTCCTTAATGTCAATTCTTGCCCAACTTTCTGTTGGTGTTTCCCAAAGTGAATTGTTTCTTACCTTGTCCTTTTGTCTATAGATGAGCGGGTGGTACTTGGTCAAGGAGACCCGAGCTGAGGATGTGGATGGGTTCCCAGCCTTATTGCGGGACATGATGTGGCGGTCCAATTTCACCTATCAGCCGGAGTATGCCATCTATCGACGAGACCGAGGCCCAGGGATGGAGGAGTACCGTGCCTTCATCAACGTCATCGCTAGGCATGTAGTCGGCGGTTGTTCCTCATCAGTGTCCAGTACTTGCCACCTCCGAGGCTATGGCGGTTCAGAAGTCGCAAGTAGGATGATGAGCCTTCTTCGTCATGATTTGACTGGAATTGTCTCAACCACCCTATGACCACTTCCGAATCAAGGTCCTACCTCGGTGAGCATGTTCGATGAGATACGCTTGGAGAAGACCTCAAAGTGCGGCGGTTGGCGAGGATGGTCCGCATCATGGACCAAATCCATCATTGTCTTGTGAGGGAGTTGTGGGAAACTCGGCATCGCCTTAATGAGGCCCAGAGTACTTGCTTCTTGGAGTCAACATGAACCGCTCCTCACAACGTGCTTTATGGTGACAACGAGACCTCTCCGCCGCCGCACCACCTCTTTACCGACTTCCGTAGTGGCCGGTGCGTGCTGCTTATGGACAAGTGCGCCAAGCCCGATGATCGCAGTTTTCTCGCACTCTGCGGATCGCACCTCCCGAGGTCACCACCACTTCTAGGATCTCCGAGGCGCCTTATTAGTCCTTTGATCTCGTTGACACGGGTTCCCCGAGCTCATCTTTTGAATGAGTTTCCGTGAACTTTAACCGATCTTTATGCTAGCACCTCGACGATGAATCCTCGTGGATAAGTGCCTTCTAGTCTAGTAGTTGCCCTTAAATAAACCGCATGTAATAGAGCGGTGGTGTTTTGTGCAATATGTAAGTTTAACCTTTGGTTTGTAATCTGACCTCTATGGCCGACTATGATGTAAGACTGGAACCGAATATTTTGTTGTATATATGAAGTTTCTGGTTTTGGTGTTAACTTGAATACATGGCATAGCATGATGCATTACATGTACAGTATTTGTTTCTTTTCTAATTTCAACCTTGTTTGTGCTTGCCGAGTATATCCTTGTTATGTTGTTAACCATGGTGTGGTAACAGGATGACAGGACCTACTACTCGTGAGCAAGCGCAACAAGGGAAGGGCATGTCGACTCCCGTGTCCCATTCTCAGGGAGGGCCGACTGAGCCTTCCAGCTCTCAGGGTCCGCAAGGTGGTTCCCAGGAAGAGGAGCTTCCTCCACCACCTTCGATGGCCGATGTGCTCATGCAAATCAAGCGCAATCGAATGGATCAAACGCGCATCTTGGAGCAGATTGCGCGCAACACTTCTTCCCCTGTTGCACCAGTTGTTAGAGCAGGAGGCCACCATGTACAGGGCAGTCTTGCTGACTTTCAGCGGACTAACCCGTCGGTGTTCTCTAGCTCTCGGGATCCCATGGAAGCAGAGGACTGGCTTCGGACCATTGAGAAAAAGCTATTAATTGCTCAGTGTTCCGAGAGGGAAAAGGTTCTTTTCGCCAGTTATCAACTTGATGGGCCAGCAAGCATATGGTGGGATAACCTCCTTGCCATTCAGCCTGCTGGACATGTCCCTACATGGGATGAGTTCGTGGAAGCTTTTTGCGAAGCTCATATTCCTGAGGGAGTGATGATGATCAAGCAACAGGAATTTCTCGCTCTCAAGCAAGGGCGAAAGTCAGTGACCGAGTATCTGCATGAGTTCAACTTCCGCCGATATGCCTCGATGATGTTTCGATCGACCTTCGTCGTCGAAACCGCTTCTTGAATGGGCTATTTGAAGAATTGCAGATGGCTGTAGCTTTGCATGACTTCAGGAATTTCTCCCATTTGGTCAACAAGGCTATTGTGGCCGAAAGCAAGAGCAAGGCCTTGGAGGAGTCACACAAGCGATAGCGGACTTCTCAGTTTGTTCCTGGTGGCGGTTCGCCAAGGCCTCGCATGTGGGTGCCTAGACCACCGTGAGCACCAGCTCCATTTTCACCAAGACCGGCAGTGTTTGCCCCTCGTCCATCCTCTTCCACTAATCAACCAAGACCTAGTGGAAACCGGCCACCATCTGTTGTTGATGTCAGGCCGGGAGTTATATGTTATCATTGTGGGCGCCCAGGGCATTTCGGCAATCAGTGCTATGCCAAGGCTCAAGGGATACCACCTATTTCACCTTCCCGATCGTGGTCAAACCCGACTGCTTGGTTCGAGGTGAGTGAACCAGACATCACGAGGAAGCAAACTGTCACTCTGAAGTTGTTCTTGGTATGCTCCTAGTTAATTGCGATTACCACTATTTTATTTGATTCTCGAGCATCCCATTCATTTGTTAGTAGGCGCTTGCTACTCAACATCATTTAATTGTGCATCATCTTCATCCACCTCATATCATCCATTCACCGATCACCTTTATGACTAATCAAGTTCGCGTAATGTCAATATAAATATTGAAGGGTAGACTTTTGGGCTGATTTGATTGTGATAGATTCTAAAGGGTTGATGTTATCCCGGAATGGATTGGTTATCCAAGCACTTTGGGCAAATTAATTGTGCTCACAAATCCATTTCTTTAACTAATGAAAGCGCCACTTGATGCTTTTCAATCCAGACAATGGGTTCTCATCTTTGTGCTCACCAAGTTGATACCACTCCTCCTTGGAGTCGGTACCAATTGTTTGTGAGTATGTTGATGTCTTTCACGAAGACCTTCCCGGATTGCCACTGCATCGAGGTGGAGTTCGTAATTGAACTAGTTCTGAACTGCTCCTATATCCGTGAGTCCTTATCGAATGCCCATCAACGAGTTGGTGAATTAAAGACACAACTTGGAGAGTTGCTTGACAAAGGATTTATTCGACCGAGCTCCTCACCTTGGGGATGCCCTGCAATCTTTGTCAAAAGAAGGACAACACTTTATGGATGTGTGTGACTACCGTCCGTTAAATGAGGTCACTATCAAGAACAAGTATCCTTTGCCTCGCATTGATGATCTTTTTGATCAGTTGGTTGGTGCCCGAGTCTTTTCAAAGATTGATTTGCGATCGGGCTATCATCAAATCAAGGTTAGAGCTGAGGACATTCCCAAAACAGCTTTCTCTACTCGTTACGGTTTGTACGAGTATACTGTCATGTCCTTTGGTCTGACCAATGCGCCAGCCTATTTTATGAACCTTATGAATTCGGTGTTCATGGATTTCTTGGATAAGTTCGTTGTCGTGTTCATTGACGACATCCTTATTTATTCCAAGTCTGATAAGGACCATGAACAACATTTGAGACTTGTGCTGGAAACACTTCACAAGATCGATCGTATGCTAAGTTTAGCAAGTGTGCTTTCTAGCTCAGAGAAGTTGCATTTCTGGGACATGTGTTATCCGAAGGAGGTATCGCTGTTGATCCAAGCAAGGTACAAGATGTACTAAATTGGAAGCCTCCCAAGAGTGTCCCCGAGATCCAAGTTTTCTTGGACTTGCGGTTATTACCGTAGGTTCATTGAAAATTTCTCCAAAATTGCTAGACCTCTAACTCACTTTTGCGTAAGGAGAAGAAATTTGAATGGTCACTAAATGTGAAGAGAGTTTTAAACCACGAGAACTCTCTTGACTAAAGCTCCGCTCACTCTTTCTGATATTCATAAGAACTTTGACATTTATTGCGATGCATCTCGCCATGGACTTGGTTGTGTGCTTATGCAAGAAGGCCGAGTTGTGGCATATGCATCTTGGCAGTTGCGCCCTCATGAAGTTAATTATCCTACTCATGATTTGGAATTGGCCGTGGTCCATGCGTTGAAGATTTGGCGACATTACCTTCTTGGTAATCGTTGTGAAATCTATACTGATCATAAAAGCCTGAAGTATATATTCACTCAATCTGATTTGAATATGAGGCAAAGAAGATGGCTTGAATTGATCAAAGACTACGACATGGGTATTCACTATCACCTAGGCAAAGCCAATGTTGTGGCCGATGCTTTAAGCGAGAAAGTCACAATGCAATCGCACATTTTCTCTACTGCTGCCAAGGACTTGTGTGCTGATTTTGACGCTAAGTCTTGACTTGGTGGAAAAGGTTTTCTCATCTGCATTACAAGTGGAGCCTACCTTAGAATCTCAGATTCTTGAGGCCCAGAAAACTGATGCCGAGGTAGTCGAAATCAAGGAGAACTTGAAAGCGGGTAAAGCCAACGAGTTTTCTAAAGATGATCGCGGTATGGTTCGATATCGCAATCGTTTGGTGGTACCTGCTGATCCTCATCTAAGAAGTCTAATTCTTAGAGAGGCTCATAATTCCAAGTTTTCTCTACATCCTGGAAGTACCAAGATGTATCAGGATTTAAAGAAAACATTTTGGTGGAGCCAAATGAAGAGGCAAATTGCTCAGTATGTTGCTGAATGTGATATTTGCCAAAGGGTTAAAGCTGAACATCTGAAGTCAGCTGGTACTCTTCAGCCTTTGCCTATTCCACAGTGGAAGTGGGAAGAGATCGGTATGGATTTTGTTACTGGTCTTCCCAAAACTTCCAATGGGTTCGATGCCATTTGGGTAATCATCGACCGTTTGACAAAGGTGGCTCATTTCATTCCGGTTAAAACCATCTTCATGTGCATTCAGCGAGCTTTATATTGCTAGAATTGTTTGCCTTCATGGTGTTCCCAAGGTCATAGTCTCGATCGTGGCCCTCGCTTCACTTCCCACTTTTGGAATTGCCTTCATCAAAGCTATGGGAACCGAACTCTCTTTCAAGATCGCTTATCATCCTCAAACTAGTGGTCGACGAGAGAGTGAACCAAGTGATGGAAGATCTTCTTGAGCCTATGTGTTATCTTATAGCAAAGACTGGAGAAATCTTTGCCATATGTGGAATTTTCCTACAATAATAGCTACCAAGCAAGTATTCAAATGTCACCTTTTGAAGCCTTATATGGGAGAGCTTGTAGGACCCCATTGAATTGGTCCGAGTCTGGTGAAAGATCATTCTATGGTCCAGACTTGGTAAGGGAAGCAGAAGAGCAAGTTCGTCTGATTCGAGATTGCTTGAGAACTGCTCAGTCTCGTCAGAAGAGCTATGCTGACCATCGTCGTCGTGAATTAAGCTTTGAGGTAGATGATCATGTCTATCTTAAAGTGTCACCCATGAAGGGCACTCATCGTTTTCAGGTAAAAGGGAAGCTCGCACCTCGTTATATCGGACCCTTCCGAATCATTGCCAAGCGAGGAGCTGTAGCTTATCAACTGGAACTACCTGAATCCCTCTCAGCAGTGCATGATACTTTTCATGTGTCTCAATTGAAGAAATGCCTTCGTGTTCCTATTGAGGCAACTGCTTATGAGCATCTTGATCTCCAACCTGATCTTTCCTATCAAGAACAACCAGTACGTATCCTCGACACAATGGAACGCAGGACAAGAAATCGTATTGTCAAGTTCTTGAAAATCCAGTGGGCTAATCATTCCGAGGATGAAGCCACTTGGGAGCGCGAAGATCTGATGCAGATTGAGCACCCCCATCTCTTTGTTGTTTAGGACTTTCCTTTGAATCAAGAAAGGAAAGTTTAAACATCGCAATGTAAACAAAGATGTAATGCTAACACTATGTTGTTATGTAAAGTTCTTCTTTGTTATCTTTGAAGGAAATCAAGACAACAGATGTTGAATTTCTTTATAAATCATTTCCACTTCACTTCTTTCTAATCTTTAACTTGTTCCAAATCTCGGGGACGAGATTTTCTTAAGGGGGTAGGTTTGTAACAGCCTCAATTCTATAAACAGTAATAATCAGCATTATGAACAGTAATGGGACACTGTTCATAGCATTACTGTTCTTAACCACCAGTTGGGAGTTGCTGTTACCAAGTAAAACCTTCCTTTTTGGCCAAAGACTAAAAACTTATTTAATGGTTTCAAGGAAATACAAGATAAAACTTGTATTATGACTGGGAAGTATTTTTATTAAAGCCTAGATAAATTATCTTGGCTGAAAATATTTTTGTTGCATTTTTAGAACTTATTTTGGCTTAAAGAAAAATGATTGTCTTTAAATGAATATTTTCGGGCTAAAATAAATATTTATGTATTTTATAAAGTGATCATGCGATTTTAAAATTTATCTGGGAAATATATCATCCCAAAGAGCCTCCAAAGAAAATTTCATGATTTTACAAATTTATTTGCTATTTTTAAAAGCCCAGTCAAACCTTAAAGCCTTTAAATAAGGTTTGGTCAACTAATCTGGTCTGGACTCAAGACCTAGTACTGTAGCGACTCGATCCCATGCGGTTGGGTCCAACCCAGTGCAACCGGTCCGGCTCTGTCACGTTCGGGCGCGAGTCCAATCTCCTCGCGCATTGTGAGCCGTTGATTTTCAATCGAACGGGTGAGGCTATGACGCTACGCGAGCTGTCCACGCGTGCGACTTGATCTCCGCCGTTGGATCTTGATCTAACGATCGAGATCAGTGTATGCAATCGGACAACTCCGGAGCCCTCCTCGATCTCCACCGTTCATTTCCGATCCAATAGCGCCTCCCTTTTCGTTTTAAACTTAAAGGCGCGCTTTTATTAAGGCCGACCGATTCAAATCCTACGGCTTTCCTTTTTACCGCGTGCTATTAAGGCCTGCGCTCCTTTGGGTCGTTAGATCTTCATCGTGTGGTCCAGATCGGTGTATGCATTCGGACGACTCCGGATCCCCTCACGATCTCAACCGTCCATTCTTGATCTAACCGCGTCGCTCATTTTCATTTGAAATCAAAGGCGCGCTTTTATCTGGGCCTTTGGATTTAAATCCAACGGCGCTCCTTTTCGACCGTGGGCTTTTAAAGCCCAAATTTGATGAGCCGTTAGATTTTAATCGTATGGTCCAGGTGAGTGTATGCAATCGGACCATCCGGATCCCGCGTCAATCCTGACCGTAGAAGTTTAATCGGACGGTGCTGCATCAGTGCCTCTAAGGGATGACGTGTATCTTTTGAGTTGGGCCGTTGGATTTCAATCCAACGCCCCTTTTTGAACTTAAAACCCCGAAATCCTTTTGGGCCCTGTTTTAATCTCAATCGACCGATCTAGATCGCACGGTCCATATTAACTGATACCGATTAAAATCTTTTAACCTCTCTATTTATCACAGCGGCTCATTTCTAATCGGACGGCTGATATTCTTTTGAGGCTTTAGGAGGCGCGCGCGGCTGTGACTGCCAGTGGGACCCACATGTCAGATGATTCTTATCATCTTCCTTGTCTCTCTGCGCGCAGATCTCTCTGTAAACAGAGGAGAGGATTTATCCCAAGGATTATGCAACTAATTTTTGGGATAATCAGCCCTAAATGGACACCTCATCAACTCTAGACCTTTCCATCTTGCCCTGTAGCTCAACATCCATATATAAACCCTAGCTTTTTCTTTCATACCATTGTTGGCCATCAAGTTCATCCTCCATTGTTGTCCAGTGGAGTTTCTTGCTCCTGTTCTTTGCTTATCCATCCCAAGAACTGGTTTTACCTTGCACTAAGGTTTTGACATCCTTTGTAGGTTAAAACCAAAGTCTATCTCTCTGTTGAGCAGAATCGACTTTCTCAATCTTTGGTGTCTTTCCTACTCTAGTAAGCTAAAGCCCTAGTTTTTAACATCTTAAGCCTCTTAATGACCTTAGAAGCTCCTGTGAATCATTCTTTTAAATATCAGTAGCTTCAACTTGCTTCAAACTGAAAAGTTGTTATTATAACTTTTCGGTTTTCCATATCTTTTCAAGACCTAGGTTTCTTACATGACTTGTTATCCTAGTTAGGTCTCAGCTAAACCCTAGTAGCATAACAAGTTGATCTTTCAATTCTAGTCATCATCTATTTTGCCTCATAGCAAAGATATGTCTCTGTTCTCTTTTGTCGGCTCAACCGACAATATAGGTTTTTCTTTAACTTTTGTAATCTAACCGAGTAGGGTTAGGTTAAGGTTAGTTTAGAGTATTAACTACCCTAATAGCTCAGGCTAAGTTTCATTTTAGAATTCTTGCTTGATCTATTTTTCTTTTTTCCCAAATCTGCAATCTGTCCTATTTTCGGTTCTTTTCAAAATATGAAAACTGAAACTTTGAACTAAGCCTTAGTTTCTGCCATTTGAAAATAGTAGGTTATAATATGGATTATTCTCACTATTATGGGTAGTTATGGCTTAAGCATATTGTCAATCATACATTTCCAGTTTGATCATGCATATTTCTTCCATTTTGTACTTACTGTCAATTTTGGCATTTATTGGACTTTATTGCTTCTTATAGAATCTGGTTCATCTGAAGCTTTTGACTTTATTTCGAGCAACTTTGAACTCGCAATGAAGTTTATTACTATCAAGGCAAGCATCCTCTCTGCACCATGTTGATCCCAAATTTTATACAATAGCTTTTATAAATCCAGTGATATCTGTGCATGCTATTTTTCTGAAAATACAAACTATGACCTGTTAGTAGTTAGATATGACCTAACATGATGGATTACCTCAATTGTCACCATACACTCAACCTTAGCATAGTAATGTATACTATAATATATTTTCAGATTTGGCATAGACATGCAGTCTAGAAACTTTAGAGTTTGACAAGAATACCTTGTCAAACATGGAATCACAAATGGCTTTACATTATTTGAAACTCTTTGTCCAGCTTTACTTATTTGAGAAATGAGTTTTATATTTAACTTGATCTGGACAAGAGGAAGCTAGTGATGGTGCTTTTGTGCACGAGATTGGGATTTGTGGTGGACTTGTCCGGTTAATTAAGGACCAAACTCGACTATTCAATTCAAGTCCCCACGCACTTCCACATGCAGTGTATGGGCGCTGTTTGGTTAAGTAAAATGTTAAGGCTATTGGGTTGGAAACAGAAAGTAAGAATATGTGTATTGACCTTGTATGGCATAAATGCTTAGGTCTTATGACGTGTTGTATGCCATGTGAGCTTGTATGTCGATGTCGATGTTCTTAGAAGGGTGAGGCGTATATGTGCTCCGTAGCATATACGTACCTTAATGGTGCCGATTGCATCCTAATATGGGTAGTGAGCCCGATTCGCATTTAATTGTTTGGATCGGCATTCGACGCAACATGTGTGCCCGGTTAGCGGATGCTATCGATCGTTGTTTAAGCGAGATCGGTTCACACATGGGGGTCCAACTCAATAGTATTAGCTTGTTGAAAAATACCAAATCTTAGTTTCCCCGGTCGGCATACCAAAGGAAGTATGTCATCATTCGGAGGCATCCGAAGGCAACGGGCTAGCTAAGTCATGTGGGTAAAGATGTACACCCTCGCAGGTATAAATCGCTCGAATAGCCGTGTCCACGGTCATGGACGATAACTTGAGTTGATGTCACCTGTATAGAAGTTTTGATTTACAAAACTGGTTTCGGTTTTTATGGCTTTGCATGAGGGATTCATGCACTGTACTGTTTACATTTAATGTCTTTACTTACTGTTCTGGTCCAAATTTGATTTATTAAATTGCTTTATCAAAATTTAGCATTTGTAGGTTAAGATGTATCGCTTTATGCAAATCTGATCCTTTATACCTTCCTGTTGTAACCTTATGCATGTAAAAATTCTATTCCTTTGATTAGGTTCTAATAAACACTTTCTTTTATTAGTTTGTGTAAGACTTCTTTGAGTACCTTCCGTACTCAGGTGCTATCACCTATTGTTGCGGTGAGGACGGTTTTCTTTATGAAGTACCAGTTAGCGCCGATCGTGGTGACGCTAACGAGTAAAGCTACTTCTTTCCTCCACGCAATTGCCTGCGGGTGGATGAGGCCATTGGTGGACTTTGATCTTTTATTTTGCTTCCGCTGTTTGACTTGTGAAGTGACCAAGTCACTCAATAGTGTAGTACTAAACCGAATGATGTAAACTTATGTTTAATTATGTCAATGTATGACTTGTATGTATTTGATGCAATGTTGATGAAGGATATATATATGCAATGGTCATTGATCCTGGGAACCATTGTGAGATATATATATATATCCGGGGAGCCTGATTATTGGATCGGTTACTTGTTAAATCTATGCTCCTAGCATGATCTTTAATAAAGGGGCAGTACTGTTCCTTCATTAACAATTGTGCTACAGTATGAATTTAATTAAGTACATTTCCAATAACCTGGGGCGCCCACAGCTTTACCATAAAAGGTTTATAAAATACCTTTACCTGGAAAATAAAATAAAAATGGGTTTGGACTTGGGCATAATGGATGTTTGGTGGGTGCATGTTCCTGCACGGGCTCAATCGGGTATGGTTGAGGCCCATGGGTTTTGTTGAAAAGTTGCCCAAGTCAGTTAAGGACCGGTCTTCGAGTGCATGATGCTAAGTCATACCGTACCACCACATGTCCTCAGTATGGGGAGTCGGACCTGGCTCACTAATTTGCAAAGTTCCATCGCAGTCGATCCAACTGTTTCAGTGGGTTGTCTTTCATGACTATGTCGTCCCACCTGGCTCAAGAGGGGGCCCGAACCTGGAGGTTTTCATTCCAAAGGGAGTGGCGAAACCTTAGAGAGGGTAGACTGCGGAAGGATGGCGCATTGTAAAGGCCTTGACACATGCTCTAGACTGCTTACCTAAGGTAGTGAGCGGTGGTATCGACGGATACCGAATAAAATAGAGAAGTCGTGTCTTGTGGGTAAAGCTGTATAACCTCTGCAGAGTGTAAAACTATTCGAATAGCCGTGTCCACGGTCATGGACATGCTAGCAGAACTGCTCAAAGTTAGACTTTGGTTTTGTTTGAAAAAGACTTCTTTAAACTGGTTTATCCAAATGGGATTTGGGCAAGAAGTCATGCGATAGGAGGGTATCCTTCACCATTCATGTGTGAATGTTATCTGACTATAAATCTGAGAATTTACAAAATGATTTGTAGTTATAAAATAACTGCTTTAGAACTTAGTACAAGTATTTAAAGAAAATGCTGCTTTATGCAAATCAACCCATAAGCCATCCTTGTTACATCCATATATGCATGTCATTACATTGCTTGACTGTGTAACTTGCAGTCTGGAAGTTGTGCTCACCTTGCTTTATGCAAACAAAATTTCAGAGGAGGAGGACTTTGCTATCGAGATGGACCCTGACGACTAGGCCGCTTCCCCAGTCGATTGCCTGTGGCAGATTGCTGGACCCTACTACTTCTTCGTCTTCCGCTGTGTTCTTTATTGTTGGTTGTAAGCCTCTTTTGTAATAAACTCAGTTGATTAATAATAAAGTCGTGATATGAATTTGTTACCATATTTGTTTATTGTGTGAACTAGCTACTGATCATGGGACTAGTTCAGTTATGCACAGAGGATCTGGGGTATTAATCCCGGGTTCTCACAAAGTGGTATCAGAGCCATATCGACTGTAGGTCGTGACCTAGTTAGAATGGCCGTTAGTTGAAAATTTTTAAAAACTTATTTTACAACCAAGAAAAAACAAATTGTTCTCTCCTCATCTTGGTCATCTGCCTGTAGCTTCTTCGTAGCAATTCTTTCTCACCTAATTCTCTCTTCACTATTTTATAATGTTAAATAGATCCTCTTTCCCTCCAAATTTTCTATAGGTAGTCAACACGTTTCTTACCTATACGTTGAAGATCACAAGACGTGAAGCTGTCAAAAGAACGTCGTCATGCAAGATTCATCGAACTAAAGATGCGATGCCAGCCAAACCATATAGTTTAAGTTTACCAAGGCTCATTCTGTGTATTGAGTCGTTTCACCAGCTTACGAGTATCGATCGAGTATAATGTTGTATTGTTTCTTAACTTGTATGGTATGTTTTCTTTTGGTACGTCGTATATAGATCTTTTGATCTTGTGTACAACGTTTGCTTTAAATGGGTAGACTTCTTCCTTCATAGCTTTCTCTCTCACCCTTTGCTATTTTCCTCTTCTCTAACAATCCATTGGACTCCTAACCTATTGATGCGGTTGGAACTTAAAAGACGAGTCGACACTTCAAAACTTCGGACAAACTCAAAACCCCTGGATGTAAAGCAAACTTGAAGATGGACTCTCTATCTCTCAATTCATTTATCCCCTGTCCGTCTTCTTTCTTTCTAGCCTCTCCGAATCTCGGGGACGAGATTCCTTTTAAGGAGGGTAGTTTGTAACATCCCAAAGTTTTGTTATCAAAATAAAAATTAATAAAGTTATTCTTTTATTGGATTTTCTGAGTTTCAATAGTGTTTTCTTTAATTTCCTAGATTTAAAAAGTCAAAAAAAATAAAATTTGTTTAGTTTTATGAGTTTTTATTAGATGTAAAGTGAAAAATAAAATTTTAAGTAATTTATGGAATTTTCTGGAATTTTTTTAAAAAAAACTTTTTACTATTTATTTTAAAACAAAAATAATTGATGTTCAAAAAATAAAAGCCAACTTTAAGTTGGAATTATTTTTTATTAAGTTCAAAATAATTCAAGGTATTTTTGTGAAGTTTTCTAGAATTTTGGAACTCTATTTGGTATTTTCTAAAAGTGCCTTTTTGATTTTTGTATTGTGTAGCAATTAAAAATGAATTGCTGTCTGCAAATAAAAACCAAATTTGTGTTGAAAATATTTTATTTAAGCTCAAAATACCCTATTTAACTACTCTGAAAATTCATTGAATTTTTAGACCTATATTACTAGTTTTAAAGTTTAGAATCAATTTTTAGCAATATAAAAATAATTCTGTGTAATAATAAATTGTTATTATTATTAATAATATTTTATTTGAATTCAAAATGTTGTATTTAATACTGTGATTTATTTGGATTTTTCGGAATTAATTTGCTATTTTAGGAATTAATTGGAGTCTTTCCGATTTTCAAAAAGAATATTCCTTAGAAATTCCTAGGAATATTCCGTCGCTCTGATAACTCCGTGAAGGCATTAATTCGGCAATAACTCCGTGAGCAATTCCCGCCAAACCGTTACTCATTTGTCCTATTAATTGAGCAGTAGCCTCTCCGCCCATTCCCACATCTCGCTCGCTCAGATTTGCCAAAATCCTCCGGAGCCCCTCTGCTAGCCCTTCTTCTCCAACTCGTGATAACTCCGCGATCCGATCTCCTCATCCGCAACTCCATTGTTAGCCAAATTTTACGGTGAGTTCCTCTCGAGATTCTCTACAATTATATTCAAGCGAATTTTGATTATCTGTTGGTTCACCGCGCCATAAAAGTACCGACGGTCATCTTCTCCAACTCGCGACAACTCCAAATGAGCCCGATCTCCTTATCCGCAACTCCATTATTAGCCAAATTTTACCGGTGAGTTCCTCTCGAGATTCTCTACATTTCTATTCAAGCCGAATTTTGATTATACTATTGGTTCACCGCAGCCATAAAAGTACCGACGGTCATCTTCTCCAACTCCGGCGAGCCCGATCTCCTCATCCGTTGCTCCGTTGTGGACTAAATTTGACCGGCGATATCCTATTGAGATTCTCCACATTTCTATTCAAGTGGAATTTTGATTTACTTAATTGTTCACCACCGGTCACATTTTCTTCCCCAAGTCCGACGAAAACTCCGGCGAGCCCGATCTCTTCATCCGTTGGGTAATTGCTCGAACCCTTTTACCTACATGTTCCTTTCAATATTATCTACCTTTCTATTCAAACAAAATTTTGAATTTCGCAATAATTAAATCCTTTGCCATGTCACGACCACCTCACCGCCCCAAGCCCACGTGGCAGCCTATGTGTGCGCTTGCATGGCTGGCACTATTCCTTGGGCCGGTCCACCGTGGACCAAACCCATTTTTGTGGACCCGGGCTCACATGTCATTGACTCCAACCATTTTTTCTTTACAAAATAAATTCGACTGAAAATTCATTCTCCCACCTGCAGACATCATGCTAACACAATAAAGGGACTTCCTTCAAAAGAATAATTCCTTAAATTCTGAAATTCGGAATTTCATCTTTTCATATGATAATCCACCTTCCGGATGTTCGTTCTCCTTCATACGAACTCCGATTCCATCGATTCAACTTCCTAAATTCATATAAAGCCGATACCTTCCTCGCAGTATTCATTTTGGATTTTATTTGGATTTTATTTGAGTGTTATTTGAATTTAGATCGAACACGTATAGTTTTCGACGACTTCAGAAGACCGGATTTCGACATCGTTTGAGAGCAACGAGTAATCAAGCAAGGCAAGTTATACCCTTGATCATATCGATCCTATTATTTTAAATTTATTTAATTCTGTTTTTAAATTACTATTGCATGCATAATTTTTATGCAGTTATTTTAATCCCCTGTTTAAATACTTAGTTATTCCAATTCCTTGTGTATAGCCAATTTGAATATTGATTATCATTTCCTTGTCACCATTAGATAAAATAATATTGGAAATAATTAAATGCTTAGCCAATGCCTAGATCAAATCTTGTATTTGGAAAGTTTTTAGCCAAATATTTCAAATTTGAATTAAATTGGATCTATAGTATTGTTTTACCATAAAAGGTTTATAAAATACCTTTACCTGGAAAATAAAATAAAAATGGGTTTGGACTTGGGCATAATGGATGTTTGGTGGGTGCATGTTCTGCGCATCGCTCAATCGGGTATGGTTGAGGCCCATGGGTTTTGTTGAAAAGTTGCCCAAGTCAGTTAAGGACCGGTCTTCGAGTGCATGATGCTAAGCCATACCGTACCACCACATGTCCTCAGTATGGGGAGTAGGACCTGGCTGATTAATTTGCAAAGTTCCATCGCGGTCGATCCAACTGTTTCGGTGGGTTGTCTTTCATGACTTTGTCGTCCCACCTGGCTCAAGAGGGGGCCCGAACCTGGAGGTTTTCATTCCAAAGGGAGTGGCGAAACCTTAGAGAGGGTAGACTGCGGAAGGATGGCACATTGTAAAGGCTTTAACACATGCTCTAGACTGCTTACCTAAGGTAGTGAGCGGTGGTATCTGTAACACCCTGGCTATTCGAAAGCCCAAAATGCTACCTAAAGACCTAACATAATATCATACAGTGGAATAACTTCGACAATAATTCATCAACTAAGCTAAACAGATCAACATCAGTTGGAACATAACAGGAATGTAATAATGGATCCACTAAGATAAACCTAACAACGAATGATCAATGAACAACGAAGGATCAATGAACATAAACAATTATTTAAACAAACTCCTCGAAAGGAAGTTACCATCCATGTCTAAGTTTAGTTATTACAATCCAACAAATAACGAATGAAAGACAATAACAATTCATTATTGAATCTAGTGTAGAGTGAAATATATTTGAGTAGTGCGTGTCTACTCCCTCCCAAGAGAAACTTCATCAATGGTCACCTAAAACAATAAACAAAGTAAGAGTGAGTCCAAGACTCGGCAAGTACATTGAATATAAGAATAGACCTCCAATATGAACAAGATCACCTCTTCACGGTTTAACGACGTCTGACACATGAATATTTATGAATGCATGAGATGAATGGAAGTAATCGAAGGAAGGATCGCACATGTGCTTATACTGGTATAGCTAGTGACACACTGTCGGTGTTCACTTAAGCCCGCACCTTAACAAAAGTGCGGGGATCCAAGTCCGTATGAAGAACGTTTCATACATGTGTCCAAATCTGCCCATCTTTGGAATTGATGGGTCTTATATGCCCATCTTTGGAATTGATGGGTCTTTCTATCCACTCCGTGGGCGGACATGACAATGTCCAAATCGCCCACGTTGGAATGGTGGGACTTACAATCCACTCCCGTGGAGGAAACATGAGTTATGGATGCATGGAATGAAATTTCAACAATGAAAGACATCATCTCGAACCATGAAATCAACACATATGAATGAACATAGACTTTTCACCTTCTCATGTATCATAAGATACCACAACATGAACATTTAAGCATTCATCAATCACAAGCATTAATATTAGCAAAGTACTTGCCTTCCGCGATGCGGCGTTAGCGAGCAACGATGATGCTCCCAAACCCGTAGCCTCGCTGCCTAAACAATTCAGTAATTTAAATAAGAACACATTGCACACAACACTTCTCGACACCGTTCTACAACGCTTCCCCAGTGACTCAAGATTCAACTAGAAACTCTAATCTGAAAATTGACTACTCAGGCACAAACCGAAACTGGACAGCAGTACGGTAAAAATCATTTCTATTGATCTGGAACTCGGAATGAGGTGAGACCAGTTTCTATGGATTCTTAACTGACATATCTACAATACTCTAGTTGACAAGGTAACCCAATTCGGCCAATTTAATTTGCTAATTGATAGATGAAATTATAGAACAGAAACTGCCTAGATGAAAAGACAGCAGCACTAAAAGATCATAACTTTTATTCTACAATTCCGATTAGAGTGTTCTTTAACAATATTGAAAGGTCATAAAATTACCTACAATAACCTAGTTGGCATGACATCCATATTTTGCCTTTAACAAAAAGTGGCACACAGGTCAAAACTAATTATAGAAACCGACATACAATCTGGGCAGTCATATTGAAATATAAATAACTTTTGTTCTACAAATCCAAATAGGGCGTTCTTTATCAATCTCGAAAGCTAATGAGATCACGTACAAAAAGTCGTTATGGGCAAGACAGCAACTGAATCTTGTGCCACGAACTTGATCCGATCAATCCTAATCAAGTTCACCTCTCGATTAATCCAACAACATAAGCGACGATCGTTACCCTTGGAGACCACAAGAATGACGCTGGAACTCCTCACGAAGATCACCCCACCTTTCTTCTTCTTCCCTTCCCTTCTCCTCTCTTCTTCCCGATGGCGCAGGTGGGAGGATGGCGCTAAGGAGAGGAGGAGCAGCAGAGGCGGAGCATGGTAGCGTGTTGCTCTCGTAGCACGGCTACTATAGCGGCGGCCATCTGTAGCAAGGGTGGCTAGGGTTTGGTCCCCTCCTCCCTTGCCTTCTAATGGGCTACGGACCACTCATGGGCCTTGGGCCACTAAGGTCGACTCCGCTCCTCTCGAATATGGGTTGTGGCGCATTCCTCTCCTAAAATTTTGAATTTTGAACTTAATTCCATCTCTAAACTTTGTTACAATCGATATTGAATAAATTTCCTCTCCGAATAATATTTTCTCCAATTGATATTTGGGGTGTTCAGATGTCGACGGATCCGAATAAACTAGAGAAGTCGTGTCTTGTGGGTAAAGCTGTACAACCTCTGCAGAGTGTAAAACTATTCGAATAGCCGTGTCCACGGTCATGGACATGCTAGCAGAACTGCTCAAAGTTAGACTTTGGTTTTGTTTGAAAACGACTTCTTCAAACTGGTTTATCCAAATGGGATTTGGGCAACAAGCCATGCGATAGGAGGGTATCCTTCACCATTCATGTGTGAATGTTATCTGACTATAAATCTGAGAATTTACAAAATGATTTGTAGTTATAAAATAAAAGCTTTAGAACTTAGTACAAGTATTTAAAGAAAATGCTGCTTTATGCAAATCAACCCATAAGCCATCCTTGTTACATCCATATATACATGTCATTTTGTTACTTGACGGGTGTAACTTGCGAGCACGGAAGTTGTGCTCACCTTGCTTTATGCAAACAAAATTTCAGAGGAGGAGGACTTTTCTATCGAGATGGACCCTGACGACTAGGCCGCTTCCCCGGTCGATTGCCTGTGGCAGATTGCTGGACCCTACTACTTCTTCGTCTTCCGCTGTGTTCTTTATTGTTGGCTGTAAGCCTCTTTTGTAATAAACTCTGTTGATTAATAATAAAGTCATTATATGAATTTGTTACCATATTT
Organism: Ampelocalamus luodianensis; assembly: GCA_036346255.1. Classification (NCBI taxonomy): domain Eukaryota; kingdom Viridiplantae; phylum Streptophyta; class Magnoliopsida; order Poales; family Poaceae; genus Ampelocalamus; species Ampelocalamus luodianensis. The sequence goes on along the minus strand of CM070622.1, from coordinate 47,430,316 downwards.
GTTTACTGTGTGAACTAGCTACTGATCATGGGACTAGTTCAGTTATGCACAGAGGATCTGGGGTATTAATTCCGGGTTCTGAGAGCAACCAACCGGACCGCCAAGCTAGTCGTCCCAGAACTCGCACATCTCGCAAAAGTAAGGCCCTTGGGGCTCACCTTCTTCCTCTGCAATAAAACAATTAAGCATAGCATCTGAGTACAAAAATTGTTTTTGTACTCGCAAGACTGACGTGTGAGATAACAGAACTATAATTAACTACATGCAAGCTTTATTTAAGTGGAGGAGGCTCTGGACTTATTTTCAGCATAAAGCAAGTTTTCTTTGCAATAAGGTAGTACATTTAAAAGCAAGTTTGCAATTAATTCTTATTGTTCAAATAACCGAGAAACAAAAATAACAATAGATAGATGACAACAAAACCTATCTGAAAATGAAGGATTCACATCGCAACCCTGCGTTACCAGCTCGGTACTAAAAGAGTCAAATCCAGAAGCGAAAATTCATCACGAAAACCTTTCCACTTTCCAAGTGACAGTTTGCGAATAAACGTCACGAAAGCCAAAGGAGAGATCACTTGAATGCCCAAAACATAAATTTCTTTTATTCTTTCTCAACCGATAAGAACCACACATGTCAACATAAATGTCGAGCTCAACTTGCGAAAGACATCCGTCATAAACACATGGCTCAAACAAGAATCAAGAAAACGTGTCACTAATCGAGGAAGCATCAATTTCTCAGTTTCTTTTTTAGGAATAAAATTTCTCTAAAACTTTGGAATTCCAATTCATCGCATACCACAGTAACTCATCTCTCTTAACTTGGCATTCTCAACGCTATGCTCAAGCCGAAATACATCACCCACACCTCTGTATAGAGGCTCTATCGACTCCACAGAAACTTTCTCTCAACAACTCCTGTACCGACAGAATTAATTTGACAGATGACTCACAATGCATCTCAGAATAGGTCTCACATGCATTCACATCACCTCAATCTTTTATTAATAAACAACTCGGAATCATCAGCACACATATTCATATAGTTCATCAAGGGTTCTATCAATGAACATCCTACTATTCGGAATCCACCCTTATTCTACTTCCACTATACACAAATCATTGGGCGACCAAAGTTCTACCATAAAGATGCAAAGCCCAGATTTTTAACCTCTAAGACCCCTACAACAAACTTCTCATATAGAAGAAGATAGGAAAACCTCGTTTAAATCCCTAAAATTATCACAATCCAAACATACTCGCGCATTAACATCAACACGAAAACTTTTCCTCGACCCAATTATCTTTATAAAGATTCAAGCTATTAGAGAGTTACTTACTACGTCCAAGTCATTTTTTACAATAACCCAACAATCTCGGCTATCTCATTAATCGCTTTATCGATCGTTACTTCGCTAATAATACTCTCATTACAACGCCATCATATTTCAACTGCACAACCGTGCAAGGTACTCAATCGCGACACTCTAATACATTGATCAAGATTCCCATCCTTTCAAAAGTTCTAATGTTCCACCCGAATTGGACAAAGGATCTTGGATCACAAATCTCCTTAGGTTCTAATGGTTGCAACAATGCAATCAGTTTAGCCTCAAAGGCAGACATTCTGAATAAATAAAATTTTCTCCAAGAATTATACATGAAATTAGTTCATCCTTCAATGCTCCTCGACTAACTTTCAATCCAAGGTCTCACAACCACAATGAATAAACACTTCGAAAAACCACTATGAAACGAACCGGTGGATCCTTCCTCAAAATAAAAAGCAAATGAAGATATTTACTGCTCGAAGTAAACATAGGACCAAGGGAAATAGTCACTTAGGCAAAGAACTCAGAAAATATAGAGGAAGTCAACAGCTGAGGGCTCACGTCCTGCTATAAGCGAATACCAAACCACCAATGAGAAGAAAGTAATGCCCTTTGAAAATTGGTAAACTCTTATGGAACAAATGCATAAGGTCTAAGCACACTCAAATAACTGCAAGTTGCGAACCGCGACTTAAACCTCAATTACTTTTACTTCATTCCTTCCTTTAACCAGAAAAGTTATTTTCTGTGACTATTGCATCACTTCGCTAGCTTCAACAAGATAAGCTCTTAAGACCAAATCACAGGAACCACTTAAGAACCAATAAAATCTTTCAACACGTCACTTTGCTCGAAATAGACTCAATTTCCCCATAGCTCATGAGGTCCAAATGATTGCAAACGTAAAACTCGAAACACTTTCATTAAATCAATATCACGCAAGTGATCAAATTCTTTTACTTTCAACGAAATAATACTCTCTTAGCAAGAATCATCATAACCTCTTATCATCTGCATAAACTTTTCAAAGAGATACAATAAATTACTTCATCATATCTCTATTATCTAAATGAGATTGCATCTACTTGATCTAGGAAAACCTAGTGCAAAACCTCATATTTGAAACAAGCTCTTTCAACAAGATGATAATAGAACATGACAATCTCACCAATGTACACCAACAGAAATCTCTTATTAGCTTTCATCCATTTAACTCTTACTGACAATTGACGCCAAGATAGAACACACTAAATGCTCTCTAGCCACACATGGCACAATCAAGATTTCCTACCTCTGTTTGCAAACTCAACAATAGTTAAGAGGATATAATCAACGTTCTAACTTATGCTCAGCAATTAGAATGAAATGTCTTAAACCTCAATATTATAGGATGCATAAGACAAGGTTTCACAAGACGATACATCATCGCTCATCTAGTCATTTAAACAAGCTTCAATAGTTTTTACCGTGGCAAGAATTAGGTAACGCTATCATTCGAATAAGATCATCAATATTCAAATAGAAGATAGATTCAAGATGAATATTTATCAAGACAACATTCGAACATATCCTTAACTTAACCATCACTAGCGCTTAGAATAACCGAAAGGGCCTAGATTCCAATCAGTCTAACAAATTTAACAGATTACTCGATCGTAAGGATCAAACCGATTCATCAACATTTCCACACTTCTTAATAGCAATAGGTCCTTGAACAGAATGAACAAACTCTTATCTAAAATTCATCATGTACCAAATACAACGATACTTCGCATTAGGCAATTCACTTCCATGGATTCTAGTTGAGAAAAAAGCGCTTACACAAAGCCAAAAACCCAAATATGATAACTTATCTCATAACGGTTAATTCATTTAATTAACACCTCTTACTTAAGCATGACAAGACATCAGTTAGGGATTTTAACCCAATCCTTCAGAAGAAGAGGTATTATATTTCAACACTCGAAATAATCCAAAAGAAATACATAAAGCCAAAGGTTTCACATGATAAAGAACTTGCAACAGAAAACTTTCAGTATCCACAATACCAAGCGAATAATTGAATCACATTTCCAATAAGAAGAGTAGAACTCCCAAGAAAAGATAAATCTTGCCGATAACCAACGTTCCCAAGAAACAACATTAGACCAGCAGTCAGGAGAACAAGTAGTCGATTTATGAAACCAAGAAAGTCCAATGAAAACTCATCAGAAGGAAGGTAAAGCACTAACTCAAGAAAACTTCATCAACTGCAACTATTACCAGAATTGGCCAAATTCAAGATCAAGGAAGAGAATAACTTTTCTAAAGAAACTCGCCCTCAACACCCATAACTATGGTATTCAGGGTAGATACTACTCTATTCTTTTACCACGAACGGTGGTGTAACCTGGCAAAGCCCACGGCCGTAACCACGACCTCAACCTCTCAACATCACCCATAGCCAAAAATCACTGTGAGTATAGAATATCATCTCATAACAATCACAGAATAATTTCATAGGTATAGAAGATCATATCATATCATATAGTAACAAGGCAACATAACAGCAACAGAAACGCATTGCTTGAACCATCCCATCCTACTGTGCACCAGTGTGTCAAGTTTTAGGTTAATAACCATTAACAAATTTTCACAAATTCAGCTACCTAAGTTGCTAACTTATTCACCACGGACCTAAAGCCCGCTCTGATACCAACTGTAACACCCTGGCTATTCGAAAGCCAAAATGCTACCTAAAGACCTAACATAATATCATACAGTGGAATAACTTCGACAATAATTCATCAACTAAGCTAAACAGATCAACATCAGTTGGAACATAACAGGAATGTAATAATGGATCCACTAAGATAAACCTAACAACGAATGATCAATGAACAACGAAGGATCAATGAATATAAACAATTATTTAAACAAACTCCTCGAAAGGAAGTTACCATCCATGTCTAAGCTTAGTTATTACAATCCAACATATAACGAATGAAAGACAATAACAATTATGTTATTGAATCTAGTGTAGAGTGAAATATATTTGAGTAGTGCGTGTCTACTCCCTCCCAAGAGAAACTTCATCAATGGTCACCTAAAAACAATAAACAAAGCAAGAGTGAGTCCAAGACTCAGCAAGTACATTGAATATAAGAACATACCTCCAAAATGAACAAGATCACCTCTTCACAGTTTCTGAACATACAGCACATGAATATTTATGAATGCATGAGATGAATGGAAGTAATCGAAGGAAGGACTGCACATGTGCTTATACCGGTATAGCTAGTGACACACCCGTCGGTGTTCACTTAAGCCCGCACCTTAACAAAAGTGCGGGGATCCAAGTCCCGTATGAAGAACGTTTCATACAGGTGTTCAAATCTGCCCATACTGGAATTGATGGGTCTTATATGCCCATACTGGAATTGATGGGTCTTTCTATCCACTCCCGTGGACGGGACATGACAATGTCCAAATCTGCCCACGTTGGAATGGTGGGACTTACAATCCACTCTCGTGGAGGAAACATGAGTTATGGATGCATGGAATGAAATTTGAACAATGAAAGACATCATCTCGAACCATGGAATCAACACATATGAATGAACATAGACTTTTCACCTTCTCATGTATCATAAGATACCACAACATGAACATTTAAGCATTCATCAATCACAAGCATTAATATTAGCAAAGTACTTGCCTTCCGCGATGCGACGCGTTAGCAGGCAACTATGATGCTCCCAAACCCTTAGCCTCGCTGCCTAAACAATTAAGTAATTTAAATAAGAACACATTGCACACAACACTTCTCAACACCGTTCTACAACGCCTCCCCGGTGACTCAAGATTCAACTAGAAACTCTAATCTGAAAATTGACTACTCAGGCACAAACCGAAACTGGACAGCAGTACGGTAAAAATCATATCTATTGATGTGGAACTCAGAATGAGGTGAGACCAGTTTCTATGGATTCTTAACTGACATATCTACAATACTCTAGTTGACAAGGTAACCCAATTCGGCCAATTTAATTTGCTAATTGATAGATGAAATTATAGAACAGAAACTGCCTAGATGAAAAAGACAGCAACACTAAAAAGATCATAACTTTTATTCTACAACTCCGATTAGAGTGTTCTTTAACAATATTGAAAGGTTATAAAATTACCTACAATATCCTAGTTGGCATGACATCCATATTTTGCCTTTAACAAAAAGTGGCACACAGGTCAAAACTAATTATAGAAACTGACATACAATCTGGAAAGTCATATTGAAATATAAATAACTTTTGTTCTACAAATCCAAATAGGGCATTCTTTATCAATCCTGAAAGCTAATGAGATCACGTACAAAAGTCGTTATGGGCAAGACTTCTGAATCATCCTCTATCTAAGTCATAATTTAACAATTATAGTGACTACTAATTCTCGTCAGAATTCTAGACAGCAGAAACTAAAACAATCATAACTTTTGATCCGTACTTCGGAATCAGGTGTTCTTGGTGGCCACCGAAAGCTAAGAACAATATATAAATAACTCTAGGTGATCAAATTTCCTAATTCTTCCTTTAAGAACACGAAAGAGGCCCCGCAAGACACTGGACAGAACTGAATCTTCAGCAGACAGAACTTGATCCGATCAATCCTAATAAAGTTCACCTCTACGATTAATCCAACAACATAAACGACGATCGTTACCCTTGGAGACCACAAGAATGACGCTGGAACTCCTCACGAAGATCACCCCACCTTTCTTCTTCTTCCCTTCCCTTCTCCTCTCTTCTTCCCGATGGCGGCAGAGGGAGGATGGCGCCAAGGAGAGGAGGAGCAGCGGAGGCGGAGCATGGTAGCGTGTTGCTCTGTAGCACCCGCCATCGTAGCGCCAAGGCTGCAGTAGCAAGGGTGGCTAGGGTTTGGTCCCCTCCCCTCCCTTGCCTTCTAATGGGCTACCAGACCACTCATGGGCCTTGGGCCACTAAGGTCGGCTCCTCTCCTCTCGAATATGGGTTGGCGGTCCATTCCTCTCCTAAAATTCTAAATTTTTGAACTTAATTCCATCTCTAAACTTTGTTACAATCGATATTGAATAAATTTCCCTCTCCCGAATAATATTTTCTCCAATTGATATTTGGGGTGTTACAGTATCGACGGATACCGAATAAACTAGAGAAGTCGTGTCTTGTGGGTAAAGCTGTACAACCTCTGCAGAGTGTAAAACTATTCGAATAGCCGTGTCCACGGTCATGGACATGCTAGCAGAACTGCTCAAAGTTAGACTTTGGTTTTGTTTGAAAAAGACTTCTTCAAACTGGTTTATCCAAATGGGATTTGAGCAAGAAGCCATGCGATAGGAGGGTATCCTTCACCATTCCTATGTGAATGTTATCTGACTATAAATCTGAGAATTTACAAAATGATTTGTAGTTATAAAATAACTGCTTTAGAACTTAGTACAAGTATTTAAAGAAAATGCTGCTTTATGCAAATCAACCCATAAGCCATCCTTGTTACATCCATATATGCATGTCATTCTGTTACTTGACGGGTGTAACTTGCGAGCACGGAAGTTGTGCTCACCTTGCTTTATGCAAACAAAATTTCAGAGGAGGAGGACTTTGCTATCGAGATGGACCCTGACGACTAGGCCGCTTCCCCAGTCGATTGCCTGTGGCAGATTGCTGGACCCTACTACTTCTTCGTCTTCCGCTGTGTTCTTTATTGTTGGCTGTAAGCCTCTTTTGTAATAAACTCTGTTGATTAATAATAAAGTCATGATATGAATTTGTTACCATATTTGTTTACTGTGTGAACTAGCTACTAATCATGGGACTAGTTCAGTTATGCACAGAGGATCTGGGGTATTAATCCCGGGTTCTGAGAGCAACCAACCGGACCGTCAAGCTAGTCGTCCAGAACCCGCACATCTCGCAAAAGTAAGGCCCTTGGGGCTCACCTTCTTCCTCTGCAACAAAACAATTAAGCATAGCATCTAAGTACAAAAATTGTTTTTGTACTCGCAAGACTGACGTGTGAGATAACAGAACTATAATTAACTACATGCAAGCTTTATTTAAGTGGAGGAGGCTCTGGACTTATTTTCAGCATAAAGCAAGTTTTCTTTGCAATAAGGTAGTACATTTAAAAGCAAGTTTGCAATTAATTCTTATTGTTCAAATAACCGAGAAACAAAAATAACAATAGATAGATGACAACAACAACCGGGAAGTGACTAACCCAATAGCCACCACAACAATAGCATGAAGTACCCCTTCATACCACCCATGTCAAGTTTAAGTTTTAAAAAGGTTGTAGTCTAGTTCTTGTGGGAAATAACCAAGTGTGTCCATAACCTAGGACGAGGCTATTCGAATAGTTTTAACCCTGCAGGGGTGTACCAACGTACCCACACGATAGACCGCCTTTCCACCAGCCACAATTAGCATACTTCCTTTGGTATATAGGCACGGCTAAGTCTAACAAGACGCTTTCCAATGGACGATGCTAATTAAGAGCCGCAACCCACGGGAGAAAGACACATTAGACAGCCTAACCGGCCTGCTAATGCTCCCCTCCAAACACCACACACAAAACACCCACCAACCAGCTCATAATTAACAACTCCCAAAGTACTTAGTCAAGAGAGGTTCCATATCCCTCTCGCGTGGTTAGTACGCAACAATTGCTTGGATCAATGGCACAAGTAACTCGGTCCTTAGGGACTTAGGCACCATTCCATTCACACCCAACAGATCACACCAACATACCATTGTGCCCAAGTCAAGATATAGTTTTTGTTTTCAGTTTTTGATTTGCAAATTAGTAAAACACAAGGATTGGACATAATGGAATAATATAAGTATTTGTGTGATCAAGACCATCGACTAAGTCGATGATCGCCCAATACTACCGATAACTAGGCATGGCTAACCAATATTTATTCGCAATCTACTAAGTGACAAGAGCTCATCCAACGAACTCTAATCACAAAGAAATAACCTAGGCTCGTAGTAGAGGATAATTATTTACCTACAGATTATGCAACTAGAGGATTAACTAATCAATTTAACAACAAAATAGCAATGCATACATACAAGTTAAACAAAATATTAGACTTTAAAAGTAATGGGATCAATTGGGAAATGATCAAACCGCTTGCACTGGCTTTGTTGCTCACTATGCTCTGATGGATCACTCTCAAGGATGACACAATCGTCGGAACCTACCAAAGAGCGAAAAAGAACCGATAAGAACAAAGAAAACGAAAAGACTCTAAAACCAAAATGCTCCAAATGCTCGAAAATTTTACAGCAGTAAGAGCAAGATTTAAAATGAATTTAGAAATAATAACCAACTGATTTGGACTCTTAATGCAAAAGTTATACTCAAAACAATGTGGTTAATTGAAAAAATGCAATGCATTCTTGTTCACATAATTAAATTATTTGGTGAAAATTTCTAGAAAGGTGGTGTAGCTGAAATTTTTATGGTAGGTAGTTACTGACATCTTAAGGCTAACACAAGTGGTCTCACCTCAATAAGAGTTAAAATGATTTAGTTATGATTTTCCTAAGTTATAAATCTCAGGTATGATTAATTTCGGAAATAACAACTACTTTAAACCTATACTATGCTAAAGTACTTTAACAAATGCATTTATAGAACATTAGTTTATTAAATTTGGAGCTACAGAGAAAAAGATATGCATTTTTGAAGTTTAAAACAATTAATAAAGTGCAAATAAAAGCTTTCGGGACTTATTCTGGAAAACTGACTCAAACTGGGGAGGTCGTGGGCCGTTGATCAAGAATCACACGGCACACGGGCACAGGCGTGAACTCCACCACGAGCACCTGGGCACCAAGACCTCATCGCGCCTAGGGGAGGTCTTAGAGAGGAGGTGCAGACGGTGAGATCTCGAAGGAGGAGGTCTTTGGCGGCTAAGATCTCCGAGAAGGTCTTAACTACCAACGACTCCACCGATGGATTTAGATCCGATGGCCCATGTGAGATGGAACGCTCGGGCCTTGGATCTTGAGATGGACGGCCTAGATCAAGATCGCATCCGAAGTGGTCCGAATGTTCTCCAGATCTGAGTCGTAGATCTAGAGATGAGCGACAAAGAGAGAAACTAAGCGATAGAGTTGAAAAAGACCAAGGTGGTCTGGCCTGTTACATCTAAATCTAACGGTCCGAGGCGACGGGAGGTCCTAAAGCTATGGATCTAATGGAGGAGGTCCTAGACGGTCCACGATATCCAAGGGAGGTCGTGAGCGGCTAAGATGAAATGAGGGAGGTCGGGACGGCTAGGATCTCACCGAGGAGGTCATGGATGGCCATGATCTTCGCGGGGAGATCCTATGAGACAGGTGTTTAACAGAGAGAGGTCTCGACGGTTCAGATCTCCGTGAGGAGGTCCTGAATGGTCCAGATCTGAGCGGAGGGAGGTCTTGCGGCCTTCTTCACAAAGGACCAGAGGTGGTCTTTTTGTAAAGAGGACCTCGGGGTGGCTTAGGGCTGGTTTTTATAAAACGACTAAGGGAGGTCTTTTTGCAAAGAGGACCCCAAGGAGGTCCGAGAGGGTGGTTTTGATAACACGACCAGGGGTCGTCTTTTTGCAAAGAGGACCCCAAGGAGGTCTTTTGCAAAGAGGACCCCAAGGCGGAGGGTGATCCTAGCAGTGGGATTTAACCTCTGAGGTCTTTAACGGCCGGGATTTGTGAGGAGGTCTGGCGCTAGATACTTATACTAGGAGATCTAACGGTCAAGATCAAATGAAGAGCTCATGAACGGCTACGACCACAACAAGGAGGTTCTAAGACTTAGGCTTAAACAGAAAAAGGGATCGACGGTTAGATCTAACTCGGGGTGATCCTAGACGTCCGCGAAGAACTCGGGGAGGTCCTGGCACTTAATGACACCCACGGCTTGCCGACGAGAACAGCATTAAACTCTAATGATTGGGCCCTAGGACAACTTCAATGCTAATCATAAGGCTACAGCACTTGTCCGAATAAGGCACGACAAAAACATGAGTTCGGTTTTTAGCTCACCGCCGGCGATGGGGACCTCGCCGGCGAGAACCAAAGGCTCGGCTGGGTTCCAAATAGTGAGAAGAACCTAAAGGTACCGAAAGCTAGGGCTAGAGCGCATCCTACCGGCGGCTAGTCGGAGATGACCGAAGGAGACCAAATACGGCAAAACGAAAAGCTAACGAGGTCTAAAAGAACCAGGTTTTCAACACTACAGTACTAACCTGGGAATGAAGAAGGTCCAAGAATGGTCGCAGGAGCTCCGGTGACGATGGTGCTCGCCGGAGTTGGGGAAGACGACCAATCCGGCCCCGAAAACAGGCTCCCCAAATTGTCAACCTCTGTGAAGGTTAAACAAAACAAGTTAGGGAGACAGAGTTGACCAAGACGACAAAGTGACAACCAATATTGCAATATTGAACCACTGGAGCTCGAAGGTCATCTGGGAGCTCCAAGGTCCAGCAATGTTGGCAGAGGCTTTCGGCTATTTGGAGCTCAAGAGCAGAGAAAGAAGCTAGGGGTGCAAGAATGGATCCAAAGAAGCTTAAGGGAGAAGCTCGGGCTCAATATATAGCCAGAGAGGAAGAACAAAGCGGTGTCCACAGTTTCAACAAGCTAGGACACTCGACATGATGGGAGTAGGTGTCGAGAGACTTTTGAGCAAAGGGTGCCACACATTTAATGTTGGCAAAGACATAGCCGTTGTCGACCCTAGAGTTGACAAGGAACTGCTCTCTACTGACATGCACAAAGATTGACAATGACCAGGCCCCACCAGTCAGTGAGAGAACCAGGGAGGACTGGTCAACAAGTGTAATGGCTGAAATCCGCACTGAGCTCCCACTAGGGAGGTCTGAACGGTTGGATGAAAATCTAAGGGCTCAGATTTTAAATAAGGATTAGAGGTCCTAACACTTAGGGGAGGTCTGAGCCACAGATCTGAAGATGGGCGGCCCACGATCACCCAAGTGCTAGGGGTGGTCGGGGAGGTCTGAGGAGGACGCCCCAGGGTGGTCTTTGCAAAAGATGCAAAGGAGGTCCTAGGGGGTTGTCTTTGCAAAAAGGACATGAGGAGGTCGTGCGGGTGAGAGGTCTTTTACAAAGACCAGAGGAGGTCTTTGCGGGTGGGATTGAGATCCAAGGGCTGCGGGGCTGGCGAGGTTGCACGGGCTCGGGCTGGTGCTTTTAGTTGGTTTGACCGAGCCAGGTGGCACGAGCCAGGCTCTGGTGCGGACCCAAGCAACAGTGCAAACCCCAGATTGAGTTTGAAATCCAAAGCTGAGTTTGGAAGAACTTTTATGGGCAGCAAACTTGCTCTAAAAATTGTGAAATTTTTCAGAGGGGTCCCACATCAACCCAAGGACTTAGGAAAAATATTTCCAGGAGATGATCAAAATATCCAACAAGATGGTTTTTGGAGGATCAAGATTTGGATCAAAAGACTTGTGACTTTGTATTTCCATACTCTTGTACAATAGTTGTTTAGTACACACAGGAAATACATGATGTAAGAAAAAGTTTTAATTTCTACTCATTTTCTTACAGTTGAAACACAAGTACAGAATTTGGGATGTTACAAACCTCCCCCCTTACAAAAATCTCGTCCCGAGATTTGTCTCACTCGGAAAACAAAGAGGGTAGTCCAGCGGAGACGATCTTCTCGCTCCCATGTAGCTTCATCCTCGAATGATTCGACCATCGAACCGTAAGGAACTTGATGGTCTTATTCCTCGTTCTTCGCTCGCTTCTTCAAGGATGCGAGCAGACGCTGCGTAGGTCAAATCCTCCTGGACATCAAGAGTTTCCAACGGAGCTTCCTCAGTTCGAACACGGAGGCACTTCTTTAACTGGGACACATGGAACACATCATGTACCCCTGCAAGTGCAGCAGGCAACTCCAACTTGTAGGCGACAGCTCCCTTCTTCTCGATGACACGGTATGGACCGACATATCGAGGAGCTAACTTGCCTTTGACGCCGAAACGTTGATGGCCTTTCAACGGAGAGACTTTGAGATAAACAAAGTCATTGGGCTCAAAGCTCAACTCACGACGACGGCGATCCGCATAGCTCTTTTGCCTGGATTGAGCCGTGCACAAACGATCACGAACAAGCTGGACTTGACTCTCGGCTTCATTGATCGAGTCCGGGCCAAAGAAAGGTCTCTCGCCGGTCTCAGACCAATACAACGGGGTTCTACACTTTCTCCCGTATAAAGCCTCGAAGGGTGCCGTGCCGAGACTGGCTTGGAAGCTGTTGTTGTAAGAAAACTCGGCGAATGGCAAGCACTTCTCCCAATGCTTCCCATAGGACAGGACACAAGCTCGAAGCATGTCCTCTAAAAGTTGGTTGACCCTTTCGGTCTGACCATCAGTTTGAGGGTGATACGCCGTGCTGAAAGAAAGACGAGCTCCCATAGCTTCTTGCAAGCTATGCCAGAACTGAGAAGTGAAGATGGAACCACGATCAGAAATGATCGTCTTCGGCACCCCATGCAAGCTCACGATCCTGGCGATATAGAGCTCCGCAAGGTGACCGGTACGAATCTTGGTCTTGACTGGAAGAAAGTGTGCCACTTTAGTCAATCGATCAACAACAACCCAAATGGCATCATTGCCCCTCGGTGACCTGGGTAGGCCGGTGATAAAATCCATCCCGACCGAATCCCACTTCCACACGGGAACAGGCAAGGGCTGAAGCAGTCCTGCCGGACGCTGATGTTCGGCCTTGACACGACGGCACACGTCGCACTCGGCAACGAACTTGGCGACTTCCCTCTTCATTCGGGTCCACCAAAATCTCTAGCGGAGATCATGATACATCTTAGTGGCCCCGGGATGAATGGATAAAGGAGAATCGTGGGCTTCCCGGAGAATCAAAGCTCGCAATTCTATGTCCTTTGGAACCACAAGGTGCTGCCCAAACCTCACAACACCAAGCTCATCTTGGGAGAAGCACTTGGCTGTTCCATTCTTGACATTTTCCTTGATGCGGTTTACTCCAACATCCGACTGTTGAGCGGACTTGATCCGATCCACCAAGGTTGGTTGTACAACCAAGGCAGCGAGGAAACCATGCTCAACTAAACCCAAGTTGAGACGCTGAAATTCCTCCAGAAGGGTGGGCTGAGGCTCTTGGAGCAACAATGCATTGCAATGCGCTTTGCGACTAAGCACATCCGCAACGACATTGGCCTTGCCCGGATGGTAGTGAATACCCATGTCATAGTCCTTGATCAACTCCAACCATCTCCTTTGCCTGAGGTTCAGATCTGGTTGGGTGAACAAATACTTCAAGCTTTTGTGATCCGAATACACTTCACAATGATTACCGATTAGGTAATGTCGCCAAATCTTAAGTGCATGAATCACGGCGGCCAACTCCAAGTCATGGGTAGGATAGTTGAGTTCATGAGGTCTCAATTGCCTGGATGCATAGGCCACCACCTTGCCTTCTTTCATAAGGACACAACCGAGGCCTCGACGAGAAGCGTCGCAAAAGATATCGAAGCTTCGATGGACATCGGGAAGAACAAGAACGGGAGCGGTGGTCAACCGCTTCTTGAGTACTTGGAAACTTTCCTCGCAATCGCGACCACGAGAACTTCTTGTCCTTCTTGAGCAACTCCATCATTGGCTTCGCTATCTTGGAGAAGTTCTCGATAAAGCGGCGATAATATCCCGCTAAACCAAGAAAACTCCGGACTTCGTGACCGAAGAGGGTGACTCGAGAAAGCACATCGATCTTGCTAGGATCCACGGCTACGCCTCCTGCTGAAAGAACATGACCTAAGAAGGCCACTTCCTTCAACCAGAATGCGCACTTGCTGAACTTCGCATACAGCTGGTGCTCATGAAGCTTGCCCAACATGAGCCTCAGATGCCCAGCGTGTTCCTCATTGTTCTTGGAGTAGATAAGAATATCATCGATGAAGACCACAACAAACTTATCCAAATACTCCATAAACACCGAATTCATGAGATTCATGAACAAAGCAGGAGCATTGGTTAAGCCGAACGACATGACGGTATACTCGTACAAGCCATAACGAGTAGAGAAAGCCGTCTTGGGAATATCCTCCGGTCGAATCCGAACTTGATGATATCCCACTCTCAAATCAATCTTAGAGAAGACTCGAGCTCCAGTCAATTGATCGAAGAGATCGTCGATGCGGGGCAGGGGATACTTGTTCTTTACCGTTACTTCATTAAGCGGCCGGTAATCCACGCACATGCGTAGAGTATTGTCCTTCTTCTTTACAAAGATTGCAGGACAACCCCACGAGGATGAGCTGGGACGGATGAAGCCCTTCTCCTGAAGCTCCCCCAGTTGCTTCTTCAACTCCACCAACTCGTTTGGAGCCATCCGGTAGTGCCTCTTCGAAATCGGAGTAGTACCGGGAACCAACTCAATGGCGAACTCGAGGTCACGGACTGGCGGCATCCCTGGGAGATCTTTGGGGAAGACATCAGCGAAGTCACATACTGTAGGGACTTCACTAATATCTAGAGCTAGCTTCGCTTCGAGCACGAAGAGATGCGGACCTTGCAGCTTCGGCGAAACGCGAACCTGCTCGCCAGAAGGACTGGTGAGGTAGATGAGCATCCGGGCGCAATCGATTTGCCCCATGTGCTGAGACAACCAATCCATGCCCAGAATTACATCTAAGCTTGCTGAATGGAGGAGGATAAGGTTCGCTAAAAATTCTACTCCCTCTATCTCAACAGGGACATCCCGACACTCAAGCTTAGCTCTCAACTCCGAACACGAGAGCGAATGAGCAAGGGACCAACAAAGGAGAAAACCGAAGCTCACTGCAGCAGACAAATGATTGAAACAAATGAATGAGATGCTCTGAATCAAACAAAGCGGTGGCAGGATGAGAGTTAACCGAAAGTGTACCCAACACGGCGTCGCGCGCCTCTGTGCCTCCTCCGCGGAGATGAGGTTGACGCGCCACTACCCACGCCTGGGTAGCGGGACAACCTTCGATCCCGGAAGGACCACCTCCTTGCCGCGTCCTCCATTAGGGCGAGGGTCTCCGACCTTCTTAGGGCATTGGTTCGCATAATGCCCCTTCTCGCCGCGAGAAAGCAAGTGACCCGGCGGCGGATTGCGGGGCCACTCGGTGACTCACGAGCGCCGCGTGATCGGGGCACGGCTGCGGAGGGCGAGGGTGGTGCCGACGCCCGGCGGTGGTAAGGCCAGGCGGGCCCTCGTGCGGGCCCAACACGAGGACGGGAAGGCCGCTGTCTGCATGACATTGGGCCTCCCACTTGCGCTTGCGGGACTCGCCTAGCGCCGTCTTGTGCTCGGCAACAATGGCCTTGTCCACCAAGGTCGAAAATCGGCAAAGTCCACAATGGATAGCTTGTCTTGCATCTCCTCAGACAAGCCCTCCATGAACTTCTCCTGCTTGGCCTCATCAGTGGCCACCTCAGATGGAGCATAACGAGCCAAGTGGTTGAACTCGTAAAGGTACTCCATCACTAACTTATGCCCTTGCTTGAGCGCGAGAAATTCCTTTTTCTTCAGCTTCATCAAGCCGGTAGGGATGTGAGCTCGACGGAACGCAGTCCGGAACTCCTCCCAAGAGACGGTGTGGTTGGCGGGCTGCATGGCCAAGAAATTCTCCCACCAAGAGAGTGCTGCCCCCTGCAGCTGATGGGAGGCAAAGAGTGCCTTGTCGTGATCCTGGCACTGGGCAACGTCGAGCTTCCGCTCAACCTGACGCAGCCAGTCATCTTCGTCCAGGGGGTCCTCAGATCTGGAAAACGTGGGGGGCTGGGTGCGAAGAAACTCAGCAAGACCCCCACAAGGCTGATGTCCACCCGCTTGCCCGGATCCCGAGGCACCGGCAAGGGCGGAGGTGTTGCGCGTAATAACATCCAACAGGACCCTCCTGTCCTCTGAACGGTTGCGCTCAATCTGTAGAAGAACCTCAGCCATGGTCGGAGGAGGTGGGAGCTCCTCATCCAAACCAGGCTGCTGACCACGGCCGCTATGAGTACCTCCAGCCATCCTGGGACAAGGAAATTTGGGTTAGCAACCAAAACCTTAAATCTAGAAGTTGATAAAAGCGAAAAGCTAACGATTAGGGGAATGAGGTATCACCCTAACTGAAAGCCAAAATAACAAACATAAAAACTTTAAATGCTTCCAAAGAGGCTCCAAAATAACAAGGGGAACACCAAACAAAATCCCAACTTCTCAATGCCATCAACCCGTATTGAAAGAACGAGCAATGGGTTGAGAAGATAAAATTTCAGCATACTACAACAAGCCTAACACTACTCAAGAACAAGGTTAAGGCGATAAAAACAATGTCAGATACTAGCCAACTAGTATCGCATCCTACCCTTTTATTCCCACAAGTTTTAGTTGATTAACCTCTCATTCTCTACCCTATTTAGGACCTTTGAGCTTGCTGTCCGGAAATTGACGCTCGCTGTCCAGATTTTGCATCCAAGCTTCTAAGCCGAAACCTTCAACTTCCGAAGCTTCAAAACCTTGTAGAGGGCAGCTAACACTTCAATTTGCCAAACTCAATGGTTCCAAAAACCCAATTAATCGATAACGACTATCTTTGGAGGGAAGGAGAGGAAAACAACTTTCAAAACTCAATTAGAGCAAGATGAGAGAAGAAAGCTAAGATAGGTAAGGAGTAAAATCTGAGAATTTACTTAAGCTTTCATAATACATTTGATACTTTGAAATTAAGTTTTCCAAAATATCCTAAAGACGACAAATCTTGGGTTGCTACGGTCGGAATGGCTCTGATACCAACTTTCTGAGGACCCCGGTTTATTCGGCTTGTACTGCTTAACCATCCACTTGGTCCTAGCAGTACAAATCAAATAAACCAAGCCTCGAGATATGTATACTTC
This sequence comes from Ampelocalamus luodianensis, assembly GCA_036346255.1. Classification (NCBI taxonomy): domain Eukaryota; kingdom Viridiplantae; phylum Streptophyta; class Magnoliopsida; order Poales; family Poaceae; genus Ampelocalamus; species Ampelocalamus luodianensis. The sequence continues at coordinate 47,413,067 of CM070622.1, read as the reverse complement.
CCAGAAATGTAGAATACACACCTTGCTACAAAAGCGTGCATCAATTCCATTCATTCACATAGAACTGAAGCACAACAACAATTCAAAAGACAAGCATAATATAAAGAGTTATTACAAAAGAGAGGTCGACCGGCCAAAAGACATACAACTAGATAAGTACACAGCGGAAGCAAAAGAGCCATAAGATGGCGATAAACAAAAGCCAATCAGTGTGCCTTTACCCACAAGGCAACCAACCGGACCGCCAAGCTAGTCGTCCTAGAACCCGCACATCTCGCAAAAGTAAGGCCCTTGGGGCTCACCTTCTTCCTCTGCAACAAAACAATTAAGCATAACATCTGAGTACAAAAATTGTTTTTGTACTCGCAAGACTGACGTGTGAGATAACAGAACTATAATTAACTACATGCAAGCTTTATTTAAGTGGAGGAGGCTCTGGACTTATTTTGACATAAAGCAAGTTTTCTTTGCAATAAGGTAGTACATTTAAAAGCAAGTTTGCAATTAATTCTTATTGTTCAAATAACAGAAACAAAAATAACAATAGATAGATGACAACAACAACTCGAAGTGACTAACCCAATAGCCACCACAACAATAGCATGAAGTACCCTTCATACCACCCATGTCAAGTTTAAGTTTTTAAAAGGTTGTAGTCTAGTTCTTGTGGGAAATAACCAAGCGTGTCCATAACCTAGGATGAGGCTATTCGAATAGTTTTAACCCTGCAGGGGTGTACCAAAGTACCCACACGATAGACCGCCTTTCCACCAGCCACGGTTAGCATACTTCCTTTGGTATGCAGGCACGGCTAAGTCTAACAAGACGCTTTCCAATGGACGATGCTAATTAAGAGCCGCAACCCACAGGAGAAAGACACATTAGACAGCCTAACCGGCCTGCTAATGCTCCCCTCCAAACACCACACACAAAACACCCACCAACCAGCTCATAATTAACACCTCCCAAAGTACTTAGTCAAGAGAGGTTCCATATCCCTCTCGCGTGGTTAGCACGCAACAATTGCTTGGATCAATGCCACAAGTAACTCGGTCCTTAGGGACTTAGGCACCATTCCATTCACACCCAACAGATCACACCAACATACCATTGTGCCTAAGTCAAGATATAGTTTTGTTTTCAGTTTTTGATTTGCAAATTAGTAAAACACAAGGATTGGACATAATGGAATAATATAAGTATTTGTGTGATCAAGACCATCGACTAAGTCGATGATCGCCCAATACTACCGATAACTAGGCATGGCTAAGCAATATTTATTCGCAATCTACTAAGTGACAAGAGCTCATCCAACGAACTCTAATCACAACCAAATAACCTAGGCTCGTAGTAGAGGATAATTATTTACCTACAGATTATGCAACTAGAGGATTAACTAATCAATTTAACAACAAAATAGCAATGCATACATACAAGTTAAACAAAATATTAGACTTTAAAAGTAATGGGATCAATTGGGAAATGATCAAACTACTTGCTGGCTCTTGTTGCTCACTATGCTGCAGAGGATCACTATCAAGGATGGCACAATCGTCGAACCTCACCGAAAGAGCGAAAAAGAACCGATAAGAACAAAGAAAACGAAAAAGACTCTAAAACCAAAATGCTCCAAATGCTCTGAAAATTTGACAGCAGCAAGAGCAAGATTTAAAATGAATTTAGAAACAAGAACCAACTGATTTGGACTCTTAATGCAAAAGTTATGCTCAAAACAATGTGGTTAATTTGAAAAAATGCAATCATTCTGTTCACATAATTAAATTGTTTGGTGGAAATTTCTAGAAAGGTGGTGTAGCTGAACTTTTTATAGTAGGTAGTTACTGACATCTTAAGGCTAACACAAGTGGTCTCACCTCAATAAGAGTTAAAATGATTTAGTTATGATTTTCCTAAGTTATAAATCTCAGGTATGATTAATTTCGGAAATAAAGACTACTTTAAACCTATACTATGCTAAAGTACTTTAACAGATGCATTTATAGAACTTTAGTTTATTAAATTTGGAGCAACAGAGAAAAAGATATGCATTTTTGAAGTTTAAAACAATTAATACAGTGCAAATAAAAGCTTTCGGGACTTATTCTGGAAAACTGACTCAAACTGGGGAGGTTGTGGGCCGTTGATCAAGAATCACCCGGCACACGGGCACAGGCGCGAACTCCGCCACGAGCACCTGGGCACCAAGACCTCATCGCGCCTAGGGGAGGTCTTAGAGAGGAGGTCTGGACGGCGAGATGTGAAGGAGGGAGGTCTTTGACGGCTAAGATCTACTGAGAAGGTCTTAACTGCCAACGACTCCACCGATGGATTTAGATCCGATGGCCCACGTGAGATGGAACGCTCGGGCCTTGGATCTTGAGATGGACGGCCTAGATCAAGATCGCATCCGAAGTGGTCCGAATGTTCTCCAGATCTGAGCCGTAGATCTAGAGATGAATGACAAAGAGAGAAACTAAGCGATAGAGTTGAAAATAGACCAGGAGGTCTGGCCCGTTAGATCTAAATCTAACGGTCCGTAGCCGACGGGAGGTCCTAAAGCTACGGATCTAATGGAGGAGGTCCTAGACGGTCCACGATATCCAAGGGAGGTCGTGAGCGGCTAAGATGAAAACGAGGGAGGTCGGGACGGCTAGGATCTCACCGAGGAGGTCATGGATGGCCATGATCTTCGCGGGGAGATCCTATGAGACAGGTGTTTAACAGAGAGAGGTCTGGACGGTTCAGATCTCCGTGAGGAGGTCTTGAACGGTCCAGATCTGAGCGGAGGGAGGTCTTGCGGTCTTCTTCACAAAGGACCAGAGGTGGTCTTTTTGTAAAGAGGACCTTGGGGTGGCTTAGGGGTGGTTTTTATAAAACGACTAAGGGAGGTCTTTTTGCAAAGAGGACCCCAAGGAGGTCCGAGAGGGTGGTTTTGATAACACGACCAGGGGTTGTCTTTTTGCAAAGAGGTCCCCAAGGAGGTCTTTTGCAAAGAGGACCCCAAGGCGGAGGGTGATCCTAACGGCTGGGATTTAACCTACAGAGGTCTTTAACGGCCAGGATTTCAGCGGAGAGGTCCTGGCAGCTAGATACTTATACTAGGAGATCTAACGGTCAAGATCAAATGAAGAGCTCATGAACGGCTACGACCACAACAAGGAGGTTCTAAGACTTAGGCTTAAACAGAAAAAGGGATCGACGGTTAGATCTAACTCGGGGTGATCCTAGACGTCCGCGAAGAACTCGGGGAGGTCCTGACACTTAATGACACCCACGGCTTGCCGACAAGAACAACATTAAACTCTAATGATTGGGCCCTAGGACAACTTAAATGCTAATCATAAGGCTACAGCACTTGTCCGAATAAGGCACGACAAAAACATGAGTTCGGTTTTTAGCTCACCACCGACGATGGGGACCTCGTCGGCAAGAACCAAAGGCTCGGCTGGGTTCCAAATAGTGAGAAGAACCTAAAGGTACCAAAAGCTAGGGCTAGAGCGCATCCTACCGGCGGCTAGCCGGAGATGACCGAAGGAGACCAAATACGGCAAAACGAAAAGCTAACGAGGTCTAAAAGAACCAGGTTTTCAACACTACAGTACTAACCTGGGAATGAAGAAGGTCCAAGAATGGTCGCAGGAGCTCCGGTGACGGTGGTGCTCGCCGGAGTTGGGGAAGACGACCAATCCGGCCCCGAAAACAGGCTCCCCAAATTGTCAACCTCTGTGAAGGTTAAACAAAACAAGTTAGGGAGACAGAGTTGACCAAGACGACAAAGTGACAACCAATATTGCAATATTGAACCACTGGAGCTCGAAGGTCGCCTGGGAGCTCCAAGGTCCAGCAATGGTGGCAGAGGCTTTCGGGTGTTTGGAGCTCAAGAGCAGAGAAAGAAGCTAGGGTGCAAGAATGGATCCAAAGAAGCTTAAGGGAGAAGCTCGGGTTCAATATATAGCCAGAGAGGAAGAACAAAGGCAGTGTCCACAGTTTCAACAAGCTAGGACACTCGACATGATGGGAGTACGTGTCAGAGAGACTTTTGAGCAAAAGGGCTGCCACACATTTAATGTTGGCAGCACATAGCCGTTTGTCAGCCCTAGAGTTGACAAGGAACTGCTATCTACTGACATGCACAAAGATTGACAACGACCAGGCCCCACCAGTCAGTGAGAGAACCAGGGAGGACTGGTCAACAAGTGTAACGGCTGAAATCCGCACTGAGCTCCCACTAGGGAGGTCTGAACGGTTGGATGAAAATCTAAGGGCTCATATTTTAAATAAGGATTAGAGGTCCTAACACTTAGGGAGGTCCGAGCCACGATCCGAAGATGGCGCCCACGATCACCCAAGTGCTAGGGGTGGTCGGGGAGGTCTGAGGAGGACGCCCCAGGGTGGTCTTTGCAAAAGATGCAAAGGAGGTCCTAGGGGGTTGTCTTTGCAAAAAGGGCATGAGGGGGTCGTGCGGGTGAGAGGTCTTTTACAAAGACCGAGGAGGTCTTTGCGGGTGGGATTGAGATCCAAGGGCCATGGGTCGCGAGGTTGCACGGCTCGGCCGGTGCTTTTAGTTGGTTTGACCGAGCTGTGTGGTACGAGCTGGGCTCAAAGTGCGGACAAGTAACAGTGCAAACCCCAAATTGAGTTTGAAATCCAAAGCTGAGTTTGGAAGAACTTTTATGGGCAGCAAACTTGCTCTAAAAATTGTGAAATTTTTCAAAGGGGTCCCACATCAACCCAAGGACTTAGGAAAAATTTTTCCAGGAGATGATCAAAATATCCAACAAGATGGTTTTTGGAGGATCAAGATTTGGATCAAAAGACTTGTGACTTTGTATTTCCATACTCTTGTACAATAGTTGTTTAGTACACACAGGAAATACATGATGTAAGAAAAAGGTTTAATTTCTACTCATTTTCTTATAGTTGAAACACAAGTACAAAATTTGGGATGTTACATACATCATCTTCAGGAATAATGTCATGCTGAAGATAATTGTAGATCAACGTCATCCAATTGCTACTAGGGTCAATCTGCACAACCGCTAGAGGATCATCTAAGTCCTCAAAAGGCTCGACCACCGAGGGTGAATAGAGTTGCTCGAGGAAAACTCCGAGCGGGACGGGTGACCTCGTGGTGGCCATCCATGCTAACTGGTCTGCCATAAAGTTTTGCTTTCTAGAAATATGTTTGATCTAGAAACCGAAAAGTGCTTTTTGAGTTTCTGTACTTCCGCCAAATAAGATGACATCTTGGTACTTGAGTATTGATACTCTTTCCCAACTTGATTTGCTACTAGTTGAGAATCGCCTTTCACTAGTAATCTGCCAATCTCGAGCGCTCTAGCTGCTCGGAGACCTGCCAATAAACCTTTGTATTCTACCACATTATTTGTAGCAGAAAAGTATATTTGAATGGTGTATTTAATTTGTTCTCCAGTAAGGGATATTAAGACGACTCCAGCCCCTGAGCCTTTGAGCATCAAGGAATCGTCGAAGTACATTGTCCACTTATCGTGGTGTTCATACTTGGGCTCTTAGGTGGGTTCAGGGTTTGTCCATTCAGCAATGAATTCTGCTAAAGCCTATGACTTGATTGTTGTTCGAGTCGAACTCCCCAAGCTCGACCACCTATTTTGCTATTCATCTTAATGATTCCCTATTTCTAAGAACTTGACCAAGAGGATATCCAGTTGGTATGACCACCTTGTGGTCCTGAAAGTAATACCTTAGTTTTCTTGAAGCCATGAGGAGACCATAGAGCAACTTTTGTACCTATAGGTATCGTTTTTTTGGTCCATGCACGACTTCGCTTACGTATTATACTGGTCATTGGATGTTGTCACGCTCAACGACTAGTACAGCACTGACCGCTTGTGGCATTCCAGCCATGTATATCGGCAATGTTTCTTCTAATCTTGGAGATACTAAGACCCGATCACTCATAAGGTAGTTCATGAGTTCTTCAAAGGCATTGTTTGCCTCTTTAGTCCATTTGAAACTTCCATGTTTCAAGAGAACCTTGAAGAAAGGTAACCCTTATTCTCCTAACCGTACCATGAAACGACTGAGCGCTGCCATACATCGGCTAGTTTTTGGACCTCTTTCTTTGTGGTCAGAGGGCACATCTGGTCGATGGCCGATATCTTTACTGGATTTGCTTCAATTCCTCTAGCCAAAACTAGGAACCCAAGAAGCTTTCCAGAGGAAACTTCGAACATATATTTTTTCGGATTTAACTTAAGGTTATGCCTTCTTAAGTAATTGAAAGTCTCTTGTAGGTTGGGAATATGATGGCGAGCATTGATACTTTTTATGATCAAGTCATCAACATAGGCTTCCAAATTTAGACCTATATGAAGATTAAAGGTTTTTTTACATTAACCTTTGAAAAGTCACAGCAGCATTTTTCAGACCAAAGAGCATCTTAACATAGCAGTAAGTGCCATAAGGTGTGATGAAGGAAGTTTTCTCTTCATCATCTTTACTCATATTAATCTGGCGGTACTCTGAATGCGCATCTAAAAAACTTAGCAACTCACACCAGAAGTAGAGTCTACAAGTTCATCAACGCATGGAAGGGGAAAGTCATCATTCGGACAAGCTTTATTAAGATCTATAAAGTCAATACATATTTGCCCTTTTTCGTTACTTTTTCTAACCATTACAGGATTAGCGAGCCACTCGGGGTGGTCAACTTCACGAATGAATCTAGCCTTGAGGAGCTTGTCAATCTTCGATTGGATTGTCTCCTTTCGATCGGGTGCAAAATGCCTTAACTTCTGCATGACCAGTTTTTTTGGCAGGCTAGAGAGCTAGCCTATGCTCGATCACCTCCCTAGGGACTCCGGGCATGTCGGATGCCTACCAAGCGAATACGCCTAGGTTTACTCAGAGCAATGAGACGAACAACTCTTCCTATTTGAGGTCGAATCCTGCTCTAACTAGTACCTTCTTAATATTTGCAGATCCAACGGCGTTTTTGTGCTTTCCAGAGGCACATTTCTCGAGTGGAACTTCTCTGATCTGGTCGAATGATTTTGGCGCCATCTTTGGTTTTGAGTGCTTGACCTGCATGGTAGGCGGGTTAGTTTCCTTGGTCGGAAGCTCATCGACTAGTTCTAAGGATTTCCAATCACATGCATAAGCCATTTTTCGATCTCTTCGAACTGTGATGACTCCTTTTGATCCAAGCATTTTAAACTCTGATAACCGTAATGCGTGGCTATCAGGAATTTTGCCAATGCCGGACGACCGAGGATTCCATTGTATGCGGTTTCGAAATCCACCACATCAAATGGAACCTTTTCCGTTCGAAAGTTGTTAGGTTTTCCGAGCGTGACCGGTAGGGACAGTTGTCTTATTCATTTAGCGGTAGAACCAGGAACTATGCTATGAAAGGCATATTTCACCGGTTTTACCTTAGACCTGGGAATTTGCATTTCTTCCAATGCTCTCGTAAATAAAATATTTAAAGAGCTACCTCTATCTATCAAGACTCGATTTACTTTGCAATTATTAATTGTAGGTTTAACAACAATAGGAAACCTACCTGGTCGAGTTGACGGGATGGGGTAGTCTTTTTTGCTGAAGGAAATTATAGTTTTCGACCACTTGGATGGCTTTGCGGCAACTGGAGCCTCGGCAAGGTTGACTTCACGCTCTACGACCTTTAGATGATGCCTTGATTCTATGAAGAGGATCCGCCAAAAATCATATCAACAGTATGTTGCAGCTCTTGTTACTCCATTTCTTCATCGCCATTTTTGTCCTTTTTGGAGCTCATTTCTCCGAGTTCCTGTATGGAAGGGAGTGGACCTTTACCCGAGCGGAATCTTCCGCTTTTTCGCGCAGCTCGATAGGTGCTTGTGATCATGCCTTGTAGCTTTGATGAAGTGGAAACCACTTCTTATTTTTCTTGTATTCATCGGTCGGAGTTTTTGCCTTGTTCCAACCGAATAGTCTCGTGCCCTTGGTAAACTTTCAGAACCGCAAGGACTTCCTTGTTGTCGAGCTTGCGCTTTTTCTTATTCTTGAGAGTCTTCTTATGTTTCTTTCGACTTATCCAAGCTAGGTTGAGGATTTTCTCCTTCGATCAATGGCTTCACACCATTCAATCGCCGCTAGCGATCGCATATTTGTAGGCCATGTCGAAAAGTTCGACAGACGTTCGTGGAGGGTTTATGGCAATGTCCTCTGTAAACCGGCGATTTTCTCAACCCTGCTTTAAAAGCCTGAATAACAGAAGATTCTGCAATCTCTGTTATAGAATTGCAAATCTGGCTGAACCTTTTGATATACTGTCAAAGCGTTTTATTAGACTTTTGCCAAATTTGGTGAAGGTCGTCCTTCTTTCCAGGGCGATCGTACGTACCCTGGAAATTCATGATTAGGAGGTCACGGAGTTGCTCATAAGTATAGATCGATCTGACCAGCTGGTTAAGCAATCATGACCGAGTAGGCCCTTCAAGTACCGTGGGCAGATAGTTTGCCATCATGTTGTCATCACCGCCAGCAGCTCTGATGGCAGTGGTATAGATTTGGAGGAATTCTATCAGGTTCTGAGTCCCATTGAACTTCTACATGTTGGCTGGTCAGAACTTGTCCGGCCAGCATACAGCCTGGAGCCATACTGAGAAGGCTCGACAACCTGTAATAGAATCATAGCGCCTCCTCTGAAAAGGTACCGGATTGTAATCGATCGGGGACCGGTTTCTCAGGTTTGAATACCAGACATCCGGTGTCTCGATCCAGTCGTGGACGTTGGTTTGACGTCTTTGACCACCTACCTGGTTTAGAAATGTCTAAGATCATCAGGGCCAAGCGATTGTTCTTCTCGACGAGGGGAAGGAGTGGCTGCTTGAAATAGCCTTCTTCGCTCGTTACTCCCTGGTCGGAATCATCGAGGAGGTCTTGGTATTGATCGGTCTTCAATCCGACCATGTTGTTCCCTGCTCAGGGAGGAACGTTGGGATGAAGTCAAGGTTTAACTTTGTGATTCCATTGTTCCCGATATGCTTCTGTGCGGTGCATAGTCTGCTAGAGGATCTCTGACACCTGATCTACAAGTTGAACAAAACTTGGAGTCTTTGCTAGAGAAGGGTTAGGATTATCTGACACCCGACCAGTACCATTACTGAAGGTCTTGGGGGGTTCTCACTAGCAGTGGGTGTTCGATGACTTAATCTTCCCTCGATCTTCTGGTTTGTCCTGTCCAACCAAACACGCGAGGTGGGGTAGAACCAGGTGAATTAACCAATGGACGTCCATCAGCTCTATTGCCTCCAGCATTTGGTGCTCGAGGCCTGCACATTTCCACCAATAGGTGGTGATGAGGTAGGTTGTGTAGGACTATACACAACATTTTTATCTATATCTCTGATCGCATTGACGTCATGCCTCTAGCAATGATCCTTCGACGAGCTTCCATCGTAACTAATGGAGAGCCTTCCAATGCTTCTGCAAGGAGTCGCCATGATAGAGAGTGGTCAAAGATTAGCACTTCTTGCGGGTGTTGTGGTGGATTCACTGATCCGACGGATTGAAGACCGTATCTTTGAGTTTGATCATTATCACTTGGCCTTTGACCGGTGGTAGCTTCATTGATATTGTTACCAGATGTCGGTTGGCCCCCGAAATAGCTAGGAGCCGTTGGTGAACACTGGTCTCCCATGACTGTATCAAGAGTACATTGTGATTACTAGAGTGGCCCGATCTTCCGATAGGTTCGATTGATTTCGTTGTGAGGACGTTGACGCTTTGAGGCTTTCGACCAGCAGATCGTCACCTCGCAATTCGCTACACCTGCACGACTGTCGTTATCGATCACGCTTGCACGCGATCGACGTTACCACGAGGGTTATTGTTCCTGCAAGCAATCGAAGCAACTTACAAGAATAAGGAAGATGCAATAAGAATTGTATTACGAATATGAATAAAGATCACAAAGTGGGGTTCCTCAAACCGTACAACGGCGAAACTGCAAGTGGCAGAATAATTCTAAGAAAAACCCAACCCTAAACTGTGGCGGCTGTTGTATATATATAGGGGGACGTGAGGAGGTTGACCTAGGGTTGTGCGGCTGGGAAGAGGCGTACACAACCTAGGCTTTGACCCGACACGCTTACAAGGCCCAGTTAGACCCAAAACGGTATCGCAGCACCTAATGACTGGTCGTAGAGCTTGAGACCTAGTCGTAGTGCTGGCAGGTCTGGTCGTAGTGCTGGCAAATGGTGTCGTAGCACCTATTGACTGGTCGTAGAGCTTGAGACCTGGCCGTAGTGCTGGCAGGTCTGGTCGTAGCGCTGGCGAATCTGGTCAAAGAGCTTGAGACTTGGTCGTAGTGCCGGCAGGTCTGGTCGTATAGCTTGTAGACCTTGGGAACTGGGACTTGATGGATCCTCCCCATTATTCCTAAGTAACAAAAGATGTATACCATTCTGCAAAGATAAATTATTAGCAGCTAGAAACGAGCTCACCTCATAATTTAAGTGACGTGCACGAGCTCTTATCATGGGACCTTGTAGTTTGTCAATTGGATCTGGAGGATTTTGTGTAGTGCGTGTATCCGAAGGAGTGATGTCCTCATCATCCTCCCCCTCTTGAATTGGAGTCGTCCTCGACTCAAGCTCATCTGCTTCTCCCACGTATGGTTTCAAATCTGAAATGTTAAATGTGGGGCTAACCCCAAAATCTGCAGGTAGCTCCAATTGATAGGCATTGTTATTTATCTTCTTAATTATCTTAAATGGTCCATCAGCTCTAGGCATCAATTTTGATTTTCTTAAGTCCGGAAACCTGTCCTTTCTCAAATGTACCCACACTAAATCACCCGGTTCAAATTTTATTTCTTTCCTACCTTTACTTCCAGCAACTCTATATTTGTCAGTCATATGCTCTATATTTTCTTTAGTTGTTTCATGCAACTTAAGAACAAATTCAGCACGCTTCTTAGCATCTAAATTAATGTGTTTAGAGGTAGGCAAAGGTCGTAAATCAATAGGAGCACAGGGGTTAAACCCATACACTACCTGAAACGGACTTACCTTGGTGGTGGAGTGTACCGACCTATTGTAAGAAAACTCAATGTGCGGTAAACACTCTTCCCACATCTTCAAATTCTTCTTTAAAACAGCCCGCAACATGGTGGATAACGTGCGGTTGACAACCTCCGTTTGTCCATCAGTTTGGGGATGGCACGTAGTAAAAACAGCGCTTTGTTGCCAATTTGTTCCAAAGTGATCTCCAAAAGTGGCTCAAAAACTTCGCATCGCGATCCAAGACAATAGTATTGGGCACTCCATGTAAGCGAATGATTTCTCGGAAAAATAAATCAGCTATGTTTGTAGCATCATCGCTCTGTGACACAGTGGTAGGCGTCCGCCAGCTTTGGATGGCTGCAGTCTTTGCCTCATCCACCTCAATGCCCTGTGGTGTCACAACATAACCAAGAAACGCAACTCGATCGGTGCAAAAGGTGCACTTCTCGAGGTTACCAAACAAACGTGCATCTCTCAAGGCATTAAAAACAGCACGTATATGATTCAAGTGTAGCTCATGTGACTTGCTATAAATCAAGATATCATCAAAATAAACCACCACATATTTTCCAATGAAAAGACGTAAAACCTCGTTCATTAATCGCATGAAAGTACTAGGTGCATCAGTTAGACCAAAAGGCATCACTAACCACTCATATAGGCCGAACTTAGTTTTAAAAGCAGTTTTCCATTCATCTCCCGCCATTCTAATCGGTGGTAGCCACTTCGCAAGTCAATCTTTGTGAAAATAATAGAGCCACTCAACTCATCAAGCATGTCGTCCAGCCTAGGAATAGGATGACGATACCTTATGGTAATATTATTAATGGCTCTACAATCAACACACATACGCCAAGTTCCATCTTTCTTAGGAACCAATAGAACAGAACAAAGACAAGGACTAAGGCTTTCTCGTGCGTACTCACGGTCCAAAAGATCTTGGACTTGTCGCTGAATTTCCTTAGTCTCCTCTGGATTGGTCCTATATACAGCACGGTTTGGCAAAGTCGCTCCTGGAATCAAATCAATTTGATGTTATATCCCTCGAATAGGTGGCAATCCCGGGGGTATCTCAGCTGGAAATACATCCACATACTCCTGCAAAAGGTTAGCAACAACAGGAGGCAAAGAGCTAGGTATATCCTCAAGTGAAAATAAAGCATCTTTGCATATCAAGGCATAGCATGGCAGCTCATTCTCACAAATTTCAGCAAGCTTAGATTTAGTGGCAAGCATAACACACCCTTTCAACTTAATTCCTTCGGCCTTGGAACTAGGTTCCACTTTCTCCCCTTTAGGTGGGAAAACACGTTTCGCTACTTGCTGATTTTCAAAATCATGTTCAGTGGTATTTCTTTCATTTCTAGCACGCTCTACTTCATCTTTCACAATTTCAGCGGGAGTTAAAGGCAACAACTTAATCTTCTTACCCTTATGTGAGAACGAGTAGGTATTAGCTCTACCATGGTGCAAAACAACATTATCATATATCCAAGGCCTACCGAGCAACAACGAGCATGCTTGCATAGGCACTACATCAAAGTCAGTACTATCTTTGTAATTACCAGTTGAAAATTGCACTCTCACAACTTTGTTTACCTTTAACTTACCACACGAATTGAACCATTGGATGTAGTAGGGACGTGGGTGTGGTTGTGTGGTCAAACCAAGCTTCTCGACCATTTCAGAGCTTGCAAGGTTATTGCAACTCCCTCCATCAATGATGACTCTACAGGCTCTCTCCTTCACTAGGAATCTGGATGGAAACAAGTTGTGCCGCTGATTTTGCTCCGCTCTCTCCACTTGTGCGCTCGGACTCATTGCATAACAAGGCTCACATGAGTCCACGTGTCAGCAGCCTACTTGTTCTTCTACATCATCAAGATCACTATCCGTCTCGTCTCCTCCACCTGCAATGTTAGCTCCAAGCACATACTCATCCTCAATATCACTAGCACTTACATAACCTCCGTCTTCGGTGGCGAGGTATGCTCGCTGACTTGGGTAGTCCCTCACGACATGGCCCATCCCCTTGCAACGATGGCAAATAATCCCGATCGTCGACACATGGAAGAAACCAAAGAAGAACTCTTGGTGGGGCACACACTAGTAGATTTGTTTACCTCGGTGCATGTGTTGGTATCGGAGGTCTTCTTTGACGCACCCTACTCGAGGAGGCGGCGATGACCGTGTAGCGAAGGTGGACTGTTTTAACTTGCCCCGATGTTGATCTTGGTGTAGACGTGCTTCCAAAATTGTTCCTTGGCCTCTGCTGTCGTCCCTGCAATTCCTTTTACGCCAAACATGCAAGGTGGAACAATCTAGGAACACTATCATATTCTTTGTAATCAACTATGTCACGAATTTCACGTGTTAGTCCTCCATAAAACGTGCCATAGCAGCCTCTTCGTCCTCAATAATATCACAACGCAACATACTAATTTGTAGCTCCCGATAATATTCTTCTCTGAGATCTATTACCTTGGTTTAAGCGCTGCAATTTCTTACGCAAGTCTGTTTAAAAGAGGGTGGAATAAATCTGTTATGCATAGCAACCTTTAAAGCATCCCAGGTAGTAGGCGCTAATCCATCATTGCGTACTCTACTCCACCAAATGATGACAAAGTTTTTAAATTCGCTTGTGGCTTGCCTAACTCTATGCACTTCAGGAACTAAGTGAGCATTAAATTTCGTTCTACCGTCATCTCCCAATCTAGATATACTTCAAAGATCGTAAGCACCGCAATAGATGGTATAGTGAACTTGACTTTAGCATATGGATCATCATTATCACGTGCATTATGGTGCTGAAAGTTATTACCTCTCATACCTTGACGGTTGAAGTTCAATCGGTTCCGTTGTCGTGCATCCAAGGCATCGTGGTGGCACATCTCATTATCGTTGTCGATCTCATGGTCATGGGCTGCACCTTGAGGATCCACACGACCATTGTTCGGCGGTTGATTGGCCAAACCATCAATACGTGCATTGAGTGTTGCAATACTAGCATTGAGCTGTTGTAGTGTATAATTTGTCTCCGCGAACTTCCTTTCAATGTCGTCATTAATAGCATGATGGTGCTCATCCAACACCCTTGTTAGCTCTTCCCTCACAACACACTCTTGCGCATTCAATTCCTCACCTGCCATTGTTAGTAGGAAACAAAAGACAGCACAAATGTATTATCCCTACCAACTACTAGGTGGTGGAAGGTGGAATCACACACTCTCAAGCGTCTTACCAAGCTCTTATGAATTTCTTACCAAATTGCAGCAGGTGGGATGTATGATCACAAGAGGCGAATGCGAGGATCCAAACTGAGGCCAAAAGTGCGTGGAGCTCGGGACAGGCAATGTTTAGTAGCAAGGAATAGCAATAATGAAATCAGATTAGCAAAGCTAAATTAAAGTCCACAAGATAAATCCACGATTGCTGGCCCAAACGCGCTCCTAGCACTAGCTCAAGCAAGCCAAAAGATAGGGTAGATACAAACACAAAGGAACAAAATTTGCAAAGCAACCGATATCTCTTGTGGGTGGTCGTGGAGCTCCGGTGGGTTGTCGTAGACCAACTGAGGGTGGTCGTGAGCCAACTGAGGTAGTCTTTTTTTATTCTCTTTTTCTTTTTTATTTTTTCTTTTTTTTTTATTCTTTCTTCTTTTTTTTTGACTGACGAAACCAAACCTAGGGTTCCTCTTTTTTTTTGCGCAAGTGACCTTGACTCACAACTCTTCAAAACCCTTTTTCAGGCCTAAGGATATATATAGGTCACAAACTTTTTCTAGAGAGCAGGGGTATAAAGGTAATAAAAAGATACTCTCTCTCTCTCTCTCTGAACTTTGGTTATCTCTGTTTCGGCTATGGAATTTCTTCTCGGTCTTTGTTTGGTCGGGCACGATATGATGAGTGTGTGGGTGTCCGAGAGGAGCCAGAAACAGATAGACTCAGTGTAGGATGTCGGGACAGAAACGAGTAGATGGTCGAACCCGACTAGGTAGTCGATCATGAGGAGGTGGTTGGATGGGGGTGTTGGCTCGCGTAGGTGGTCGGTTGGGGTGGTGTCATGAGTAAAATGGTCGGATGGGGGTGTTGGTTGAGTAGGTGGTCGGGGTGATGACTCAATCTCGGCTATAGCTGACAAACCATAATTGCAACGGATGCAACCAAGGGCAAACCGAGATACACGATGCCCAAAATAGCAAAAACTCAACGCTAGAAACTAGATCACGACGACTAGACCAGCAACAAAGACACCGACGATGGACTCGAACTCAACAACGCGAATACTAAAAACAAAATTGCGAAAGGCACAACGTGGTTTGGACAGTGGAAAAACTAAGATCTAAAACTTTTTGTGGGGCAATTTTCTGGACTCTAGGTGATGAAAGCAACTAACAAAAGGGAATAAACGAGATTACCTAACGGGCAACCTTCGCTCTGATACCAACTGATGGCTACGGTGGCCCGATCTTCCGATAGGTTCGATTGATTTCGTGCGTGAGTGCGTTGGCGCTTTGAGGCTTTCGACCGCCAGATCGTCACCTCGCAATTCTCTACACCGCACGATCGTCGTTATCGACCACGCTTGCACGCGATCGACCTTACCACGAGGTTATTGTTCCCGCAAGCAATCAAGCAACTCACAAGAACAAGGAAGATGCAATCTGAATTGTATTGCGAATATGAATAAAGATCACAAAGTGGGGTTCCTCAAACCATACAACGGCGAAACTGCAAGTGGCAGAATAATTCTAAGAAAAACCCAACCCTAAACTGTGGTGGCTGTTGTATATATATAGGGGGACGTGAGGAGGTTGACCTAGGGTTGTGCGGCCATGGGAAGAGGCGTACACAATCTAGGCTTTGACCTGACATGCTTACAAGGCCCAATTAGACCCAAAACGGTGTCGCAGCACCTAATGACTGGTCGTAGAGCTTGAATGACTGGTCGTAGAGCTTGAGACCTAGTCGTAGTGCTGGCAGGTCTGGTCGTAGTGCTGGCAAACGGTGCCGTAGCACCTATTGACTGGTCGTAGAGCTTGAGACCTGGTCGTAGACCTTGGGAACTGGGACTTGATGGATCCTCCCCATTATTCCTAAGTAACAAAAGATCACAATTATTAGGTAGTATACCATTCTGCAAAGATAAATTATTAGCAGCTAGAAACGAGCTCACCTCATAATTTAAGTGACGTGCACGAGCTCTTATCATGGGACCTTGTAGTTTGTCAATTGGATCTAGAGGATTTTGTGTAGTGCGTGTATCCGAAGGAGTGATGTCCTCATCACATTGACCCTCAGGCTATGGTTTAGGGCTTCTGTCGCACTTTTTGTTGGTTAGAAGGACCGGGCTTGTAGAGGCCTTTGGATGTTCTGAACTAGTCGAAATGGTTGGTTCCTCTAGGGACACCGTGTAACACCCCAGCCCAACATGAGCCCGGAATGCTACTGATGAAACATTAACAAAGCTAATCTAGGACAATTTACTAAATTTCGGCAAAACCTCCTTTGTATAGTTAAATATACGGAGGTTCCCAAAAGATAAAAGTATAACATAACTAAATATTCCAGCATCCAAAATCATCACTAAGCATTAGAATATGCTATTCAGCTAGAACATATTCAAAGATAACCAAAGTACGTTACTCATCATTATTCCAAATATTCTCGATGCATGAGGCCTAACCATAATCATTACTTAAGCAGTTCGCTTAGTTATTAATGGACACTCTAAAAAGATTGGTCAACTTTTAAAGATGCGTAGTAGTGTGTGACTCTAACTCAGGTCTACTCCCTCTCATGCATGACGTTCTTGCAAAAGGTACCTAAAACACAATAAAAGCAAGAGTGAACCCAAAGACTCAGCAAGTACCAATAATGAAACATTAACCTCACAATTACAACATCAACAATCAATTCCAAAGCTTAACTCGGAAACATATCTCAGGTTGTATGAATGCAAATGTGCAATGCATCTTTTCTCTTTCACTCTTTTCGTATTTTACCGGTAATGCGAGGTATGCAACCGTCGCTGCATACTCATGCATGTGCTCACAAGCGCAGGGACCAATTGCCCAATACTCCACAAGCTCACACTCCACAAGTGTGGGGACCATAAGCCTATCAAATTTATGTCGGGGACCTCAACAATTGCTTGGTCACCACGTCACTAAGCCCTCAATATGCTCTCACTGTGCACATGAACAGTTACAATTTCTCAAAAATCATAAACAGGATCAACACCATACATGAATAACAATCATTCGTATCATAAGCATTCACCATCTTTAATCAAACACATCACACAATCAACCAAGTATAGCTAATATGTATCAAAATACTAGCACTCACTGTCAAACATTCATAATTACTCTATCAATCAGAGTACTTGCCTTAACCGCGTGAGAACCGAGGATGTGAAGAGGGTGCTGCCTCCGGGACTAGTCCCCCGCCTAAATTCATTTAAAAGCATACTAAGACAACCGTAATGGACCAAACAAACTATAAGCAAACAAGAACTCGCAATAGTTTTTAATGCGATCCCAACTCAAATTCCTAAATATTGATCTGTCCCCTTTGTGAACAGTCGCTTTCTAAAATTCATATCTTTTAGTACAGGAGTCCAAATGAGGTGTTATTGGACTTCCTTGACATGTTATCAATTTTCCCAACTAAACCTTGGTGGGCCTTCCTGATTCGGCCATCTAATACCCCTACCAAGCTAATTAACAGAACATCAATTTCACGTTAGGTTCTCTGGACAGTACACTAAAAATACCATAACTTTTTATCTCGTTTGTCCAAATTTCGCGTTCTTGAGCATCCCTGAAATCTACGATAATTATCTACAACTTTCGTTATACTGAGATCCTCTAATTTTCCCTTTAGTTGATCGCTCAAGTCAGATTACTAAAACCTGTCAGAATACCGACATACTTGCAGAATAGTCGCACTAAAAAATTCATAACTTCTGCTACAGAGGTCCAAATAATGCGATCTAGCACTTCATTGAAAGGTGACGACGTACTCTACAATACTCTAGGAGAGGCCCAGGACTGAATCCGCACTTAACTACGTAAAAAAAACTGTCTAACAAAATCTTTCATGAGCAGACCATAATATCGACATTGCTACAACAATTAAATGTGCATCTAATCGGGGGGAAACCAGGGTTACCCTTGAAGAACCACCACCGAACATGATGAACACTCACCCTAGTCCACAATCTCTCCCTTCCCCTTTCCTCTTCTTCTTCTCCTTCTTCTTCTTGGCCGGTCTGTCTCCCGGGCGAACCTCCTTCTTCCTCCTCGACACTGGCAGCGGGGAACACCTTCTTGGCCAGCAGCAAGGGGCATCAATGGAGGACGAGGTGCTGCTGGACATGGGGAGGCGCAGGGGGAAAGGGGGGTGGGGGCGGCCAAGGGGGAGACGGAGGGGGTGCGGCCAAGAGGGGGAGAGAAGGGGTGTATAGGGTTTTGGGGGTGGGGCGCCTCCCCCCTTATTTGGCCGGCCACCTCATGGCCTAGTGGGCCAAGGCCCAGGCCTAAGTTGCCCAAATAATGCTGCATACCCCTCCATTACCTGTTTAATTAAGTATTTTTTATTTGATCCTTCTCCTCGATCAATTTCTAAATAGTCTTTTTCTTCGAATATTTGGCTTTCTTTCAAATTCTACTATGGAGTATTACATTATACCCCCCCTTAAACAGAATTCAACCCCGAATTCTAACCACGCTTAACGCCAAAGAATAATCATAGCTGAAAACTTGCTAACGTTACCACCCACCTACTGTGAACAATCCCGTACACTGCTCGCGCATGCGAGACTCCAATTCACATGTCGGTTCCCTCTCAGACTTATATGATCCCATCACCTTGACGGATACCAACGTCTTTCACTTCAACACTAGTCTCGACCCTTACAGGTACACTCAACACACGGGACTCAAAAGTAAGGTCTTACTCGTTGGACAACAGCTCTAACAAAATCTCAAGCCCCGGACCTCTCATGTACTCACTTAGCACCAGAATATTCAAGACATTGCGCACTCCGCATAAGTACTCGAGACAGTCCTAGCGATACGCCAATCTACAAATTCCCGTTGTAACACCCCAGCTCATCATTGAGCCTAGAATGCTACTAAAAATAAATTAAACTAAAACTAATTACCAATTTTCGGCAGAACCTCCTTTGTATAGTCAACTATACCGAGGTTCTAATAATTAATCATGGCAATTAACAATAAACTCCATATTCAAGTTTACTCAAGCATGCAAGATAATCGAATAAACATAATCAAGACATGCTATTCTCATTATTACAATTAATCTGATACTCAAAACCATCCATGAGTGATTCTCAAGCAGTTTACTTATTCCTGAAATGAAACTAAATGGCAATCTCCTTAAGGTTGTGAGGTAGTGAGTGCAACCAACATCTACTCCCTCCCATGCATGTCGTTCCTGCCAGTTGTACCTAAAATATATCAAAGCAAGAGTGAGCCCAAAGACTCAACAAGTATCAACAAGGCTAAAACAAGTTCGCATTCATAGCATCAATAATCCACCATAACATTACACTAATCATAGCTTTCATACTTATGGAATGCGATCAATGCAATGCACCTTTTGAACTTTATCTCTTTTCGCATTTTACCGGTAATGCGGGGTATACATCCGTCCATGTGTACCCTTGCCTGTGCCCTCTGGCACAGGGACCAAGAGCCTATACACCACATGTATAGGGACCTTTACCCATCATCTTAATGATGGGGACCTCTTTACTCATTGCCCACATTCCACGAATGTGGGGACCTCAAGCCCATCATCTACATGACGGGGACCTCAAATAAGCATAGTCACCACGTGACCAAGCCTCCAATATGATAGCACGATGCACATGAACAAAACTTTAAACCATCATACATATGTATCAACAACAACGTCATACATGAATAAACTTATTCATACTTCTAGCATTCCTCATCATTGATATTCATAGCATTCTAGCATCCATGAATAGCACATATATTCATAACACTAGCAAACATGAACAATCCCTCGTGAATAACAATTAATCATATCTCAAGTATTCACCATCCTTAATCATACATATCACACTATCAACCATGCATGGTTATTACGCATCAAAGTACTAGCACCCTCTATCAAACATTTATGATTATTCACTCAATCAGAGTACTTGCATTCACCAAGATAAATTGGAACTCATCACACTAACATCCATGCATGGCTATTATGAGCCAAACACAAACAGTCACAGAATACAAGCATAATTATACGATAACCCGAATACATGCCTCAACCGTGTGAGAACGGTGGACGTGAAGAGGGCACTGCCCCTGGGATCACGCTCCCACCTGAACACAAAGATAACCCAAACTAATACCAACATACAGGACCAAAAACATAAATAACAACACAATTGAACTCACTAAACTCCCAAGCGTTTCCAATCTTCCAACTTCTAGCGATCGATTTAGTGTTCACTACGAACAGTCAACTTCTAAAATACATAACTTTCTGCTCAGGAGTCCAAATAAGATGTTCTAATACTTTATCTAAAGGTAATTAAATTATCTAAATAAACTTAGTTGGGGAGCCCTTCTGATTTTGCCAAATACTGCCCCTACCAGGCCAATCTACAGAGCAACAATTATCACGTCGGGTTCTCTGAACAATTCACTAAAACCATCATAACTTTTGCTACAAAAGTCCAAATCTTGCGTTCTTTACTTCTCTGAAAAGGTATGTAAATTACCTACATTTTTTGTTATATTGAGATCCCCTGATTTTCCCTTTAACTAACAGTTTTATCCAGTTTTCTACAGACTGTCCCAATGCTGACAGATCAGCAGGACAGCGATACTAAAAAATTCATAACTCCCTGACCGTTAATCGGATTTTGGCGTTCTTGGTGGCCACTGAAAGCTAAGAATATTATCTACATAACTCTAGGAGACCAAAACTCCTAATTCGGACTTTAGACACACGAAACTGACCGCGCAATAATCTGGACCGAACACGATCTATTAAACCGACGCAAATCAATCTACCAAACGACATCAACCGCAACTACTACGCATCAACCAACGAAGAACACGCGACGTTACCCTTGTAGAATCGCAGCAAGATGATGAACTCTCCCCGCGAAGTTGATCTCCTCTCCTTTCTTCACTTGATCGGCAGTAGGGAGCACCAACGGCGAGAAAGGGAGGCACCAATGGAGGGGGGCACCACCATGGAGGAGAGGGTGTGCTACAGTAGTCGTGCTATAGTGATGGCGGCAGCACTGTAGCTACAGTGCATCTAGGGTTTCCCCTTCCTTTTATTGGTGGCCGCCCCTCATGGGCCTCTTGGGCCAAGGCCCGAGGCCCAAATTGCCAAAAAACTGTAGAAACCCCCCTTTTTTATGTCTAATTTCTCTTTTGAACGCTTTCTTTCGTAGAATAAATCGGAGTATTACATTAAAACCCCTCTTTCTCCTGTTCAATCGCTTTGCTAAAAGAAATATTCTCCCGATTTAATTATTCTCTCTCGATTTAATTTTTGGGGTATTACACCCGTGTGTAAGGAACCTATCGAACACACCTTTGGTTAAACTTCCTATTGGTACCAAGGTACACCGTCTGAACAAAACACATGGAACTCTTGTTCCAACTCTCAGCCGATCACTTTACCTATGCAAGCAGCATCTCCTTTAAGAAGAGACGCACAAAGAACTCGTCTACCCACTCACTTAACCGAAGAACTCAACTGAAAACAAGGAGTCATAATGCATCCAACTGAAAACCATCTTCCCTTAGAAGAGCCCAATCCAAAATCTATGAATTTATCATGAAAACTTTTCCACTTTTCAAGTAGGCAGTTTAGAGATAAATGCCACATAAGCCCAAAAGCGAAATCACTTGAATAACCAGATTAACCATCTTCTTCTTTTTTTTCTTAATTGGATGGGACCACATATACCGACAAGAACCAACTCAATTTGTAACTGACATCCGCCATAAACACATGGTTCAAATAAGAACTAAGAGAATATCTCACCATCCAAGATCACACCCTTTTCCATAATCTTTCTTTTAAGAATTTAACTTTCTCTTAAACCATAGGATCCCAAATCATCGCATAACACATTAACTCATTTATCTTAAATTGGCAACATCAAAGCTATGTTCAACTAAGCACAAAATCCACACTTATGCAAGGAGACTCTTCTAATCCACAATATCACACTCTAGCCAACTTCTCTACCGAATGAATTACTTTGACAGAATAATTCCCAACACAACTCAATATAGATTTCACCCACCATCACATCCCTCAATCCATTAAGGATAATCAATTTGAAATTCACATCACACACACTCATTTACTACACCGAAAGGATACTAACAATGATCATCCCACTACTCGAAATCCACTCTTATTCTACTACTTTTACACATAACCATTGGTAATCAAGGTTCCAGCATAAAAATGCAAAACCCAAATTCAACCTCCAAGACTCCTACAACTAACTTTTCGTATAAAAGATCAAGAAATCCTCGGATTCATTCACTAAAATTCCCACATTCTAAACATACTCAAACATTATCATTCACATGTAAATATTTTTCTCAACCAAATTATCTTTTAGAAGAATTCTATCTCCCAGAAGGTTATTCACTAAAACCAGGGCATACCTACCGACATCTCAACCCCTACCTACTATCCCATCAATTGACATTACGATTAGATTACTTCGCTAATTCTACTCTCATTAAACTACACCGTCATAGATCACCTGCCCAACCTTGCAAAATTACCCAATCGCTATTCTCTAACACATTGATCAAGTTTCCCAGACTTTCGATAATTCCATCATTCCAATATGAACAATGGTTCTAGGATTATAATTCACCAAAGGTTCCACTAATTGTAACACTAATCAATTGTATTCTAACGACAAACATTCCATTTACATAGAACTCTCTCCAAGAGTTATAGGTCAACAACAAATCACTTTCTACTACTCTTCAAGTAGCTTGGCCCCCAACACTCTCACTTCTATCATTTACTTGACTACCACCAACCAATCGCCACATTACACTTTATAAGAACTTGCAACCCAAGTCGGTTAACCTTTTCTCAATAGGAAAGAGCAAACAAATACAAATTTTAACACACGAAGAAACGCTACTCCTCGCAGTGAGCACGAGGCCAAGAGAAATAGTCAAATAGCATTGATATCGAAAATCAAAAGACGAGATTACAATTGAGGGCACATGTCCCATAAGAAGGGAGTTTCAAACATCGATAAATCACAATAAAACATTGCATTTGAAACTCAAGAAACACTTAAGCGGTAACGATAGAAAAGTTGCAGGTTATCATCCTGAACTCCAACCTCAAATACTTATGGTACACCTTTCCTTTTTTTTCCTTTAACAGAGGAAACAATTTTCTTTGATTACTTATGGTAAAGGGGACCTCAAGCCCACACTCCACAAGTGTGGGGACCATAAGCCCGTCAAATTCATGACGAGGACCTCAACAATTGCTTGGTCACGACGTGACCAAGTCCTCAATATGATCTCACTGTGCACATGAACAGTTACAATTTCTCAATAATCATAAACAACATCAACACCATACATGAATAACAATCATTCGTATCATAAGCATTCACCATCTTTAATCAAACACATCACACTATCAACCAAGTATAGCTAATATGTATCAAAATACTAGCACTCACTATCAAATATTCATAATTACTTTGTCAATCAGAGTACTTGCCTTAACCGTGTGAGAACGGAGGATGTGAAGAGGGTGCTGCCTCCGGGACCAGTCCCCCGCCTAAATTCATTTAAAAGCATACTAAGACAACAGTAATGGACCAAACAAACTATAAGCAAACACGAACTCGCAATAGTTTTTAATGCGATCCCAACTCAAATTCCTAAATGTCGATTTGTCCCCTATGTGAACAGTCGCGTTCTAAAATTCATATCTTTTAGTACAGGAGTCCAAATGAGGTGTCCTTGGACTTTCTTGAAAGGTTATCAATTTCTCTAACCAAACCTAGTTGGTGGGCCTTCCTGATTCGGCATCTAATACCCCTACCAAGCTAATTAACAGAACATCGATTTCACGTCAGGTTCTCTGGACAGTACACTAAAACTACCATAACTTTTTATCTCGTTTGTCCAAATTTCACGTTCTTGAGCATCCCTGAAATCTATGATAATTATCTACAACTTTCGTTATACTGAGCTCCTCTAATTTTCCGTTTAGTTGATCGCTCAAGTCAGATTACTAAAACCTGTCAAAATATCGACAGACTTGCAGAACAGTCGCACTAAAAAAATCATAACTTCTGCTACATAGGTCCAAATAATGCGATCTAGCACTTCATTGAAAGGTGACGACGTCCTCTACAATACTCTAGGAGAGTCCTAGGACTAAATCTGCACTTAACAATGTCAAAACGACTGTGTAACAAAATCTATCCTGAGCAGACCATAATACCGACATTGCTACAACAATTAAATGTGCATCTAATCGGGGGAAAACCGGGGTTACCCTTGAAGAACCACCGCCAAACGTGATGAACACTCACCCCAGGCCACGATCTCTCCCTTCCCCTTTCCACTTCTTCTTCTCCTTCTTCTTGGCCGATCTGTCTCCCGGGCGAACCTCCTTCTTCCTCCTCGACACCGGCAGTGGGGAACACCTTCTTGGCCAGCAGCAAGGGGCTTCAATGGAGGAGGAGGTGCTTCTGGACATGGGGAGGCGCAGGGAAGGGGGTGGGGCGCCAAGGGGAGAGGGGGAGGTGCGCCAAGAGGGGGAGAGGACGGCGCTAGGGTTTTGGGGTGGGCGCCTCCCCATTTGGCCGCCACCATGGCCTAATGGGCCAAGGCCCAGGCCCAAGTTGCCCAAATAATGCAGCAAACCCCTCCGTTACCTGTTTAGTTAAGTATTTTCTATTTGATCCTTCTCCTGGATCAATTTCTAAATAGTCATTTTCTTTGAATATTTGGCTTTCTCTCAAATTCTACTCTGGAGTATTACACACCGCTGGCGGCATGTCTTCCTCCATCCGATCAATCTCGCTAGCTCCAGTGAGCGGGGAGCCAGGTGCGAAAGAGGATGATGATGACATTGCATCTTATTCCATAACGTGAATGCATGCGTCCATGTCCTTGTCGAAGTAGTCCATCAAGTTGAATCAGTTCTCCCCATCCTAAGTCACTGCCATGTTCGAATGGGCGATAATGGAGTGAGTGGAAAGTGAATGAAGACTACTTGAGTGAAGAAAACTTCAAGAACGGTCAGCGTCAGCTGTTGACGATCGATTCGCCGATCTTATGAAATAAAATAAATGAAAATGACAAATAGTTTCTTGAATGAGAATTGGACCACTTTTTATTACAGGGGTGCCCTCGACAAGGCTGTGGACTATCCCTAATTTCACTTGACTGCTATAATAATGCTTAAGATGAAATCTGATCGCATGTTGATCTTCTGGATCAAGTTGTGGCTCTCCAGATTCTCCCCTTCTCTCCTCCTTCAAATAGTTGATGAAGTGGTGGTAGTTGCTGCCTTGAAGAGACACCTATTGGAAGCGTTGAGACTGGTCGGAGAGAGACGATAGTTGTTGAAATATCAACCGTTGATCAGTTAATATCAGCAGAAAGCATAACAATATAGTGGTTAATGTCAGTGACTTAGGGCTATGAATCATCGTGTGGTTTGGAACAAATGAGGCACATGTTCCACTCGTCACACAGAAAGAAAATACTTGGAATAGATCCGAGTGCCAGTTCATAGTTGCTACAAGCAGCTACCTGGTCGGAGATTAAGTACATGACCACTTCCAACCAGGGTTCCCATAATGTAACCTCTGAAATCCTTATGACCACGGGGGTCGTTAGCCTTAGGGGTTACGACCATGAAGTCGTGCAGTCTTTTATTTATATATTATAATAATACATAGAGATTTTAATCCTCATCAACAGTAATCATTTCTTTATCTAAGCATGATAGACATATTGTCTCTGTAGCACCCTGGCCCAAAGTTCACTAAATGACCCGTCCATACACGCCTAGAATGACAAACCGATAACACAATGCCTGCTCGTTGACCGCGAGGTGGTTGATGTCATGAACTTGCTCAATCACAAGTGAGTGCTCAGTTCTTTCCTCTCTTGTTTCTTTTCATTTTTTTTGGGTATGTTTGAAATGTACGCAAACTAATCTTAGTAGGGAAATCATGCGGAAAGATGGATATATAGTCATGAAATGATTTATTTAATTTAGGATGTCAGAGATCTACTTGCGTACATAAATAATCTCATCTGATTTTTTTAAGGGATTGTCTATTCGTAAGGTGACTGAAATTTTATTAACCATAAATCACAAGTTTTATCCATTGGATCAATATCTAATCATATGGCATATCAATCTCTACACAAATCTAATGGTTACAACAATTGACTTAAACTTAAAAAAATTTCAGGCGACTTAGAAATAGCAAATCCATTTTTTAAAACAGGAATTAAACTCGTTTGATCAAAGATGCAGTTTTTAGCCCGCTCTCTGTTATTTTCATAACAAATTCAAATGTGAAAATTTTGTTATGTAATTCCTATTCTTTCAGTTGGCAGCTATAACCTAGACATTTTAGAGCGACTATAGTGATATGGTGTTTGATTGCAAAGGGGTTGATCCAGCAAGATTGATTTGGTTGCAACTAGGGGTGCAAATGGAGTGGATAGTTCCCGACCGACCATTTTAATTCGGATACAATTCGGAGCTCCTTTTTTGAATATCTGGTTTTTCTAGCGGATTCGTATTTTTTCTGCCAGATATGGATTCGGATTCGGGCAGGAGGTATCCGGCGTATTCGGAGCTAACTGCGAAGTATCCAAGAGATATCTGAATGGGAGCTTCCGTCTCTATTCTAACGTAGCAAGCGATTCAAAGCCTCCTGCTGCTCCCGCAGTCCCGCCCACGCGCAGCATCTCCCGCCCGCGTCTCCCAAATTGCCCCTACCCTAACCCTCGCCGTCGCCGCCTCCTCCCCTCCCCTCCCGTAGTCCCTTCTCAGTCCTCAATTCTCATCTACCCCTCTCCCCACCCGCCGACAACTCCAACGGAAGCAACGTGGTCGCGGACGGAGAAGCCGCCAAGAACTCGAGCAGTGAGTGATAGCTGCAAGTAGAGGAGGAGCTAGTGATGGCTACGGTGTCCCGATCTTCCGATAGGTTCGATTGATTTCGTCGTGGGGACGTTGACGCTTTAAGGCTTTCGACCAGCAGATCGTCGCCTCGCAATTCGCTACACCCGCACGACTGTCGTTATCGACCACGCCGCGCCGCGATCGACCTTACCACGAGGGTTATTATTCCTGCAAGCAATCAAGCAACTCACAAGAACAAGGAAGATGCAATCAATTGTATTGCGAATATGAATGAAGATCAACAAAATGGGGTTCCTCAAACCGCATAACGCGAAATCGCAAGTGGCGAGAATAATTCTAAGAAAACCCAACCCTAAACTATGGCGGTGTTTGTATATATATAGGGGGGACGTGAGGGGGTTGACCTAGGGGTTGTGCGACCATGGGGAGAGGCGTACACAACTGTAACATCCCAATATTTAGACTTGTGTTTCAAATGTAAGAAAATGGGTAGAAATTAAAACTTTTTCTTACATCATGTATTTCCTGTTGTACCAAACAATTCTTGTACAAAAGTTATGGAAATACAAAGTCACAAGTCTTTTTAATCCAAAATCTCAGCTTCCACAAACAATCTTGTCAAACCTTTGGATCATCTCCTGGGAATACCTTTCCTAAGTTATAGGATTGGTGTGGGATCCCTCTGAAAAATTTCACATTTTTAGAAACTGTTCGAATGCTTTTGGAGGCAAGTCAACCCAATTCAAATCCTTGTCAAACTATGGATCAGCACCTTGCAGAATTTTTAGAGGAAGTTGTACCGCACCAAAACCTCTGAAAATTTTATGCAAGGTCAACATTTGAGTCAGTAAGCTCCTGTAAAATTTTCAGAATTTTTGGAGTCAATTTGCTACCTCAGCCAATTTCCCCAAAGTTCAGCTCTTCTAAAAACCTAAAATTCTATACCTGGTTTGAGTCAGACTCGGGCTCGAGCCCGAGCACAACTCAGTTGACTCGGTTGGACCAAGCCTTCAGGCCGCACCCGAGCTCGGTCCTGAGCAACCGTGTGCGAGCCGTGGGATTTAAGATCAAAGGCTCACGACCTCCCCCGGGTGCGCTAACCTCCGAGGTTGGAAGTGCTCGTGGCGCCATCTTCAATCCAAAGGCCCACGACCTCCCCTCCTCCTCCTCTGTTGTTTTCAAAGCGCCAGAGCTCTGAGATCGTAGCCGTCCGAGATAGATCCAACGGCCGACAGTCACCCAAGTGCATTATAGGTTGTCTCCTACCTCTGGATGTGCGTGAGCAGTAGCTAGAGTATGGCAGTGTCATTTCATGTTCCCTACACCTGCCCTAGTCGACATCAAGTGTTGTGGGAGACAAGATCGGCCATGCCATGCCCTAACCTATCCTCTTCCACCTTTTTCGCTTTCGGTATTGTCTCGAGCCATGCTCCTTTTGTTCCCCGAAGGACTCCTTGTCAAACCCTAACCCTTTCAAAGCTTTTTAAGCACCCCTCATACCTCCTGGTCCTTCTTTAGACCACCCTCGAGCTCCACCTTCAATTGTAGAGCTTAACACTTTCAAATCCGTCAAGGCACCATTGTTGACCCATTGAGCTCTTTGGTGTTCTTGGTGCTCCAGTGGTTCTCCCCCACTAATTTTTGCACCATTTCTACCTCCTTACCATCTTGAACATATCCCCTCACTTGATTTTGGATTTGATTCGTAGGATCTATCCAATTTGGGGATTATTCAAATTTCGGCTGAAATTGGGCATCTTCTCCCTCAGCTCAGGTGAGTGGCCCATTTTGAAATTATTTGCTCCAGTAGCTTCTGTGAACCTTAATGAAGCTCTTTTGATACTTGGGTGCCACTCAATTTGCTCAGGGTGCCATTTTCCACCTCTCTTCTCCATGTCCGGTGAGCTCCTCCGAGGACCAGCTGCTCCGGCTAACTTTCAAGGCTTCCCTCCATCCAGGTAGATTCTTATTAGTCCATAGATATGCGGAAGCCATTCCTTTAGACCACCCGAAGCCTTGGCCGTTTTCAAGTCGCAGTATCTAGACCTCTTTTCGTTTTTCCGGCTAGCCGACGTTGACAGCCCTCACCGCCGGCGAGGTTGCCACCACTAGGTTCCTACTACTATTGCGAGTCTAGTTCAGCTCTTGTTTGGCGCCGCCGTAACCAGATCGCCGGCACAAGCGTAGCGCTTCGGGTTTTTGGGAGGTAGCAACCGTTTTCGTCAAAATTTTAGGACACGTTAATGGCGCTGTGATTGTTAATTATTTGGAGTATTAATGGGGTCTTAAAGCAGTGCCCGTGAGCCACTGTCTCGTGGGCCCGAGTCTTTAAAACCCCGCGGCGATTCCCGCACTCAATTAGTGTTTAGGACCAGTATTTATTGTGTTTCGCCGTTAGTGCTGTCGGAAAAGTCTTCGAGGCCACTGACACGTGGGCCTCAACCTACTGTTGTCGGAATCTAAGCCACCACTCAGACCACCCTCACGACCTCCCAATTTGATCTCCACCGTTTAGGACCTCCTTAGAGTTAATGAGGGCCACAGGACCTCCCTCGGGGTCCTCTTTGCAAAAAGACCTCCCCTGGTCATTTTTGCAAAGACCACCTCAGGACCACCCTCGGGGTCCTCTTTGCAAAAAGACCTCCCCTGGTTATTTTTGCAAAGACCACCTCAAGACCTCCCACTGGTCCTGTGTTCGGAGAAGCTAAGTCACAGGACCTCCCTCGGTCAGATCTGGACCGTTGACGACTTCCCCGTGGAGATCTCAACCGTCCAGACCTCCCTCTGTAAAACCTTATCGCTTAAGACCTCCCCCACCTCGATCTGGACCGTTCAGGACCTCCCCAGATCCATCTGAGCCGTCCAGATCTCCTCCCGCTAAAACCCTGTCGCATCGGACCTCCCTCGGTTAAATCTGGGTCGTTCAAGACCTCCCTTGGTAGATCTTGACCGTCCCGACCTCCTCCGATTAGATCCTTCGCTTGAGGACCTCCCCGTAGCTCTGGACCGTTGGATCTCCATCTAACGGCCTAGACCTCCTCAGCGCTTTAGATCTCAGCTTTCAGAGATCTTGGTCATAAGACCTCCTCGGTAAATCTTAGCCGTCAAGACCTCCCTTCTTAGATCTCCTGTTCGACCTCCTTCACTTGATCATGACCGTTAAGACCTCCTTGTGAGATCTTAGCGTCGGGACCTCCTCGGTGGACTTAAGCCGTGGACCTCCCCACGGAGATCTAGACCGTCGGGACCTTTCCCGAGAAATCGACCGTCCGGACCTCCTCCGTTGGATTGAAGTTCTAGGACCTCCCGGTGCTCGGGACGCGGATCTTGATCGATGGCCACGACTCTCAGATTAGCGTGAGTAGTTCCTCGCGTGCGCTATGCATATCTGGTCGGAACCGTTGGATCCAATATCTACGCTTAGACCTCCCGGTCGCGGGAAGAGGTCTTCCGTGCGCACGTGCTTCTACTCGTCGGGACCGTTAGATCCAATCTTAACGGCCACGACCTCCCGAAGTTAAATCTGTTGATTGGACCTCCCGAGAGCTCCAATTTTCTAAGTATTTGATGTTTTAAATTTCAAAAGTGCATAACTTTGTCATTTTAGCTCCTTTTGATTGATCCAAATTGCATTAGCTTTGTAATAAAATGAACTTCAATCTGAGAACGAACTTAGGCACTTTTCTATGGCGAGAAAATGGAATAAAGCGTAATGCTTGGTTTCAATATAAAATGTTGTTTAGAAACTCATAAAATTTATAAAATGCATAACCTCTTCTCTGTAGTTCCAACTTTGAGCAAACTAAACTTTGTTAAAATCCTCTAGTAATGTACATTAGTGTAGAATAGGTTTTAATACAGTCTTTCCCATGAAATTGGGATATACTAGTGTTACAACTTAGAAAAATCATAACTAATTCATTTTAACTCCGAATTGTGTAAACTCAATTTTGCTGTTGTTAGGATACTATTTCCTACTCACCATAAAAATTCTAGGACTTAGATCATTCCAGAAATTTATGCTATGAACAGTAACAGATAGGATTTTAGTTGATTTATCAGGCTGAGCAAAATTGATTTAGCCATAACTTTTGCATACTAAGTCTAAATGAAGAAATTATTGTTTCTAAATTTGTATAAAATCTTAATATTGCTGCTATATAAATTTCATAGTATTTGGAGGACTTTTGCTGTTGAGTTTTATTTGGTGTTCTTGTTCTTATTTGGTTATCGCCTTTTCGCGTTAGGTTCCGAAGGAATTATTGATTACGTGAGTGAATCCTCTGCAGCAAGAAAGTGATCTACAGCAAGGCAAGCAGTGTAACATCATTTGATCATATTACTCCTACTACTTTTAAATTCTAATATCTTGTTTGCAAAACCTAAGTACGCATGCTTCTTGTGTCTAGATTTATTTTGTCGATTAGAGGTAGCTAATCCCATTGCATGGTTGCCCTTAAATTGTTTATCCCCTGCCACAAAACATAAGTTATTAATATCACTAGTGAATTAGAGCCCGGTGATTAAATTATGCTCTTTTATTATCTTTACGGTGTCATGCTTAGAATGCTTAGTTACCGGTAGAATTGGGCGGTTATCAACTTGTCGATAACCTTGATCACATAAAACTTGTTATGACTTATGATTTCAGCCTCTGTGCTATGTCTGTTTGCGAAAACTAAAAATGAAAACAAAATGATTTGGACTTGGGCACAACGGTAAGATGGTGTGATTCGTGGGTGTGACTGGAATGGTGCCCAAGTCAATTAAGGACCGAACTACTTGTGAGTACCTGTTATCTGAGCATTTTGGTGCGTGCTAACCACACTAGAGGGAAATGGGACCTCTCTTGACTTAGTACTTTGGCGTGTGTTGGCTACGAGTCGCAAGAGGGCGTGTGTGCGTTGTGTTGTGGTAAAATGAGTGGGTATGTGACAGAGTATTGTAGTTGTCAGTAAGCTTTACCCCAAGGGTAGTTGTCTTTCTGGCTTTACAATGTAGCGTATGGACTTGGTCCATACGAGCGACTGTAGTTGATACACAATATTGGAAATGTCTCGTTGGACTTAGTCGTGCCTACATACCAAAGGAATTATGCTAACCGTAGCTGGTGGAAAGGCGGTCTGAAGTGTGGGTACATTGGTACACCCCTGCAGGGTTAAAACTATTCGAATAGCCTCGTCCTAGGTTATGGACACGCTTGGGTAAGCTTTTCAAGAGTTAGACTACAACCTTTTAAATTAAAGCTTGACATGGGTGGTACGAATGGGTAATTCGTGCTATGGTTGTGATGGCTATAGGGTTAGTCATCTCCAGGATGTGTCAGGTTACTACTTATTGTATCGCTGTTATTTATGCAAATAAAATTCAGATTGTCAAAATTGCCTTCAACATATTATCTATTGCAAATAAAACTTGCTTTATCTTGAAAATTAACCTTGAGCCTTCTCCTTTGATTAAAGCACATATAGTAGTAACTAGGCTTTGTTACAGTAAGTCTTGCAGTACATTTTGTACTCATTTGCTTTGCTTAATTGTTGCAGAGGAAGAAGGTTAATCCCAAGGGATTGACTTTGGTGAGTTTTGCTTGGTGTGGGCGACTAGCTTGGCGGCGGTCAGTTTGCCTTGTGGGTGTGTGGCAACCGGTTGGCTTTTGTCTTAGCCATCTTATGGCATTTCGCCTCATTGTTCTTTTAGTTCTTGGCCGGTTGGCCTCTCTTTGTAATAATTTTATCTATTATCGTCTTTTGCTAGACTTGTTATATTGCGATGTATGGAATTGATGCATGATTTTGTAACAGGTGTGTATATCTGCATTTGGGAAGTATACATATCTCGAGGCTTAGTTTATTTGTTTTGTGATGCTAGGGTCAATGGAAGGCTAAGCATTACAAGTCAAATAAATCGGGTCCCTCACAACAACCTAGGCTTTGACCCCGACACGCTTACAAGGCCCTATTAGGCCCAAAATGGTGTCATGACACCTAAAGGCTGGTCGTAGAGCTTGAGACCTAGTCGTAGCGGCTGGTGAGTGGGTTGTAGCGCCGCGGCGAACCTTGTCGAGGGCTTGAGACACAGTCGTAGCGTTGGTTTCAGTGCAGTCGTAGCGCTAGCGAGCCTGGTCGAGGATCTTGAGACTTGGTCGTGGCGCTAGCAGGGTGGTCGTGAGGGCTTGTAGATCTGGTCGTAGACCTTGGGGATCTATTATTCCTAAGTAACAAAAGATCACAATTATTAGGTAGTATACCATTCTGCATAGATAAATTATTAGCACCTAGAAACGAGCTCACCTCATAATTTAAGTGACGTGCACGAGCTCTTGTCATAGGTCCTTGTAGTTTAGCAACTGGATCTGGAGGATTTTGTGTAGGGCATGTATCCGAAGGAGTGATGTCCTCATCAGCTAGCCAATGCCGCCACAGCACTCACGAACGCAGGGATAGGAGGATATATGGGGGGAGGGGTGCGTTTGTCGACGGCTTCCGCCACTTGTTCCACCTCCACACGGCATCCGGCTCCAACTCCAACCAGTCGTCCACCGGTGACGAGTCATCTGAACTCGAGGTCATCGAGGACCCGGATCTCATCGGACTCGTGCCATCCGCGTGCCCAAGCACAAGATGTCGCTGCCGTCGAGAGCCACAAGGAGGTGAGGCCTAGCTCCACTCTGAAACTCTCTCCAGTGGTTATCTTTGATGTTTTGCTTAGCTTGATTTCAGTTGGGGGGCAAAAGTTTCTTGCTTTCTCGTGATCCTTGACTCGTCGCCACGGGAAGCTTTCAGCCAAGGTTAGATCTTTGTGATAGTTGCTGTAACATCCCAATTTTCTGAGCTAGAAAAACCTTTTAAATAGTTAGTAGGGAGAAAAGTCACCATTTGGTTTTATTTGAATTTAATTCAAAAGCTTAATATTGGACTTTAGAATCAAAAGCATTTAATGTGAATAATCCCAACATGAACAATAGTCAAAACTATTTTATTTGGGTTCTATGTGCTCAGATATATTTTCTAGATTTTTCTAGAATTTTTCTGAGTTCATTTGCTATTTTCTTTTGCTATTTGGAATTTCTGCTATTTTCCAAAATAGAAAATCTAATTAAAATCTCGGATTTGGCTTCGGGCCGAATCTCCTCGGCCCAATCTCCTTTCCCGCGCGCGAGGCCCGAAGCGCCCAATCGCGCGATCGCCTCAAGACAATCCGCGTCGCCGCCTCTGGCGGCGGTGGTCCCCGCTGTCTCTCTCTCTCTCTCCATGCGCTCGGCTCACCCTTCACCGAATGTCACCAGCGCTTAAGACCGTTCGATCATGGATGGACGGTCATATCTTTGGAGTCCGTTCGCAGCCGTGTCGTTTCGTATGCATCCACGTTCGAGCCCCACCCGTTGCCATGTGGGCCTCATCTGCCACGTCAGCGTCGTTCTCGACGTGGACTCCTCCTTCCTTCCGAGTTCTCCGCCGCCACGCCATGTTCTTGCGCGACACGCCTCTGGGCTATTTAAGGCCCCAGGGACCTCGTGAGCGCACCAGTGACGCGCCACCCTCGAAACCCCAGCCACGCCATCGAAACGCCGCGGTTGCAAGTGGTTCCGTACCCGAAGACGAGGAGGCAATGAGCAACGACGCGGAAGCGATTCCACCACAAGCACCCCGATTGACTGCAAAAATTTGGAGCTTTCATGGCGTATGAGACTCAACTAATGAACACCATGATGAATCGATGCGAGGCCATGAACAATCGAACAACAACAACAATCAACATGGAGCCCTCACCGCTCATGGTCACCATGGACCGTCTAAACTTGCGGAGTTTATGAGGACTGCGTCCACCAACGTTCTCAACACGCCTCCCGTGAGAAGCGGATGATTGGCTTCGGCTTATTGAAAGAAGGCTGGCGATCACCCAAAGGCAATGACCGTGAGAAGGTTTTGTACGCTACTCATCAGATGGAGGGCATAGCTGCTGAATGGTGGGAGAACTTCTGTGCCACTCATGAGACGCCACAGGATATCACCTGGGAAGAGTTTTCTTCAGTATTTCGCCAATACCATGTACCAAAAGGTATTATTGATCTGAAGAAGGATGAGTTCTGCGCTCTCAAGCAAGGAGCTATGTCACTGTCTAACTATCTCAACAAGTTTTCCCAGCTAGCTCGCTATGCAGCAGAGGATGTAGCCACGGACAAGGCTCGCTAGAGTCGCTTTACAAGAAATTTGAACAACTCGATCGCAAGTTAGTCTGATCGCCCATACTTTCCCTGACTTTCGGGAGCTGGTCAATAAAGCCTTTGTTCTAGAGGACAAACATAAGGAACTAGAAGATAACTGTAAGCGTCGGATGGCCCAGCAAAGGAACCATCAGTCGCAGCAGAAGATAAAGACAGTTCTGCCACAATTTAACCGGTTCCCACCGCAAAATTCGTTCAGGGCACCTGCACCAATTTCAGCACCCCGTCCAGCTGCCCAGAACTTTCGCAACCCTGCACCTATCAACCCCAACCTGGGAAGTAATCAGCAAAGCGGACCAAGAGTCTGTTATACCTGTCGTCAGCCAGGACATTTTGCCAACCAGTGTCCGCAGAAGGGAACAATCACTCCAGGTTGCTTCAATCTTGGAGCTACGCCATCCAAGACGCCAGCGCTAGGCATCAACCAAGGAGCGTCACAAGTTGCCGGTCAAGCCGGAGGAGCACCGCAGTCGGTGATCAGAGGCCGTGTCAACCACGTCACTCTGGAAGGAACCCAAGAAGCACCAGACATCGTACTGACATACTCTGTTAGTCCAGTCACCTGGAGCAGAGCTAAGCACTAAGGTGGGATGTTTAGGAGCTAAGTTACTCATAGCTGGAGTTGAGTTTCTATCCAACCTGATTGTCCTAGATACCCAAGCTTTAGATGTCATTCTTGGCATGGATTGGTTATCCAAGCACAAAGCCGTGCTAGATTGTGACCGAAGAGCCGTAACAATCAAGGATACCAAGGGAAACAAGGTACAATTTCTAGCCACCTCAGTTCGTGATGGACATCTGTTAGTAAATAGCCTGAAGACCCTTTCCTTAGAAGAGGTACCAGTCGTCAGTGAATATCCAGATGTGTTTCCAAAATAATTACCAGGAATGCCCCCGGACCGTGACATCGAGTTTGTCATCGACCTAGTGCTAGCGACAGCACCAATTTCAAAGAGACCCTATCGGATGCCAGCCGATGAATTGGTAGAGATGAAGAAGCAGATAGAAGAACTTCTTGAGAAAGGTTTCGTGAGACCTAATTCATCGCCATGGGGAGCACCAGTGTTGTTTGTCAACAAGAAAGATGGAAGCATGAGGATGTGTATTGATTACCGTTCCCTCAATGAAGTTACCATCAAGAACAAGTACCCACTACCTCGGATTGATGATTTGTTTGATCATATGAAAGGAGCCGGAGTGTTCTCAAAGATCGACCTGCGATCAGGTTACCATCAACTGAAGATTTCTCCTAAGGATCTACCGAAGACCGCTTTCTCAACGCGGTATGGGCAATATGAGTTCCTAGTTATGTCCTTTGGTCTGACTAATGCCCCTACATACTTCATGAACATGATGAATAAAGTATTCATGGAATATTTGGACAAGTTCGTAGTAGTATTCATTGATGATATTTTGGTTTACTCCAATACGGAGGAAGAACACGCCGAACATTTAAGGATAGCCCTGGAAAAACTCAGAGAGCATCAGTTGTATGCAAAGTTCAGTAAGTGTGATTTTTGGAAGAAGGAAGTTGATTTCCTTGGTCATGTGATGACAACCGAGGGAGTAGAAGTTGACCCTGGTAAAGTTAAAGCAGTATTACATTGGGAGCAGCCCAAGACTGTAAGTCAGATTCATAGTTTCTTGGGAATAGCGGGTTATTATCGCCGTTTCATTGAAGGATTTTCATCGATTGCTAAGCCTCTTACGCAATTGTTGAAGAAGGAGAAAAATTTCACTTGGACCCCAGCCTGTGAAGAAAGTTTTCAAGAGTTGAAGAAGCGTTTGACTTCAGCCCCAGTGTTGATTTTGCCAGATATTCGCAAAGATTTTGACATCTACTGTGATGCTTCGCGTCAAGGATTAGGATGCGTCCTGATGCAAGAAGGAAGAGCCGTCGCTTATGCGTCAAGGCAATTAAGACCTCACGAGGAGAATTACCCTACTCATGATTTGGAATTAGCCGCGTAGTGCATGCTTTAAAGATTTGGCGCCATTACCTTATCGGAATCGCTTTGTGAAGTCTACACGGATCATAAGAGCACAAGTATATCTTCACTCGATCGATTTAAACATTAGACAGAGGAGATGGTTAGAATTGATCAAGGATTATAATCTTGGAATCCACTACCATCCCGGAAAAGCCAATGTAGTTGCAGATGCCTTGAGTCGTAAGAGTTACTGCAATGCTTTGGAAGTGGAAGAGTTTCGTTCAGAACTTCGGGACGAGTTTCAGAAGCTAAAGCTAGAAGTCGTATCTGAAGGATTTGTGGCCAGTTTGGAAGTACAGTCTACCCTAGAGAAGCAAATTCGTGAAGCGCAACCAAAGGATCCCATGTTGTCAGACATCAAGCTCAAAATGGCAGAAGGGAATTTCAAAGATTTTACGAAGGATGATCAAGACATACTCTGGATTAATGGTTGTATCTGTGTACCAGATATTGATGGGTTAAGGCAACTAATCTTAAAGGAAGCCCATGACTCAAAGTATTCGATTCACCCTGGAAATACTAAGATGTACTAGGATGTTAAGAATAAGTTTTGGTGGCCAAATTTGAAGCAAAAAGTCGCAGAGTTCGTTGCCTTGTGCGACATTTGTCGAAAGTAAAAGCGAACATCGAGACCAGCAGGATTGTTGCAATCGCCAAGATTCCAGAGTGGAAGTGGGAAGAGATCGGAATGGATTTCATTACCGATTTACCCAAGACCCAATCGGGCTATGATTCGATTTGGGTAATAGTCGATCGTTTGACCAAGGTTGCCCATTTCCTGCCAGTCAAAACCACTTACTCAGGAGATCGCCTTGCAGAGTTGTACATGGCTAGAATTGTCAGTTTGCACGGTGTGCCCAAGAAGATAGTGTCGATCGAGGATCTCGCCACCTCTCATTTTTGGCAAAGTTTGCATGTAGCATTGGGTACCCATCGAATTTCGCATCGCATATCATCCACGCATGCAGGCGGATCGAAAGAGTTAATCGGATATTGGAGGATATGCCGAGAGCTTGTGCTCTAGATAATGCTTGCCGTTGGGATAAAAGTTTACCATATGCGGAATTCTCGACAACAAATGCTTATCAAGCTAGTCTGAGATGTCACCGTTTGAAGCTTTGTATGGTCGTCCTCGCGAGTAACCCCGCTGAATTGGTCGAAAACAATTGAACGCTTGGTATTCGGTCCGGACATCATTCAAGAAGCGTAAGAGCGAGTGGGCATGATCGAGAAAGATTGAAGATAGCTCACCTCGCGCGAAGAGCTATCGCGATAATCGCCGTCGTGATCTCACTTTGAACCCGAGGATTTTGTTTATCTTGAGTTACTCCGCTCATAGGTGTCAAAAGGTTTCATGCCAAAGGGAAGCTTGCCCTAGGTATGTTAGTCTGCTCAAGATTTTGGAGCCCGTGGAGAAGTTACTTATCGCTTGGAGCTACCGCACTCATTAGCGTGAGTGCATGATGTCTTTCATGTCTCGCATTGAAGAAGTGCCTTCGTGTACGGAAGAGCAAGCTCACTGAGTCGATTGACTTGAAGGAGGATCTTACCTACAAGGAGCAGCCAGTCAAGATTTTGGATGTCGTAGAGCGCCACACAAGAAGCAAGACTGTTCGGTTTTGTAAGGTTCAGTGGAGCAACCTGTAACACCCCAGGACCCACATTACCCTGGAATGCTACTAAACCACTCAAAAGCTAGCCAATAATTTCAATATAAATTATTTCGGCAACATCTCTAGACAAGAAGCATTAAACGGAAGCATAAACAACTAAGGGAATAAAGATAACGGTAACAAGTTCAATAATTAAACAACCTCTAGCAGATTAAACAAAGAATGGTTCACATGTGCATCCTTATTAAATAACATAATCATCCACTAATAGTTAAGCATTTGGCTAGAATTCCATCGACTTTATTACAACATGAGTTGATGAACCACGTGCTTTATTGTGGTGCCGCTCTACCCATCCCATGAATGCTCAACAATCACAGAGGGGGAACAAGGGTGAGATAAAAATCTCAAAGAAGCAAACTGCTTAATGTGCTATTCGGACTACAAACAAATATGCAACATCATTAAGGTATCCATATGTCCACATCCACAATGTGAATCCACATTCATTTACAAGCTAATTAAACTACAAAGATATTAAGCACCCATAACCAATTCCCATAATGATCACGATTATAGCCTCAACCATAGTTACTACCAATGATAGTAAAATATCAACAATTGAATCTTGATCAACTGCTTCATATTATTCACCGCTACCACTACCAATGACAATAAAGTATTAACATGTTTTACCTCATAACTTTACTATTTCTCGCATCCACAACTGCTATCAACAATTACCACAATCACAACCTCTACCATACCACAAGGGATGAACCCCATTCCACCACCACAACCACATTACTCATACCACAAGAGACTCTCATGAGTCAATTTCCACATTGCAACTATGGAGTTGCGTTTGTTTGCAAAATAACTTCACCTCAATATATTGCATAAGTATGCAAATGATTTTTCCACAATGTAATGCATATGCATGCTATGCTCCACTGCACATTTACCCAATAAGGTAAAAGTGTGCATCGTGCTACGGCAATGCACGATGTTGTACCCTGCACGGCCGATCGCGGCTATAAGCGGCGACATCCACAATGCAAATGTCATGATATGTCATGAATGATATGATAATCATAAACCACAAGAATTTAACCACGAAGGTCAACAACATACTCATCATGAATATTTTCTCATAATCCACATGTGTCTCATTAAGCACAATACCATTGTGTCATAAGACCATTACCACATGACCCACACCCGATTCACCAAGATCAAAATCAATCGATCTAAAGGGAACTCTACCACATAGACCACAACATAATCATCATGAATATAACCTCAAGGAATTATCAATATGTCCACCTTGAGTTTATTTTCATATTCCGCATTGGCTCATTAAGCAAATTACCACATGACTACCAACAACTCTTCCAACGCATGGCAAAATGAATATTAATTTGCTACCACGACCTCATCCATAAAACATGCAACCATGGCATATAACTTCAAGTTATGAAAAACATGTATATTGCAAGTAGTAAGAATAACGAGTTAAACCGTGAGCACAACCGCTACATTTACTTGCATGATCATACAAGCATTCATCCATCACAAGCATTAGGTTAGCAATGTACTTGCCTTCCACGATGCGCGTTAGCCGACAAAGGTGTTACTCCTAAACCTGAGGCCTCACCTCCTAAACAAGTAAAAATAATTTCAATAAGGACATAATAAACCAGCGCTACTAATCGTGTTCTACACCGCCTCCCGATGACTCAAGGCGAGATTACAAAGCTGAAACCGAAACACGTTTCTCGCCATAAACCGCTTACGGACAGCAGCACGGTAACTGTCATAACTCATGAACTGGAAGTCGAAAGAGGTTAACCCAATTTCTATAGATTCTTAACTGACTAATCTACAATACTCTAGTTGACACGATAATCCAATTCAGCCAATTTAATAGGCTAACAATTGTTTGAACTTTCGATCTGAAACTAATTACAAATTCCAACAAAGAATATTCGGATGACCAAACTTTTGAGATATAACTCCGAATTGATCGTTCTTTAACAATATGAAAAGGTTATCGAATTATCTACAATAACCTAGTTGGGTGAACTTTCAGATTCTTCCAATTTCCTATCATATTTTAGGAAATATCCGCACAGTTTATTCTCGCGATTTCGGCAGCAGAAACTAAATCGACCATAACTTTTGACTCAGACCTCGGAATCGAGTGAACTCGGTGGCCACTGAAACTTAAGAAGTAGGTCCAGATATCTCTAGGAGACCAACTCTTCAGATTCCGCCTCTAAGTAGTCGAAACAGATCCGCAACATACTGGACAGAATTGAACGAATTGAAGATGATCGATTTAAGCAATTCTACTCGCAAACGCATCTAATCACCAACAAACCTTGCAAGAAACCTGATTTTACCCTTTTAGAACCGCTGAAGATCATGAACGGAAACACCAACTTGCGATCCTCTCTTTTCCTTCTCACTTCTTCCTTCTTC
The DNA here is from genome assembly GCA_036346255.1 of Ampelocalamus luodianensis. Classification (NCBI taxonomy): domain Eukaryota; kingdom Viridiplantae; phylum Streptophyta; class Magnoliopsida; order Poales; family Poaceae; genus Ampelocalamus; species Ampelocalamus luodianensis. The sequence continues at coordinate 47,371,517 of CM070622.1, read as the reverse complement.
TTGCTTCTTCTTGGTCGCCACCACTTTGGAGGTTCTTCTTCCAATTGGCCGGCATCAAGGAGCTTCACCAAGGGAGGGAGATGTTCTGGAGGTGCTGGACAAGGATGGTGGGAGGTGCAAGAGGTGATGGGGTGGAGGCCAAAGGAGAGGGAGGGGGAAAATGGCGGCCAAGCTCGGAAGAGGGTGGCGCCCTAGGGTTTAGCTCCCCAGTGGCCTACCGCCCCTCCACCTTTGGGCTGAAATGCAGTGGCACAGAAGCCTGTGCCCAGTTGTCAAAACTTTACATATTTCCCCCTCTATTCTTCATTAGATTTCCTTTCTAGTTTGGTCCTCCTCTCTAATTTATTTCTTCTCTCCAAACTAGTTTTGGAGTATTACATTCTTCCACATCTTAAAAGGATTCGCCTCGAATCCAACTCTCTGCACCACAAAGAAAAGAACAACAAGCAAAAGCAACCCAAACTAGGAGTACTCACCAGCCTCGAAGAGCTCAGGGTACTTCTTTCGCAAATGATCCTCCAACTCCCACGTAGCTTCTCTCTCAGACTGATTCGTCCAAAGGACCTTCACATACTTGATGGTCTTATTCCTCAAGACTCAGCTCACGCGTATCCAAGATACTAATCGGCCGACTCTCCACGGTGAGATCTGCTCCCACCGTGACTGCTCTGAGTCAATCTTGTGTTCTAGATCCATAAGTATTTCTTCACATAGACACATGGAAAACATTGTGCACACCACTCAAAGAGTTTGGCAACTCCAAACGATAAGCCAAACAACCCACCCGAGCAACCACTGGAAAAGGACCGATGTACCGCAGGCTAAGCTTCCCGGTGGTACCAAAACGAACAATACCCTTGGTCGGAGACACCCGAAGGAGCACAAGGCTTCCCACCGCAAACTCCAATTCTCGGCGCCGAACATCCGCATAATTCTTTTGTCGGCCCTGACCAGCCAACAGGTCCTGCTATTTTGGCAAAATTTCCCGCAATAACTATTAATACCACTTTCTCAACCCATCCTCTTTCTTAAAACACTTTTCTCTTATTAAATATACTCGGGATAACCCAATATACCCTTTTTAAAGAATTTGATCACAAATTCCACTCACATCATTCTACTAGAAGCACAACGGTATCTTTTGCAAATAGAACCCAGCAACAGAAGAGTAAAGAACTCTCAAGCATCACACTAGCAACCAGCTTTCCTTCAAAGGACCACGATCCAAATCAAAGGATTCACCACAAAATATTTCTACTCGTCAAGTAGACAATTGGAGAACCACACCACATAAGCTAAGAGTGAAAAAAAATCACTCGACAGACCAAAACAATCAATTTCTTTTCCTAACTGGAAAAGACTACGCCTCAACATACGTCAACTCAATTTGCAAATGGTCTCTGCCATAAACACACAACATAAACAAGAATCAAGAGAGCATCGCACTACTTGACATAACAATAATTTCCCAATTCATTTCTTTTAATAATTTAACTTCCTTGAACCAAGGATCTTCAAATCATTACCCAACACACCAACTCATTTATCTCAAGTTGGCCACCTCAACAATTAGCTCAATTGAGTACATCATCTACACCATTGTAGATAGACTCAACAGGCCCCGCAAATCATACTCTATCCCAAAACCACGACCAACAAAAGGCTTCGCAACCCACAACAATTACCATGTTCTTAGAGGAAGAGGTAAGAAGAAATAAATTCCAAGATACTGAGATAATGGTTATCATCACAGAGCTAAAAGACCAAAAGAAGAAACAAATAGCAATGAGGTTGGAAAACACAAGATAAGATCAATGTACCTCAAATACTTCTAGTACAACTTTTCCTTTCAATAAGAAGCAATTTTCTTTGATTACCACATCCCGCCATTTCCAACAAAGGATGCTTGAAGACCACAACACGAGATTCGATAAAACCAAAAAGATCATTCAACATGTCGCTTACTCAAAGCAACCTCGGCTATCACACAAGTCATAAGGTACAAAAAGATTCCAACCGTAAATCTCACACCCTTCAATTCAATTAGTATTATAGAATTAACCAATTCCTTTATTTTTAAAACATTCAACACCATAATCACTTCATCATGTTCTTATTATCCAAATAAGATTCCAACTACTTAATCTAGTTAAACCTAGTGCATAAGCCATCATATTAAAACAAACTCTTTAACAAGATGATATTAGAACATAACAACCTCACAAAACATGCTAGTATGAATCTCTTATTAGATTCCATACATTTATCTCTGATCTTGATGCTCAACTCTAGTTTAGCAAAAGTAATTACACTCTAGCCATTCTTGTCAATAATTGATTATTAATTTTTCATCAAATAGCATTAATGATCCTATCTCTAATTTGCAATCACAAAGACAATAAAGAGCACATATTCAATACTCCACCTTATGTTAAGATATTAAAATAAAATAACTTTAAACATCAATAATACCAGCTTTATAAGACAAGATTCCACAAGTCAATACATCAACCTTCATCCATTTCTGTATACATGTTTCAACAATTTAGCATGGTAAAAGTTACATAAATTTAACAGTTGTACATGCTCATCAAGTATGTAAAGAGAGAACATATTAAAGGTTAATCTTATTAAGGCAATATTCCAACACCTCCTTACTTGACCATCCTGAATGGTCAGATTAATTACTTAAGATCGATCATTCCAATCTATCCAACAAGTTGGGAAAATTAAACAACTACAATAGTCAAAACAATTGTTTTTCATATTCCTTAATAAATGCATGAGTTCTACACATGTATCGCTAAATTCTTAGCCACAAATCTTCAAGAAACTACAACAGGACAACATCATATTAATCAACTTCACTTCTAAGGATGTTAGTAGAAATTAATGATGTACCACACTAACTTTTCAACTTGATAATTCACAATCTATCGATTATTTACATAATTGCCACCTACTACTTAAACACAACAAAACATCATAAAGGGATTTTAACACTCCTTCTAGGAGAAATCAAACTTCAAAAGTCGAAATAACTCGTAAGAAATGCATAGAGCCAAGGCTTCCACGGATAACGAACTTCCAACATAAAGCTTTGATTTTTTTCTTCAAAATATCAAACGAATAAAAGGTCATGTTTTCCAAATGAGAAAGATACAAATACCGGCTCTCTCAAAAGCACCGCCACGAGCAAGTAAAACAACCCATCAATCGTAAAGAAACAATATTTGGTCTCAAGAACAATTGAGGCCTATTGGCACCCAACAACCGCAATAAACAAATAACTTGAGAGAAAATCATTAACCGCAATAGGCCAGAATCGCCATCATCAATTCAAGGAGGATAACACTTTTCTAAGAAACTTACCCATGACATCCGCAACTAAGTTACCTAAGGTAATCGCATCAATATCCCCGCACCACGAACGGGTATAAATCGGCAATACCTAAGGCAATGCACCGCAAACCCTACCTCTTATCATTGACTATCCTCACTCATAATACCATAGAAACAACACATAAACATACAAGATTATCTCATAGCATGAATAATCAATATAACATGTCAAAGCATGAATGCAATGCTTGACCCATCCCATCCTACTGCGTACCAAAGGTGTCAATTTAATATTTTTAATTACCACGCACCTAAAGCCCGCCTGATACCAACTATAACATCCGGGACCACATTACTCGAATGCTACTAAACCACTCAATAGTTAGCCAATAATTTCAATATAAATTATTTCGCAACATCTCTAGACAAGAAGCATTAGCGGAAGCATAAACAACTAAGGGAATAAAGATAACGGTAACAAGTTCAATAATTAAACAACTCTAGCAGATTAAACAAAGAATGGTTCACATGTGCATCCTTATTAAATAACATAATCATCCACTAATAGTTAAGCATTTGCTAGAATTCCATCGACTTTATTACAACATGAGTTGATGAACCACGTGCTTTATTGTGGTGCTTGCTCTATCCATGAATGCTCAACAATCACTCGTAGGGGGAACAAGGGTGAGATAAAAATCTCGATAAGCAAACTGTTAACAAGCTATTCAGACTACAAACAAATATGCAACATCATTAAGGTATCCATATGTCCACATTCACAATGTGAATCCACATTCATTTACAAGCTAATTAAACTACAAAGATATTAAGCACCCATAACCAATTCCCATAATGATCACGATTATAGCTCAACCATAGTTACTACAATGATAGTAAAATATCAACAATTGAATCTTGATCAATCGCTTCATATTAATCACCACTACCACTACCAATGACAATAAAGTATTAACATGTTTTACCTCATAACTTTACTATTTCTATTCACAATTGCTATCAACAATTACCACAATCACAACCTCTACCATACCACAAGGATGAACCCCATTTCACCACCACAATTACATTACTCATACCACAGAGACTCTCATGAGTCAATTTCACATTGCAACTATGGAGTTGCGTTTGTTTGTAAAATAACTTCACTTCAATATATTGCAGCAGTATGCAAATGATCTTTCCACAATGTAATGCATATGCATGCTATGCTCCACTGCACCTTTACAATAAGGTAAAGTGTGCATCATGTTACGGCAATGCATTTATGTTGTACAAGATGCAGTCGCGGCTAGCAAGCGGCGACATCCACAATGCAAATGTCATGATATGTCATGAATGATATGATAATCATAAACCACAAGAATTTAACCAGTGTCGGTCAACAACATACTCATCATGAATATTTTCTCATAATCCACATGTGTCTCATTAAGCACAATACCATTGTGTCATAAGACCATTACCACATGACCACACGATTCACCAAGATCAAAATCAATCGATATAAAGGGAACTCTACACATAGACCACAACATGATCATCATGAATATAACTTCAAGGAATTATCAATATGTCCACCTTGAGTTTATTTTCATATTCCGCATTTGCTATTAAGCAAATTACCACATGACTACCAACAACTCTTCCAACATGGCAAAATGAATATTAATTTGCTACCACGACCTCATCCATAAAACATGCAACCATGGCATATAACTCAGTTATGAAAAAATGTATATTGCAAGTAGTAAGAATAACGAGTTAAATCGCAGCACAATCGCTACATTTACTTGCATGATCATACAAGCATTCATCCATCACAAGCATTAGGGTTAGCAATGTACTTGCCTTCCACGATGCAGCAGCGTTAGCAAAGAAAGGTGTTACTCCTAAACTCAGGCCTCACCTCAAACAAGTAAAAAATAATTTCAATAAGGACATAATAAACCAGCGCTACTAATCGGCGTTCTACCGCTTCCTCGATGACTCAAGACGAGATTACAAAGTCGAAATCAAAAACACGTTTCTCGCCATAAACCGCTTCGACAGCAAAGACGGTAATCGCCATAACTCATGAACTGAAGTCGAAAAGAGGTAAACCCAATTTCTCAGATTCTTAATCGACTAATCTACAATACTCTAGTTGACACGATAATCCAATTCAGCCAATTTAATAGGCTAACAATTGTTTGAACTTTCAAGATGTAAACCGCTACAAATTCCAACAAAGAATATTCGTGATGACCATAACTTTTGAGATATAACGCACAAAGTTATGGTCATCCAATATTGTCGTTGGAATTTGTAAGCGCTTTACTGAAAGTTCAAACAATTGTTAGCCTATTAAATTGGCTGAATTGATTATCGTGTCAACTAGAGTATTGTAGATTAGTCGCTAAGAATCTACAGAAATTGGGCTTACCTCTTTCGACTTTCAGTCATGAGTTATGACAGCACCGTGCCGTCCGTAAACGGTTTATGGCGTAGAAGCTGGGCTTTACACTTTGTAATCTCGCCTTGAGACATCGTGAAGCGTAGAACGCCGATTAGTAGCGCTGGGTTTATTATGTCCTTATTGAAATTATTTTTTACTTGTTTAGGAGGTGAGGCCTCGTGTTTAGGAGTAACACTTTGTCGGCTAACGCTGTCGCATCGTGGAAGGCAAGTACATTGCTAACCCTAATGCTTGTGATGGATGAATGCTTGTATGATCATGCAAGTAAATGTAGTGGTTGTGCTACGCTTAACTCGTTATTCTTACTACTTGCAATATACATTTTTTCATAACTTGAGTTATATGCCATGGTTGCATGTTTTATGGATGAGGTCGTGGTAGCAAATTAATATTCATTTTTGCCATGCTGGAAGAGTTGTTGGTAGTCATGTGGTAATTTGCTTAATGAGCTAAATGCGAATATGAAAATAAACTCAAGGTGGACATATTGATAATTCCTTGAAGTTATATTCATGATGATCATGTTGTGGTCTGTGGTAGAGTTCCCTTTAGATCGATTGATTTTGATCTGGTGAATCGTGTGGGTCATGTGGTAATGGTCTTATGACACAATGGTATTGTGCTTAATGAGACACATGTGGATTATGAGAAAATATTCATGATGAGTATGTTGTTGACCTTCGTGGTTAAATTTTGTGGTTTATGATTATCATATCATTCATGACATATCATGACATTTGTATTGTGGATGTCGCCGCTTATAGCCGCGATCGCATCTGGGCACAACATCGCATTGTCAGAGCATGATGCACACTTTTACCTTATTGGGTAAAGGTGCAGGAGCATAGCATGCATATGCATTACATTGTGGAAAGATCATTTGCATACTTATGCAATATATTGAGGTGAAGTTATTTTAGAAACAAACGCAACTCCATAGTTGCAATGTGGAAATTGACTCATGAGAGTCTCTTGTGGTATGAGTAATGTGGTTGTGGTGGTGGAATGGGGTTCATCCTTGTGGTATGGTAGAGGTTGTGATTGTGGTAATTGTTGATAGCAGCTGTGGATGCGAAATAGTAAAGTTATGAGGTAAAACATGTTAATACTTTATTGTCATTGGTAGTGGTAGTGGTGAATAATATGAAGCAGTTGATCAAGATTCAATTGTTGATATTTTACTATCATTGGTAGTAACTATGGTTGAGGCTATAATCGTGATCATTATGGGAATTGGTTATGGTGCTTAATATCTTGTTGTTTAATTAGCTTGTAAATGAATGTGATTCACATTGTGGATGTGACATATGGATACCTTAATGATGTTGCATATTTGTTTGTAGTCCGAATAGCTCATAAATGCTTTGTTTGTCGAGATTTTTATCTCACCCTTGTTCCCTACAGTGATTGTTGAGCATTCATGGATGGGTAGAGCGCACCACAATAAAGCACGTGGTTCATCAACTCATGTTGTAATAAAGTCGATGGAATTTAGCCAAATGCTTAACTATTAGTGGATGATTATGTTATTTAATAAGGATGCACATGTGAACCATTCTTTGTTTAATCTGCTAGAGGTTGTTTAATTATTGAACTTGTTACCGTATCTTTATTCCTTAGTTGTTTATGCTTCCGCTAATGCTTCTTGTCTAGAGATGTTGCCAAAATAATTTATATTGAAATTATTGGCTAGCCGTTGAGTGGTTTAGTAGCATTCTCGGTAATGTGGGTCCCGGGTGTTAAAGTCACCGCGCTTAAGACCGCTTCGATCGTGGATGGACGGCCGATCTTTAGAGTCCGTTCAGCGCTGCGCGCCGCGACGCAGCGCGCTCGAGCCCCACCCGCCGCCATGTGGGCTCGTTTACCACGCCGCTGCGTTCGACGCGACTCCTCCTTCCTTCCGAGTTCTCCGCCGCCGCGTGTTCTTCGCGACACGCCCCGGGCTATTTAAGGCCCCGAGGACCTCGTGAGGCGCACCCGTGACACACCGCCATCGAACGCCACCGTAAGCCCTAGTAGCGCCGCCTCCGACGGCCGTGGGACCTGTTGCCACCGCCGCTGCCCACTTCCCCGCCACCGACACCATTCGCGGAGCGCTGGTCGCCGCATCTCGAGCCCACTGCCGCCGCGCCGGGGACCTCCAACGTCGCCGCCATCGAGCCCGAGCTCCGCCGCCAACGCCATCGCCGCCACTCGCCACCCCGAGCACCTGTGAGCACCCCATCGTGATTGCCGTTGCACCCTCTTCACGCCGGCACCACCCACCGCTGACGAGGAGCCGCCGTTCGCCGGAGCCCTCGGTTCCCGAGCCTCCACTACCGTGTCAGCGCCACCTCGGTGCCTTGTCAGCACCCTCGCCTACGTGTCGTGTGCGTGGTGCCGTGTTAGCAAGCACGTGTGCGCCCGCGTGGCACGGTCCACCGGCTCCAGATCTAATCGTCTCGGTAGACCTAGTCTACCGTTAGCCATCTCACTGACATGTGGGTCCCACATGTCAGTGTTTTCTTTTTATTCTTTTAATTTCTGAAATCCCTGTGCTGACATCATGGTTGCGCAATAATCCGATTTTTCTGTTAAGAAATAATTCAGAAATTCCAGTAAATCCAAAATTAGGGTTTCTTTTAGATTGAAACTTCCAGAGCCCATAACTTTTGCATCCGAACTTCGATTGAGCCCATTCAAATTCCAAAATTTATCTAAATTCGAGATCTATTTATCTGAGATTTTTATTTAATTTTTGGAGTTTGTTTTTCCTCTGTTATTTATTTGTTTTGTTTATTTGTTGCGTTTGCGAGTAGACGTCGATACATCGGGAATTTTGGAGAAGAAGGAGCACCTCAAGATCAAGACCAGACCTAGACCTTTCCAAGGCAAGTCATACCTTTGATCATCTTGAACCTAGCCAAATTACTTTGTTTCAAGTATTGCATTCTATTTTAATTATGTGTTTAAATGCTCTTGGGTATAGTTATCATCCAATTTGTTATATGCTCTTGGGTATAGTTATCATCCAATTTGTTATAACACCTTGGCTTTGTATGTCATAATCCCTTGTCACCCTAGATTGGTTTGTTAGTTGGTAATATTATAGCACCAATAATGGGGTTGGTTAGATGCGAGTACAATTGCTTAGCCATGCTACGAGTCTCACATCTCATTTGAGTTGCAAATATTAAATATGACTAAGTGACTATGGAACTTTGTGTAAAACTATGTGCTATGTGTTATTACTTCGTGATAGCATGTGTTGCACTAAAACCAACTGGGTGGTAAAGGATTTGGACGGAGGCAAGTGGTAGATACTGTGTGATATGATGGACTGTGTGAATGAGAATGATAATCTTTGTGGTATAGTTAGAAAATGGAAGTCTTGCCTTGGTCAATTAAGGACTTAACTTTGTGCGCCATTGAACTGACCCTTACTGTACGACCACATGCCTGATGGGATGAGCCTAACATAGTAGGTTATGGATTCTCGCATTGATGTTGGGTGGATGAGTTAGGTCCGTGTTACAGGTGGAGGTGTGACTACCGGTAGTTGCATCGCGACGGTTCGTCGCATCCCCGCTTAACGGTGTGTGTCGGACTAGCATTCTTTGTGGGTCCGGTTTGGCGAAAGCACATTGGGAATGTCAATATTTGAGATGAAGTTTCCGACTGCTTTGTTACGATTGGTGCTAGCTACACTAGTTGTATCTTGTGGGTAAAGTGTACAAACTCGCAGAGTGTTAAATGATGTGAGTGTGGCCCGATCTTCCGATAGGTACCGATACGTCGATTGTGGAGAACACGACGTTGATGATCCAAAGGCTCGACCAACAGATCGATCCTCGCAATCACTACACCATCGCTCGTTGGTTATCAACCGTCGTTGAACGCGGTTGACTCGCCAAGAAGGCTATCTCCGCAAGCGAATCGAGAACACAAGCAAGAGAGTAGAAGATGCAATCAGATTGCGAATAATAATTGAAGCACACAAGTTGGGGTTCTCAAACCGATAAACGGCGTAAAACGCAGCGGAATATTATCTAAGAAAACCAAGCAAAACTAAAGGCGACGGCCCTATATGAGGAGGGCGGCCAAGAGGTGGGAACCCTAGGCCGAGGTAATGTTCATGGCATCTGTTCACATGTGAATAGTGCCCACGTGGAACGAAAGACGGCCCTAGGAGACCGTCGATAGATGGGCCAGGTCATCCAATTGATGGGCCAAGTTGTCGGCCAATATATTACATAGCTTGTGGGCCAATAATTGGTGACGCAGCACCATGGCATGTAGACGTAACACCATGGCATGTAGACGACGCTCGGCTCGTATGAGTAGACGTGGCTCGGCCCAACTGGGGAATATGGTAGTGTGGTAGTCGAAAGTCCCATCAGAGAGGATGTGGTGGAAGTAGAGGATGTCGTGCAGCGGGTCGAAGCAGTGGTTGCATCCTTAGAGTTGATGTCCTCATCAAAATCAATCTATTCGAATAGCCGCGTCCACGGTCATGGATATGCTCGGGGATTTCACACGAGGGGTAGTTTTCATAAAATGTTGGGATGGGAGCTATGTGATCTAAGTCATATGGCTATGTGAAATAATATGTTAGCTTTGTGTCTTTGTGAAAACAACTGTTAAATTAATATTGTCTATTTGTTTTGAATTATGCTTTCAATCTATTATTGTATTCAATTGCAAATATTGCTTTCATGCAAAAGAACCATAGAGGCCTTTCCTTGTGGAATAAGCCAGCATCTATAAATTGCATTCTGTGGTATGATTTGCGAGTACGGTTGTGTACTCACGTTTGTTGTAAAACTTGCACCCAAACCTACAGAAGAAGAGGAGTTTACGCCTGCTTTCGAGGAGGAGTTCGTCGAAGGTTGTTGATCATTAAGGTCTGGATCCCAGTTGGTTGCCTATGGTGAATTGATGGGATCTACGTTGAAGTTATTTCTGTTTCGTTGCTATTTTGTTCTTTGTTAGCCCTGCGTGGCTCAATAAGTGTAAACTCGACTATAAGGTCAAAACCCTTATTTGTTATTCAAACTAATCGTTACTTTATTTATCGCTTGTGTGAATCGATATTTACCTATATTGACACTGTGTGCACTAGCGTGATCCTGGACTAGTGCATTATACACAGAGGGTCCAGAATCGTAATTTTGGGTCCCGGCAGTTGCTTACTAAGATACTGTACAATACTAGTGTTCTTTTTTTCCTTTGTGCAATACTAGTTGGGTTTTTTTTTTTTTTTGCTTTCAGTGAAGTTGTTGTTCCACCCATGTTTGTTCAATTCTTAGTCAAATAATGCAGGTTGCTGCTGGAGGGAGGCTATATATTGTGGTTGTTGACACAGAAACCACTAGAAAGCAACTCCTGCAAATGGAGATCTCAGAAGGAGGGTTACCATCATACCATTGAATAAAATCCAAACTAGTACCATACCTGATAGAGTTCAGCATGCGGCTCGTAGACTAGTTAGTGCCTTTTTTTTGGGTTATACTTGTTGTACTGGCTGGACATAACCTTTTGGTTGGAGATGACTTGTCTAAATGAGAAATTTGTATTGACTAGTATGCAGGTTGGAGCTGAAAATGTAACATTAACTCTAGAGCTGGTTGGCTATGTTGAACAAGTGAAGGTTGGTATTTTCCTAATATTGTACTGTTCATTTTTTTTACAATGGTCTATTGGATGTTTTGGTCTGGTAGATTCAAATTTATCACTGAACTCTAGTGCTTTATTGTTTTCTTCCAATCTATAGCTCTAAAACAGCATTCTACATTGTGTATACCTTGTCATTCATTATATCCTAAATCTCATAAATACATGCTTCTTGTTGTTTCTTTAAAGAGATTTTCTTATTGCAGAATGCTATGGCTTATGTCTTTGGTTCAACATTTGTGTGTCGAAATATCGAGGCAGCCAAGGAGGTAATTGTGTTGTTTTTTTCTCATAAATATGTTTAGTCACTCTAGTAACTGAGCAATGTCTATCCAAGTATGTGTCACTTATCACATTTCAGTATTGCACTGAATGTAAATGTTTAGACTGATCTTTTTTTAGTTGAATTTGGTCATGGATTTTGCTTTGCTATTCCTGTTTGGAATTATGTCCAATGCTTTTCCGTGAAGAGCAATGGTTTTTCCAGCATTCTTAGGGGAATCTAGGATAGAAATGCACATCAAGTGCTCTTTTTTGTATTGGTTGGTAACAATCAGAACTTGGGACATGAATGATATTCTCGTCTTTGATTTTACTAACTAATGATTACCAATATGATAATGCAGAGGTGGTGGGGACATGCTAAGGCAACTCCATGAATTGGCTAAAGCTGAGGCTAATCTCTCCGATCATGAGAAAAGGCTCTCTCGTTATTGAACGTAAGGTAATCATCGATCATGATGCCAACACATGATGTCTATCTACTTCTGTTCCCTTTTGTAATCATTTATATGACTCTCCAAAGGTCCAGGACCTCATCATGTGATGTGGTACTGCAACACATCCTACTAACCACATGTTGCCCCTAAAGATATGTGCTCATCTGTTCACTGAGTTTGCAATTTCATACTAATATTTTCATTTTGCCACATGAGAAAGAAATGCATGGTCAAGCCATAAGTTCTTAAGAACAAAATATAGCTTGTATAACAAGATTTTATAATGGTACATATTGTTTGGTGCCATTGCAAAGATATGTTTATTGTTGTTTCACTCATCAAGATTTTTATGATCAGTCATTCCTCAATCCAAAATGTTCTGTGTATTGAGTTGCTACATTGCTGTAGAGAAAATAAGAACTTAACTGGCACTGCACGATATGCAAGTTGCAACATTCACATTGGAATTGGTAAGTTATGACCTGTTGATTACCTATCAAATCACCACTTGGATTTGATTTTGGCACGTTGTTGGATTTACTGGCAGAACAAAGTCGATGGAATGATTTGGAATCTCTTGGTTATGTTCTTCTGTATTTTCTCCAAGGGAGGTAGGCTTATATTTCTGTTGTTTGGTAGGGCATACTAGTATACTACCATGTTGTTCCAACTAGGATTTTCTTCACATTTTTAGATATTCTAGCTGTAATGATGAACTGAAATTGGTAAGCTCGAAACAAGCTTTATAGCACAGGATCTTATAAAGTTGTAAGTTTTGTCAACAAGCACCATTAGTGCTACATATGTACTAAGATTTCCCTAGAACAAACCGTACGTTTGAAACCTCATCACAAAGAAGACTTCCCACTTCTATCTGTAAGTTCTGTCATTAACAAGTAGCAACTATTTGACAAGGATTACTATATATGTGATATCAACACCTGTAGAATATTTGTGCAACTGGTTTACGAAAATCCACAATAATTCTCTCAAGTTCCACCATCAAATTGTTAGCAATTTCTGGCTTACCTGTGACATGCTTTCAAGTAATAGTGTTTGATATCCACCTCATATTAGTTTAGGTGTAATATGAAAGCTTTCGTAATTTTGAATTATCATTATCTATTTTACTTTGCTTCATTCTAATTACTTTGGTATGTATTGTTGTGTGAAGTCTCCCTTGGCAGGGACTAAAAGCTACAACAAAGAAGCAAAAGTATGACAAGATATGTGAGAAAAACTTTCAACGCCTATTGAGGTTTATCTCTCACATCTCTCACAAACATAATAAACCAAGCTTCTGAAAGAACAAGTACTCTTGTATTTGTTTCTGACCAAAAATACTTTTACTAGGTGTTATGCAAATCATGTCCGGTGGAATTTGCAACTTACTTCCACTACTGCCATTCATAGACATTTGATCACCGGCCCGATTATGCATTCATGAAATACCTTTTCAATGACTTGTTTACCCGCCAAGGTATTCCCTGATTAAATAGTACTATCTACTACGAATGACTGTTAAAAGTTCTGTTATTTCAACATATTCTATCTGAGTTCGTACTTTCCCTATTATTATCCAATATTTTGCTCATCTTTTAACAGGTTATGAGTTTGATTATGTCTTCAACTGGACTGTTTTTGAAATATAAACAAGGCCAGAAGCCCCAGGTACTTTATCACGGGTTACAATTACCTACATTTAAGAAGTTTCAATTTATCACAAGTATTTTTAACATTACGTTTTAATTTACCTTAAATCTACCATCCATTAATTTTGAGGATAATTTTGACTATTTTGTGATGCCATCAACGCGTGGTGTATCTGGGGCACTAACATGGCACCTACATCCTACATGTCCCTTCACATGATAGAGATTAGCTCTCTGTGTTGATATAGGCCAGCTTTACCACATTATAATTATGTATACATGATATGACTATTTAAGTATCTTGCTGTTAAAATCTTGATGGTGTCACAATAATCAGCTTTTCTATCTGAAACTTGAAAGACGTGCGTACTTTGTCATGACTGAGTACTAAGCTACATTAGATAGAAAGTATGCTTATTGCTTACCATGTTGTAGATTAAAAAAACTCTATAGAATGGAACGAGGCCTATTTGTTTGTTGATGAATAGCTTTTTTTTCTTCAGAAAAGAACCTCCGTCTCTACGAAGGTGTTCTACTTTTTTTTCTTTCATGTTATCGTGTGTTTACCTAAATTTGCTTGTTAAACTATTAATCTAGTTGCATTTTAGACATGTAGTATGGTTGATTGATTTTTATTTGTGCGACATATATGGTTTTTGTTTTCGCACAATATCCGAATAAGTATTCGTGACCGAGACAATCCGTATTCGGTTCGGCGTGTATTCGCTCTGTATTTGTGACCGAGACTATCCGCATTCGTATTCGTATCTGGCACTGTCCATGTCCGATTCTGAATCCGAGAAAATATATGAAAAATGATACATAATGAACTATATCCGTCCCGTATCCGCTTTATTTGCACCCCTGGTTGCAACTAGCTAGCATGGCGATGAGGTGCGATGCAAGGCAGGGATGAGGTGCGATGCAAGGCAGGCGTCATGCGGAGAGGCGACGCGTGGAGGCTCTAAGTGGGCTGGGATGGAGCTTGACCGGGTATTGTGGTGGAGCTAACGGAGTGGGTGCAGGCTAAGCCCAGGGACAACGGCCTGATGTGCTTTTTAATTCAAATTTTTTTTATCCGTAGCAAAGAATGAACACTCAACTAATATATACAAAAGTTGGAACGTAGCATGTATTTTGCGAAATTACTAAAATTAAACCTTGGTGGAAAGGGCTCCCAACCAGCATGGACACGTCGTCAAAAAATTGTCATCCGTCCAATCTTGCTCGCGGCCGCTCCGGGCCATCGGATTCGCGCCCGGGCGCTTCGTGCGCACACACGGCCTCGCGCGGGCCACGTCGCTCGCCTGCTGCGCGTCTTCACGAGTCTTCTTCTCGCTTTATCCTCAGCCTCGCTCCTTCCGTCACACGCTGCCGCCCCTCCCCTCACTCCTTTCCTTCTTCCTCTCCCCGCTCGCTCCCTTGCGCCGCCGCCCTCCCCTCCGCGCCGCCGCCCCTCCCCTCCGCACAGCCGCTCCTCGCCTCGCTCCTTCCTCCGCCGCTGCCTCGCGCTGCCGCCCTTCCCCTCTGCACAGCCGCTCCTCCCCTCGCTAATATCTATCATCAAGCTCGCTCCTTCCGACACACGCTGCCGCCCCTCCCCTCCGCGCAGCCGCACCTCCCCTCGCTGCTTCCTCGACCGCTGCCTCGCGCCGCCGCGCAACCCCTCGTTGCTTGCCCCGGCGCTGCGCAACCTCCCTCCGCGCAGCCGCTCCTCCCCTCACTGCAGGTCCCCCCCGGCCCCCCCCCCCCCCCGCCCCTGCGCTGTTTAGATCCTGCCGTCGTTTGGGTTTTGCCTCGCGACCTCCGGGTCCTTCCCCGCCGCTTCATTGGGTTTCTTCACCCCCACAACCCCTGCAAAAATCGATCTTCGCTGCAATTTTGGGCTTCGATTTGATGGATTTTGTGGATCTATTAGGTGGTTCTTGATGTGGGCACTGGGAGCGACATCCTTGCCATATGAAGCGCCCAGACCAGCGCCAGAAGGTGTACGCCATCAAGGCGACCAATATAGTGGAGCACGCCCGCGTCAACGGTGTCGCGGATATCGTTGAGTTGATACAAGGGTCCATGGAGGACATCGTACTGCTGAAGAAAGGTGACGTCGTACTGCTGAAGAAAGGTGAGTCTTGAAGTCTCGATTTGATTCTTCTTAGGTTTCAGAATCGATGGTAAAGGAAAAATTGATGGATTTTTTTGGATCTATCAGCTAATCTTAATGTCGGCACCGAGTGTTATATAATTTATGTGGCTTCATTTAGTAATAATATATAATCCGCTTTCTATATGCTGAATCTGCTATTTTAGTTCCATTACTGTGTATTGTGCTATCACTTATAGCTTGAGGTAATATAGCTGATCTCCTGAGAGGTATTGTGATCATACATCTAATCTTATGATGCCTTTATCATACTCTCCACTTTATCTTATAATGATCCATGATACCGGCCCTCTACAGAAAAAGTAAGAATCTGAACTCTTAAGGCAATTTTAGTAGCCCAAACATCATTCTCTTATTGCTTACAATCGTCGTTAGATTGTCTTTTTTATATATTGCTTAAATACGCCACTAGATTGTCTTTTGTATATAGATTGTCAGTTCATATTCTCACATAAACTTTTTTTTTGGACGATGAGGATATCTCCTGTGTATTGTTGTGCATCCTGCTTGCTTAATCTTACCTGCATTTTTAGATTGCTTGAGCAAAAAAAAAATACGTTATACAATTATAGCTTAGGGTGATTTCTACATTTATTCTTCTCATTTTTTTTATATCTATAGATTATCTTACTATATATGTGTTTTCGTTTTGAGGGGCAGTGAAATAGTCTGAGAAGCTGGTTCAGAGCGTTACCTTCAGATATGGAAAATATTTTGTCGTACGGGGCACAATCACCAATGTGCTCTTTGCTTAACGTGCGCCCTTCGCAGATTTCAATAGTAAGTTCTTAGATTCAACAAACACTGCTTCGCTATTACAGTTTCTAATTTTTTGCTTAGGTTTGTTATCAGTCAATGTATATTTACGCTATTATAATTGCCTCATGAGGTTTTCCTGTGCTGGACATTAGCAGAGACTTATTTGATTTCCTTAGTTCAAATAACCACATTTGTCTGTTGAAACTTATTGTGATTGAGTTGTATGTACGTTTTCTAGATTTCTGGATGTCTTGAGGCCATGTTTACTTGCACATTGTGAATAGGTCAGTCACGTTGATTGCTATCGCCAAAAAAAAAAGGAGTTCCATCAATGATGTTTAATGATTTACATTGCTTCATCCACATATAATCCACTTCCTTTGTACTGAATCTGCTCTTTTAGTTACATTATTGTGTATTGTGATATCGCTTATAGCTTGAACTCAGAACTATCACCACAAAATACAAAGTTTCGTCGATGATGTTATATAATTTATCTGGCTTCGTCCATATAATATATAGTCCGCTTCCTATATGCTAAATCTGCTATTTTAGTTCCATTACTGTGTATTGTGCTATCATTTATAGCTTGAAGTAATATAGCTGATCTCCTAAGAGGTATTGTGATCATACATCTAATCTTATGATGCCTTTATCATACTCTCCCCTTTATCTTATAATGATCCATGATACCGGCCCTCAGCAGAAAAGGTAAGAATCTGAACTCTAAGGCAATTTTAGTAGCCCAAACATGATCCTCTTATTGCTTAGAATCGCCATTAGATTATCTTTTTATATATTGCTTAAATACGCCGCTAGATTGTCTTTTGTATATAGATTGTCAGTTCATATTCTCACCGAAACCTTCTTTTTGACGATAAGAATGTCTCCGGTGTATTATTGTGCATCCTGCTTGCTTAATCTTGCGTACATTTTAAGATTGCTTGAGCAAAAAAAAATGCGTGATACAATTATAGCTTAGGGTGATTTCTACATTTGTTCTTCTCATTTTTTTTAATATCTCTAGATTATCTTACTATATATATGTTTTCGTTTCGAGGGGCAGTGAAATGATCTGAGAAGCTGGTTCATAGCGTTACCTTCATATATGGGAAATATTTGATCGTACGGGGCACAATCACCAATGTGTGCTTTTTGCTTAACATGTGCCCTTCGCAGATTTCAATAGTAGGTTCTTATATTCAACAAACACTGCTTCGCTATCACAGTTTCTAATTTTGTGCTTAAGTTTGTTATCAATCAATGTATATTTACGCTATTATAATTGCCTCGTGAGGTTTTCCTATGCTGGACATGAGCAGAGACTCATTTCATTTCCTTAGTTCCTGTAACCTCGCTTGCCTCACGGTGTTTTCAGCTCCATTGTTTTATCCCTTTTAACCTTACAGAAATTCAATTCAACATTTCCCTTAATTTCCAATGATTCATATAGCTTACAGTCTGTATGGATGATCCCTAGCCTTAGATGCAAAATAATTTTCGCTTTATCCTCGATAGGTTAGATAGTTTTGTATAGATGGTTTTCATAGAGATTCCCTTTCAGATTTCGATTTGTTACAAGAGTATTTTTGCTAAATAGACCTTATAAAAAAACCCATCAGCTATGAGATCGACTTATCTTGGTTGACTTATGTGCTCATCTGCACCTATCTAGATTGACTATATTAATTCTTATATTCTATTTGTTTCGTCATGTACAGATATTCCCTACAAGCACAATTTCTAAATTAGATTACTGAGGTGACATTTGGCATGAACATATTTGCAGCATTGTTCAGCTAATTAGTATTGTGGTATAGTCTGTCAGAGATAACAGACAGTTTGTTCAGGTATCGATCATCCAACATTTATTTTCTCCTACCATGAAAGTATCTATTGTGCATACTATTCTTTACCTGAAAAAAAAACAGGACCTATTTTAAAACAATATCTATTTAAAAACATTATCAATTTGCATCATTTTTCACCATAATATTCTTTACCTGAAAATAAAACTTATAGAAGCATGTGTATACGCTTATTTAGTAAATACTTGCATTATCTGAAAACAAGACCTATTTTTAAGTTACATTACGTACCTACTTACAGCTATTCAGTGTGCTGCTACGATCTAGCTTACATGCATGAAAAAATGATAGAAACAGTTAACCCCAAAAAAAATCATTCATCCCTTTTTCATTCTGGTGACACATCCTCGCAATCGGCAAGTATAAATATGTAGCTACGACTCCTCAGAGCATATCTCAAATTGCTACTAGGTTACAGCCACCGTACCAAACAGATACACAGATCATAACACCTCCGTTATCAGAACAGCGAGAGCACTCCACTACTCTTGAGGTAAAATTCAAACTATTTTTTATTAGCTTTTTATATTCAACCATTATCCATATGCTTGCAGCGTAACTTTTTTACTGCATGTATTCTGAACTATAATTAAGTCCAAGCAAAATACTTCCAAAGTTTCACTATATGAATAACACACATCCATTACATTTCCTGCAGTTAGACTTACACATCATAGCTATTCTATCTCTCATGTAACAGAAATATAATTTGAGTTGCTTCAGGTAACTTAGGTTATGTCTGAAAGCTTCTATTTAGTTCTAACAACGGTTCTTCCTTATTGACAGCCTTTTCCTTAAATTAAAAACATGTGAATCCATTATTTGATACAATACAAGAGACGTCCCTCCATCGCGCAGCCTGTTCGAAGAGGCCTCTTTTCTAATCACACATCTGCAAATCTGACCATAGACATAAAGGTACATCTACGAGCTATCTTTAATTCATTCTATTCTTAGACTATATAGTTCCATATTTACAGCCCCCAATTGCACATATTTATCTATCATGTCTCTAAATTCCTGTGAACATTTCACGCTCTACGCTACGTGTTCCTCATTGTATACTCCTGTTGATCACAGAAATGTAAGGTCAAATCCCGAATGATGTCCGTGCTCTGCTTACCACCACAACCTCAGGTGTACTTCTAAACCATTCGCAAATCAAAAAAAAAAAGTCTTCTAACTAGCTGCTACTTTATACAGGCTTTACGTACAGCTTTTGAGGCTACCGCAACAATCACTACTTCCCAGCAACAGCTTGTGCTTAACAGCCTGTGCTTTTGTACATCCGTTTTAGCAGTACTCTATCAGTATTTTACATTATAGCACCCATCTGAACTAAGTTACTATTCCTGCAAACCCTGTTTTGTAAACAATTACGCCTCACCTAGGTCCATGAGTGACTTCAGTTTGTATCGCTACTTCCTTGCTCTATTTTGTAAACGTTTACATCTCACCTAAATCCACGACTGACTGCTCTTTATATATACAGATCCTTTCGTCACTCCCTTGCCCTGCAGATAATAGCCGTTTGGTTAATTCAACAGCTGCCACATTTAACTACATATCTACAGAACAAATTTTGTGATCTATCTTATATAACTAAATTTCCTCAGTCTACCAGCCCATTACCGCCCACACCATATGGTGTGGGTTATCTTCTAGTAGGAATCTTATTCTGCAGTGAAACAACGTGACCGTTCCATCATCCACCCAGCCGAGCGATCAACCACAGACATCATTTTTCTCGCGTATAATAATATCCCTTAGGTTTGTTCCGAGATGGACCGGAAATTTAAACTTTTCAAACAAATTCTCGCATAGTTTTACTAATACGGTGCGCTCCACAACATGTGGGCACGTACGTAAGTTCTTACTATCAACCGTCTGTGATACTTGACAGACGGTTGGTAATCGTAATCGCTCGTGATGAGTACTTATCACGCGATTACAAAAAGGAACCGCTCAGATAAGTTAAACATAGACGACTCCTTTGAAACCGCTCGTGATGTGGCGCCGAAGATGATCTGTTTTGTAGTAGTGTACATACGCATAATACGTGAGCTTAATTAATTACGACGACTGCTTCTTACGCGCGCGCGCCGGATTTAATTCACATGGTCGGAAGGCGATGTCGGCGTGATGTCGCACATCCTCGGCCGCCGACGTCGCGGCGCATCCGCATGTAGCCGCGCCGCCACCGCGGCCCCACGAGTTCTTGATGATCCAAGATTGGTCCCGTCGCGACGCCGGGCCGCAGCCGACGACGGTGACCGCGCGGCCCGGCCGCGTCCCGCACGGCCCCGCGCGACACGCGCCTCAGAGAATCGCATGCCGCTGCCGACCTCCATGGCCACGCGCCACGGCCGCTGCGCCACGCGCCGCAACCCGGCCACAGAGCCGCACTCGCAAAGCCGGGATCTTCGCGGCGTGGTGGGAGGCCTGGCGCGGTTGCGTAGCCCTGCCGCGCTGCACGGTAGTCCGCCTCGGTGGTCATGCCGCCGTTCGACCACTCGCTTGTAGGCCCCGCCAGACCCGGCGCAGCACGCCGTCCATACATCGATCGCATCACCGTGCCGCTCCGATGAGGAGAGGAGGTTCCCTGTCTTGATCTTGTGGAGGCTCTCGATCGTCGCCACCTGTTAGGAATCACTCCCTCACTCAATATGTGTTTTTTGTTAGGTAATCTTTATTTTAGTTTCTAAGTTTAGATAGTTGGAGTCCGTTTCTGTTCTGGTCTCTGTGTCCGACTAGAAGAAGTTTTCCGTGTGCGTGTGTGTCGCCTAGGACTCGCGTACATGCAGAAGGCTATATAAGCACGTATAGTCTTGTAACAATTAGAGAGCAATGAGAAGCACTGTAACATGAAGAAGCAATGTAAGATTGAGAGTCAAGCAATAGAAAGACACAAAGAAAACGCTGTGCTTTGCATGCAGCAGTTAAAAGAATCTTCTCTATTCTCGCTTCGTGCATATGTGAGTTTTGTTAGAAGCGTATACGTGTTGCTTCCAATGAGTTCGCGTGTGTGATAGGATCGGCTTCGAGTGTGATTTTTAATCTTTGTTCGAGCTGTTCCAACAATTGGTATCAGAGCTCTAGGTTCGAGATCCTAGCTGCTGCCCCGGGAGGTGTGATCTTGACTCCCGGGGTGGCATATACGGCAGGAGTACGCATGCGGCAGATTCCGGCAGCGCATCAGGAGCACACGGTGGGGTGTGGCGGCGAGACCGATGCACTGTATGGTGCATGCGGCTTCGTGACGAGGAGGAGACTGAGTTTTTTTTTACTTGTGCCCAAGATTATGTCGCGTTCTCCGGGAAGTTGTGTCACCGGTGACAGGCAATGTCCATGTGCACAAGGATCAGATGGCATTGGCGGCTATCTATGGAGGCATCTCGGAGGAAGCGCTCTTCCTACTGGTCGAAAAGGAGACGACCATAGTTGTGTGGAAGACGTTGAAGACGATGATGCATCTTGCTGTTGATCATCGAAAGGCGAAGGCGAGGAACGTTGAGAAGATGTGTCGCCGTCCTGAGTCGAGTCCGTGTGTTACTCAAGTTGAAGTTGTGACCAACTTGAAGTCCGAGTACGAGTTGAGGAAGTCGTAGTTGAGACCGACTGTCCTGAGTTGAGTACGAGTTGAGGTGCAAGTCGTAGTTGAGACCGACTGCCTCAATGAGTAAGAGTCCAAGACGTGTTCGAGTTGTGCCACCGTCTTCGGACAAATAAGTGTGAGCCAAGTTGAAGTTGTGTCCAACTTGGAGCCCAAGACGTGTTTGAGTTGTGCCACCGTCTTCGGCTAAGTGTGTGGGAGCTATGTTGAAGTTGTGTCCAACTAGCAGCACACAAAATATAAGTAAATATACAAAGATTAGGGAGTGATTGTTAGGTAATCTTTATTTTAGTTTCTAAGTTTAGATAGTTGGAGTCCGTTTCTGTTCTGGTCTCTGTGTCCGACTAGAAGAAGTTTTCCGTGTGCGTGTGTGTCGCCTAGGACTCGCGTACATGCAGAAGGCTATATAAGCACGTATAGTCTTGTAACAATTAGAGAGCAATGAGAAGCACTGTAACGTGAAGAAGCAATGTAAGATTGAGAGTCAAGCAATAGAAAGACACAAAGAAAACGCTGTGCTTTGCATGCAGCAGTTAAAAGAATCTTCTCTATTCTCGCTCCGTGCATATGTGAGTTTTGTTAGAAGCGTATACGTGTTGCTTCCAATGAGTTCGCGTGCGTGATAGGATCGGCTTCGAGTGTGATTTTTAATCTTTGTTCGAGCTGTTCCAACATTTTTCACAAACACAACTCTGATTCACTTAGTCTTTCTCTTGGTGGGTTTCACGCACACGCACACAGACTAGAAAATGAAGAAGCACATGTACAGATAACAACATGGAACTTATACACACTATCGAGCTACATTTCCCCTCTATACTTCTTCTCTTATTCAACTGGACTCCTTAAATACATGCAGCGACAACTAACGCCACAGGGAAGCAAATTCTATGGGTGAGGGCCTCACCGTGAGGCCCCTCCCCTCACCATCTGATCCTCTGCCCCTCTGCCTTTTTCTCTCCTGATAGACGGCAGATGTATGTGGTCTCTCCCGAGGCCCTCTCCCATAAAATTTATTTTCATGGCCCAGCAACGCACATGCAAGACATGCAGCACCACTAACTCTTCTACACCACTAACAAACTAACTCTATGCATGCACTAACTCCCTAGTCTATCGCCACTTCAACATATCATGGTTGCATCCTTCTCAAGGTGCAACTCAAACATGCATATCACTCTTCTAGCTACATGCACAGCCAGGCAACACGACTCACATCTGCATGTACAATTATCATGCAGACTCACACACATGTTAAACATACTTAGCATGACAAGATTAATTCCAACATTCTTCCCTTTAATCTTGTCATGTAGACTCATCGATGCGGATCGCCCGCAACCTCTTCCTACGCGTAGCGGCCTCCTCCTCTTCATGCCACACACAATGGCTTTCTTCTAGCGGCATCACACCGCTATCATTGTCGGTCTCACACCGACTTCTCCCCGCAGCGGCATCGCACCGCCGTCGCCATCGGCATCACACTGACTCTTCGTCACAGCAGTCTCACACCGTCACCTCCACGAACACGGCCTTACACCGCGGTTCGTGGCCTCCAACGCAAGTGCGCCATCACAGTAAGTAGCTTCTCGCTGCTAGCCTCAACATCACTGCAGTATTTTACCGCCTACCTCGACGTCGCCATGTCGCTAGTGTCGCTGCTCCTTGATGTAGCACTGGATGCCAGCAGCCTCCATCTCGCATGGACCATCATCGTCGCCAAGTCGCCGTCGGGAAGCATCACCTTGGACATCTCCTCAGGATCGAACCACGCTCTGATACCAAATGTTGAGAAACACTCCCTCACTCAATATGTGTTTTTCACAAACACAAATCTGATTCACTCAGTCTTCCTCTTGGTGGGCTTCATGCACACGCACACAGACTAGAAAATGAAGAAGCACATGTACAGAGAACAACCAGAAACTCATACACACTGCCGAGCTACATTCCCCCTCTGTACTTCTTCTCTTATTCAACTGGACTCCTTCAATACATGTAGCTAACTAGTTCATGCAGCGACCACTAAGGCCATGACTCAGGCAACGCGCGCATGCAAGACATGCAGCACCACTAACTCTTCTACACCACTGACAAACTAACTCCATGCATGCACTAACTCCCTAGTCTATCGCCACCTTAAGGGCATGTACAATGCGAGATGCTTAAAGAAAGATAATGTAGTCATGTCATCAAGCACCTATGTAAAAGTCATTTCCTCCAATGCAAACATCTGTTTTGTAGGTGCTTAGATAATTGTATTATCTATTAATTATCTATAGTTATATACATAAGCACCTCTTAAGCACCGGTGCTTAATCAAACATCGATGCTACAAAATAAGCACCTCATCTATCCTACATGGCAAGAAAAATCAGTTATTTTTTTGCTAAACACATCTCTAAACATCTGCATTGTACATGCTCTAAGAGATCATGGCCGCATCCTTCTCAACGTGCAACTCAAACATGTGTATCACTCTTATAGCTACATGCACAGCCAGGCAACACGACTCACATCTACATGTACAATTATCATGCAGACACACACATATTAAACATACTTAGCATGACAAGATTAATTCCAACACCACCGTCACAAACGCCCAGCAGCTGCCTGCATGCATGTCGATCCCCGGACAAATTCAAACCAAATTATATCTAACTAAAGGAGAAACTGGGACGTTAGAATGGAGCCCAATTAAGATCAATACCACATGATGAGCTTTGCGACTTCGGCGGCACCACGGCGCCTTTGGCCCTCCAGTCCAGTCCACGCTAGGCGGAGCGTCCACGGCGACGTCGTCACCGCAGGACGACAGGTTGGCGTTTCCACCGCCGTCCACGCACCCGGCGGTCGTCGTGATGACCGTATGAGTGTGATCCTCGACGTCGTACGCCGGCATGGTTTACATGGCCAGGAACTCCTCCGGTCGGCGAACTGGTTCTAGCCGAGCAGGTACGTGAGGCCGCCCTGCCGGTTGGTGGCGTCGATGTACCCCACGTTCCGACGGTACACCTCGAACCGCTGCAACTTCTCCTCAGCCCTCCGGTACGACCGGTCGTGCGCTGCCTGCCACCGGAGGAACCTGTCCATTCATCGCATGTGGCCGACGACCATGCTGCCGCCCGACGCCGCCGGGGAGGCGGCGAATAGACCGCACGTGAACAGAACTAGTGCGAGCGCCGACGAGGCGCCGGAGGAGAAACCCATGTATATGTACGTGTGTATATGTATTATCACGTACGTACTGCTTAAACACTCATGTGTAGCTGTGTTTATATGGTGCTTGAGATTGCTTGTGAAGTGAAACCTTGTGAGTTGTGAGTATTCGTGGAGCGTGGGAACCTGTCTTTTGGTAGTGTCGGGTGGAGGGATCGGATTCGCGGGGATACGCTGATCGATGCAATTGGCCGGCGAGAAATGCATGCAGAAGTTGCCTGCTGGTTATGTACGTAGCAGAGGAATGGCAACGAGCTATATTTTCTCTTGCGACAATGCTGCATCACTACCGGAAACGGCTCCTTTGCCGAGTGCCCGCAAGTTTACCGAGTGTATTATGTCGAGCACTCGGCAAATATACTTTTTACCGAGTGTATAAAATAAAACACTCGGCGAATAACAGACACTCGGCAAAGGTAGCTCTTTGCCGAGTCTCAGGAGAAGACACTCGGCAAAGACCGTGATTTGCCGAGTGTCAAACGTCACCACTCGGCAAATGACCGCAGCAACTAACGGTGGCGGCCGCGTTAGTCGCTTGTCGAGTGTGGTTATCCGACACTCGGCAATCAGTCTTTGCCGAGTGTCGGATAACCACACTCGGCAAAGAGCTAACTTGCCGAGTGTTTCTCGGTGGCACTTTCAAAATTTATTTTTTTTTTCTTGCTCCAAACTTTTTCTTCATCGCTTTATACGGTTTACGGAACTACATGTTCAAATTTGGCGATTTCTCGATGTGTTTGCTATATTTAGTTAATTTATTTCATTTAATTGAATTTTTGGGATAAGTCAAATTTGAATCGCAAGTCATTCGAATAATGGAAAATGAATGAAAAAATGATATTCATGTTCTCGAGGTTAGAATAATATTGAAATCCGCAATGAAAGGAAATTTGAACATCTTGTTCACGAAACATGACCACTAACTTTTGGGAGAATTGTTTTTAAATTCTATAAAAGCAAGAAATCGAAAATCATGAAATTTTCAAGATGTCATGATATCATACGTGGAGGTCGTGGTAAAAATTTAAAAGGTTTCGCATGTTGTCACGACAATTGCTTTCAAATCGATCGATCCTTCTCAACTCTATGAATCTTCTTTGGAGATGCTTTGATTTGGAAGCGAATGTGATAACTTGTGCGAAACCTTTTAAATTTTACCACAGCCTCCACGTATGATATCATGACATCTTGACAAATTTCATGATTTTCCGACTTCGCTTGCTTTTTATAGAATTTAAAACAATTCGCCACAAGTTCGTGGTCATGTTTCAGGAACAAGATGTTCGAAATTTTTTCATTGTCGGATTTCAATATTATTCTAACCTCAAGAACATGAATATCATTTTTCCATTCATTTTTTTCATTATTCGAATGACTTGCGATTCAAATTTGACTTATCCCAAAAATTCAATTAAATGAAATAAATTAACTAAATATAGCAAACACATCGAAATGTGCCAAATTTGAACATGTAGTTCCGTGTCAGATAAAGGCAAGAGAAAAAGTTTGGAGCAAGGAAGAAAAAATTTGCCGAGTGCCACCAAGAAACATTCGGCAAGTTAGCTCTTTGCCGAGTGCCATATCGGGGCACTCGGCAAAGAAAAAGGTTTTTTAATATAACCTCTTTGCCGAGTGCCGATCGCGGCACTCGCAAAGAGGTTAAGTATGAGGCACACACACGGCCGAACACGCACACTCAACCGCCGCTCCACTGCGCGCCGCAACAATAGCCGCTCAGCGCGCCGCTCCATCGCGCGCGCTACTGTCCGCCGCCGGAGTAGGAGGAGGAGGAGGAGGAGGAGGAGGAGGCCGGAGGAGAGGAGGCCCGCGACGCTGCCCGCGCCCGGCCCGGCCGGTGCCACGCCCGCGACCGCCCGCCTGCCTGCCCCGCCGCGCGAACGAGCGCCCGCCCGGCGGCCCACTAGGTATGGCCTTCCCTTCCCCTCCTCCCTTCTTGCCGTGGAATGGTGGTGGCGCGGCGGTAGTAGGATGAGGAGTTGATATATATGTGGTTGTCGGCCATCGTGCCGTTGGTTTCTTGCAGGTTTTGGAAACCTCACCGTGCAGGGGAGGTGCTGTCGAAATTTTCAATTGATGATTCTGCCTTTTTTGCGAGAAGACACCGCCGAGCCGAGCCGAGTACCCGACCGCCTCGCACCACGCCGCCGCCATCGCACCGTCCCGCCACGGCCCCGCTAGCCTGACTCCACCGCCACCCAAGGTAGAACCTCTTTTGTATCATGTTCGTAGATCACGTAACCTGTGGCGTCTCTCGCTCGAAAGAGATACGGTTGGAAATATGCAGATCTTTGCATATCTATAACCGTATCTGTTTCGAATTGTCCACGTTTTTTGGACAGCCCGCGGATGCGTAGATGGGGTTAGTTTCCATGGTCTGCTCCGATCCGAGACAGAGTTTCGGCATCATCTCCCTGTTGTTCTCCGGATACACACTCTCCCTGCCAGGACGTGTATTTGGAGAGCAATGGGAGTGCCGCCAAATTGCTCTCTGATAGGAGAGAGCATGAAACTAACCTCATCTACGCATCCTCGGGTGGGATTAGGACCTATCCTCACCTAATAGATGGTTATATTACTCGCTGATATATATGTTAGAGGATGGATGACCGTGAGTGGATGTACACGGGCCGCTCAAGTCAGGGTCCGCCCACCGATGAATGGATCGAGAAGACCGATGCTTTCTTGGAACTAGCATTTCCTATAGTAAAGGAGCGCCCAACTTGGTGTCCCTGCAGAAGATGTGCAAACAGACGTCGACAAACAAGGGAGGTCATGGGGCAACATCTTTGGAAGAATGGATTTACTGGCACTATACCCTGGGTGTACCATGGTGAAGCCGATCGTATGAGAGAGGAGGTCGTGAGACCACGCTGGCCGAGGATTGTGATGCCGATGCCGGGGTAGGAGACATGTTAGATGACTATCACGGCACGTCATTGAGGACGAGGGAGGAGGAGATGGAGGCAACCGCAAAGGCTTCTACGACATGATGTCTGCGGCACAGAGACCCCTTCACGGCCAGACAACGGTTTCTCAACTGGATGCCATTGGACGCGTAATGGCGTTAAAGTCCCAGTGTAGCCTGAGTCGAGACGCCTTCGATGGTATGTTGACAGTTATTGGCACCGCTCTCGGAGGGTCACATTCTGCCAAAGAGCATGTACGAGTCACAGAAACTACTTCGTGCACTTAAGATGCCGTATGAGCAGATACATGCTTGTCCGAAGGGGTGCATCCTATTTAGGAAAGAACACGCGAAGCAAAGTACTGTCCAAAGTGTAAATCCTCTAGGTTCCTGGAGGTAGACTCGTGATGACCGTAAGAGGCGACTTGGGATCCGTGAAAATCCTACTGCACCTTCCGTTCATACCGAGGATCCAACGGCTATACATGACCGAGGAATCCGCAAAACAGATGACATGGCACAAAAATGGCAAACGATACAATCCTGACAAGCTGGTACATCCATCCGATGGTGAAGCATGGACCCGCTTTGATGGCATTCATCATGAGAAAGCTCTAGAGGCTCGTAATGTACGTGTTGCGCTGGCAATAGATGGGTTCAATCCTTATGGAATGCTGGCTGCCCCATACACTTGTTGGCCCGTGTTCGTTATCCCCCTCAATCTCCCCGTTGTCCTCCTTCAACGATGCAACGTATTCTTGTCGTTGATAATTCCCAACACCCGGGAATAATATGAGTGTGTTCATGGAGCCCGTGTTTGATGAATTGGTGCATGGCTTGGGAGGAAGGGGTATGGACATACGACCGAGCTACAAAGACAAACTTCAAAATGCATGTTTGGTACCACTACTCCTCGCATGACTTCCTGGCAGATGGGTTATTCTCTGCGCTGGTGTGTTCACGGGAAGTTCCATGCCCGATATGCAAGGCAGCTCAAGTTCATTTGCTGCGTAAGGGTGGCAAGTATTCTTCGTTCGACAAACATCGCCAATTCCTCCTCTTGACCATGCATTCGCAGACGAGACATCAAGAACTTTACGAAGGTGTCGGTTACGCACTCGCACCGCAGATGATGACCGTGTCGCGTTCGTGCTCGGATAGAGGTCAGCCCGTGTCAACCAAGAAGAAGGTGGTTTTCGGGATATGGTGAGCAACATATGTGGACTCATAACTCGGGCTTGTTGAGGCTCCCCTATTTTGATGACATTCTTCTTCCACATAACATTGATGTAATGCACACTGAAAAGAATGTCGCCGAGGCACTTTGGGCAACAATCATGGACATTCCTGATAAGACAAAGGACAACGTTAAGGCTAGAGTGGATCTGGCAACATTATGCGATAGACCAAAGCAAGAAATGCAGCCTCCTAGAGGCGGCAAGACATGGAGAAGGCCTAAGGCCGAATTCGTCTTGACCAGGCCCCAAAGGAGGGAAGTACTTGAATGGTTGCAAACGTTAATGTTCCCTAATGGGTATGCAGCGAATCTGAGGAGGGGAGTGAACTTATCTACTCTGCGAGTGAATGGGATGAAGAGTCACGACTACCACATATGGATTGAGCGGCTTCTTCCGGCGATGGTTCGAGGCTATGTCCCTGAGCATGTCTGGCTAGTGCTGGCAGAGTTGAGCTATTTCTTCCGCCAGCTTTGTGCCAAGGAGTTATCTCGGACCGTGATTGCAGACTTGGAAAGAGTGGTACCTGTGTTGCTCTGTATGTTGGAGAAGATCTTTCCACCCGGCTTCTTCAATCCGATGCAAAGATTTGATTTTGCACCTCCCGTATGAGGCACGAATGGGGGGGCCTGCCCGTTGGTGCTATCCAATCGAGAGATGTCTAAAGGTTCTTCGAAAGAAATGTAAAAATAAATGCAAAATTGAGGCTTCCATTGCAGAGGCATACATTCTGGAGGAGGTGTCAAACTTTACAACAACATACTATAGTGAGAACCTTCCTAGCGTGCATAATCCACCCCCTCGTTACAATGTCAAAAAATGAATCGAACCTCAGCCTTTTCCGAGGCAACTCGGAAGCGCAAGTGCATCGACCCCCAAGACCGTGAAACATGAACAGTGGCGCACTATCATGCTATATGTGTTGACCAACCTTGACGAAGTGGAGCCGTACATGCGGTAAGTTCTCAATGAACTTGTTCAATACGCCGTCACTATTCTGCATCCAACCCCCTTGTTTCTCGTTGGTACAGGGAATTTTTTCATCAATTCTGGCTACAATCAAGGGAACCTACCCCGCAGGAATCTGATACCCTTCTTAGACAGGGTGCGGGACATGGAATGCCCGATTTCATTTCTTGGTTCAAACAGAAGGTACCGTCCAATTTACCTCGTACTTAGTTTGACATTCCAAGTTCCTCGTATGTGCGAATAATATAACGATCTATCCTGCTTGAGCTTGCAGGGCAGGGATGCGTCTATGAGTACCGAGTTGAGACAGGTTGCCGATGGCGTTGCCTATAGGTCAGGTCATTTACCGGTTATGACGTGAATGGATATCGCTTTCACGCAACAAGCTACGAGCAGAGTCGGCCCAATCGAAGAACCACAAGTTCCGGAGTTTTTACGCCCGGCCTTGATGGGGTTAAGTATTATGGAACAATTGAAGAAATATACGAACTCAAGTTTCATGGTTGCAAACCTCTTAATCCTGTCATATTCAAATGCCATTGGTTTGATCATGAAGTAACGAGACGGACTCCTAATCTTGGGCTAGTCGAAATTCGACAGGATTCCGTCTTACCAGGAGACGATGTCTATATTGTGGCTCAACAGGCCACGCAGGTTTATTATACGTCATACCCGTGCCAAACCAAAGAGCATCTTAAGGGTTGGTATGTTGTGCACAAGGTATCGCCACACGGTAAACTACCTGTCCCAAACGATGAAGATTACAACTTAGACCGAAACACATATGACGGAGAGTTCTTTCAAGAAGAGGGGCTAGAAGGGAGGTTTGAGATAGACTTAACCGAAGCGATCGGAATGGAAGTAGACAATGAAAGGGTTGTTGACGAGGACGCTGGAGATGAGGTGCAAAATGTGAAGGACTTACAAATGCTTGAGCGATTATATTTAGGCAATGACAATGATGACAACATTGCTCCTTCCGGATAGTGTTGATTATTTAGACATGGTTGATAGTGATGATGAGACTTATGATCCAGCTAATCCCGATCATGAAGATTATTTCTAATACATGTAATACTATGTTATTTTGTAATTATATTTTGTTTATTTTGCATATCTTTCTAAGTACGTCTTGTTTATCTCATGCTTATTGGTTTACTCTTTTTAATTGCGGTGATTGAACAACGATGGCGGGCGGTGCGAGGAACAATGCGTCGCTTTATGGACGTCTAAGGCCATGCTACCGCATTGAGGAGCCGACGGAGAGGAGGAGGAGCAGCCGCGCAGAGGGAGCGTCGTCGCGCCACGTCGCGTGGCGAGGAGGAGCAGTGCGCAGAGGACGAGGTGGAGGAGGAGGTGCCGCAGAGGACGAGGTGGAGGAGGAGGTTCCGCGATCGGACGACGAGGTGCCGCCGCAGAGGGCGACGAGGAGGAGGCGGCGCAGGGGTTCCGCTTCTCTGCTTCGTCGGGTATCTATTTGCGAGGTCCCACGAGCCTCCTCGGACCGATACCTCTTCTTCACGACGCCTTGTTGATTCGACCATTGGGCAAAAGTAAGTAACTTTAGATGTTATCACTACTTCATATGATATGTTGAAAATCACAATAGAAACTAATAATTTTCTTAATCACTTGGGAAATAATTGGGCAAGAGTAGTTGCGGTGCTCACACACGCCAAGTCAATGGCATCCGGGCTTCATGCAGGAACACTTCCTGCCCGTTGAGTACGCCGAGTGACGGAGCCGGCCTACGCTTAGCCACACGCCGCCGCAGCGATTTTCAAGATCAGCCGCGGTATTCAACAACAAGGCGGAGCGGGTGAAGGCCGAGCTGTGGGTAAGTCTTCCTCCCAATACATTGCTCAATACATCGCATTCATTGGACATTCTTGAAATAATGACTGGATACATCGCGTCTATATGCAGGATTTCTTCAGATGCGAGGAGGGATTTGAGGACAGGGCGGCTTTGGTGGCTAACAAAGTTTGTAAAAAAACTCGTGAAGGACATGCATTACGAGGCGCGTGTCCAGGCCATCGTAACTTACAACGTGAGCTTCCTTGGAAGGAAGGTCACCAAAGCTGACGCAAGAAGCATGACGCTGACCCGGCAACAGTACCTGGAGGTAAATATAGGACATTAATACTAATTTCTTTTGAGATTAAGTAGGCTTAATTTGATCTTCTTATATGCCATATACTTGATGACGTGTAGGCGATTCCGTGGTGGTGCGTCCAGCATCCCCAGTGCTGGGCACAGATGGTGGACAAGTGGTGCGGCCCCGAGTGGGAGGAGACGCACAACGCTTGCCGGAGCGGCGTTTGATGATGCGGGTATACCACACCATCAAGGCAGCCTTAGCCTCGACGGATACGCACAAAGATGGGTGCGCGAATTCATTTATTTATTCTAACGCTCAATTCTACATGATTTCTAATCATCTTCTTTTTTTCTCGCATGCGTCACACCATGGTGGCCGCCTTGCTCCCGCCTTCAAGGCATTTGCTTTGGCCCACAAGGGCAAGCGACGTCCGACGCCGACTACAACCGGAGGACCCGCCGAGGCGTACAACGATCGGCCGCCCACACCGCCTCGGTGATTACACGCCGATGGCAAGGTCGGTCCATGGGACAGAGTACGATCCGAGCACCCAGGACCTTGATGGAGAAGTCGTCATGAGGGTGGGAGGAGGCAAGAAGCATGGGCGGTACTAGCTTGGCGATGGCGCGCTCGACACGCCCAAGATTCTCACTCTCTCACGATTCGAGCAAGGAGCACCACTCAAGCTCGCCATACGCCCACGGCCGGACACTGCACACTACCGGATGGAGGCACTCCAGGTTATTCCTGTTTTATTCGTCGTTAATTGATTTTTACATACCTTAACTTTGCATTATTGTAACATACCGGGTGAAATATTGTAGGCCTAGCTGCAAGAAGAGAGGAGGCTACGGGAGGAGATGGAGGTGAGGATGGAGGCCGACCGGCAGAGGATGGCGGCCGAGCGGGAGGCCGAGCAAGGTGCTGGTAGCGGAGATGTTTCAGTACATGCAAAGTCTTGGCGCCGCTACGGGTGTACCTCTGCCACCTGGGCTATTCGCTCCACCTCCACCTCCTCATGCAACTACTCCTGTGAGTATGAATGTTTTAGTTTGTATGTTCATGCTTAGGATCAAACCATAACACTACTTGGAACCTAGTGGAGTATGAATGTTTTAGTCATGTATGGTATATATTTATCTTGTCTCACACATGCAATCTCTTCTCCTTTGTGCAGAATCAATCGGCGGCATCGAATGATGTGCCTCGTCACTGAGAGTCGTGGGATCGAATCTTGGGCCTCATCACCCCGATGCGCCATGAACAGTTTCTTTGTTATTTGTGGATTACTTGTGGTTTCATTTGTCGCTTCAAGACTTGTGGTTGTGAATGATGGATTACTTGTGAACTTATTGTGATATATTGTGACACATGTGATGTTTGTGATATATATGTGATGTTGGTGATGTTTGTGATATAAATGTGATGATTGTTTGGTTGGAAAATAATAAATAAATAAAATGTGCTGTTTTTGGTCACGTTGCCGAGTGTTGCACTCGGCAAAGGGTGCCTTTGCCGAGTGTCATGACCAAGGCACTCGGTAAAGTAACCAATCCCGGCACTGGTAACCTCGTTTGTCGAGTGTCACA
Source organism: Ampelocalamus luodianensis (assembly GCA_036346255.1). Lineage (NCBI taxonomy): Eukaryota > Viridiplantae > Streptophyta > Magnoliopsida > Poales > Poaceae > Ampelocalamus > Ampelocalamus luodianensis. Next base: position 47,337,230 of record CM070622.1, on the reverse strand, counting down.
ACTTTGCCAAGTGTCATGGTCATAACACTCGCAACTTTGCCGAAGTGTCATGGTCATAACACTCGGCAAAGTTCACGCTTTGCGAGTGTCTTCACTTTACACTCGGCAAATCTGCCGTCACCGTTGCCCTCGCCATCACGGCAACTTTTCTTTGCCGAGTCGTCGCGGCGCTTTCGGCAAAGGATTTGCCGAGTGTCCGAAAAGACACTCGGCAAAGAAGGCTTTGCCGGCGCTTTGGCGAGTGTTGTTCGCCGAGGTGGCACTCGGCAAAGCTTTGCCGAGTGCATTTGGGGCTTTGCTGAGTGCCTGGGACACTCGGCAAAGCGCCTCATTCCATTAGTATGAAAGAGTCGGTTAGGTTCACTATCACAGAAATAGCCATCACAGACGGTTCGAAACCGTCATCACAGACGGTTTCCGAACCGTCTGGATATATCACAGACGGTTTTTTATAAAAAACCATCTGTGAATGCTAGTATCACAGACGGTTCTGTACACGAAACATCTGTGAAGTCAACGTATCACAGACGGTTCTGTGTAAAAATCGTCTGTGAAGACAGAGTATCACAGACGGTATGTGATAGTTCATTACACTAACTACATTTTTACTGATTTTTGGCTAGCCTCAGGAATTGCTAGCCATGCCCTCTGAAAATAAGCATGCAGAAAAACAGATACATCACAGATAATCAATTGTCGACAAACTCAATCTGATCATTACTCAAAATAAATTACAAAAGATCACATTTGTTCAAGTATTGTTACAAAATAAATTGGATTACAATTGAGTCAATTGTTTGCAGGTGGTTGAGAAGTGTCGGCGGGGTGATGCGTTGGGCCGGCAGATGGAGTGAAATTCTCCTGTCCTTAATTATCTCTCGATATGATAAAGTCTGCAGAGCTTCCTCGAATGTCCTTGATCTCATTCGCAAAGAGTCCATCTAATTCTATATTCAAGGCCCTGTTGCTAGCAAGAGTAAAGTGTTAAGCATATATATTTAAATTTATAATTAGGAAATAATTATTTCGAGATTCACAAACCTCGGATCCTTCTTCCTAGCTCTAATGATTTGCTCCATATGATGGCAAACGAGATTGCACATAACTCATCATTTTTTTTCATGCACTGAAAAATAGAATTACATATATCAATTCGAGATGCGTTATTATGAAGTATGATATAGGATTATCGTGTTGTAGCACGCATCGAAATTTTGTCCTCGTGTTAGTTCGACGCTCTTTCCATCGTATATTCCTTTTTTTGGTAACATAGTCGATGAACGACCTACATGATTCCAAAAAGTTATCCTCGACCATTTCAAACTAATGAAGACTAAAATAGAGTTATGTATGAAGGAAATGAGCATACCTGTCGAGTATTCCTCCCGCACGTGAAGTTGTGGTTATTGCGGATTAGGGAATCAAGGTATATCACATGGTTCCTCTTTGGTATGATGACTAAAAGGATCCATGGTACCTACTCATGTATGTCACTATAGTCATTAAACCTGAGTTCGTGCTGCGTATAAAGTACAAATAAAATCTTGCCAACGCACCAATCTTGCCTCATTTGGGTTCGCAAATAAACGCTTCAAACGTGGGATCACAGGCAGATACCACAACATCTTAGCAGGAAGTCCTTGCTTCAACCTAGCAGTATTCTGACGCTTGTATCGGGATGCTTTGCACACGGGACATACATGCATGTCTGCATACTCTTTACGGCAGAGGATACAATCGTTCGGATATGCCTGTATTCTTTCTACTTCCATTCCCAATGGACAAAGAACCTTCTTTGCTTGGTAGGTGGTGTTGGGCAACACGTTTCCCTCCGGAAGAATGTCCGCTAGGAGACCTAACAACGCCGTGAAACTCTAATCGGACCAACTATTGCTTGCCTTTAATTAAAGCAGTTCAATCACGGTTGACAACCTTGTGTATTCCGGCTTGCAGCTAGGGTACGAAGGTCTCACCGAGTCCTCCATTAAGCACTCGAATTTACAAAACTCTCTTTCACTGTAGTTCTCTTCTGCATCGCGTAGCATCTGATCCAAATTGTCATCATGTGACCTATCCTCATCAAAAGCACAGTCTACATCCGGCATATCGTTGACTTCCTCGGCGATGTCGTTATTACTAACTTCCTGTGTAATCTGCTCTTCACCGTGACTGGTCCAACATGTATACCCTTTTTTGAAACCCCTTCGAATCAAGTGTGCTTCTATCTGCGCCGGGTTGGTAAACATCTTCAGATTACCGCAATCAATGCATGGACAAGACACATAAATTTTATCCCTTCTTCAACATATCCTCTTTCGGCGGCTCTTCTAAAAGCAACCACGCCATTAATGTACTCTTGACTCACACTTCATACCATACATCCAGTTTGGTCCATCTACGCTACACATGTAATAAAATATATAGTGTCAAATTAGATTAATAAAATCTCTCTCAACCGCTCTCTCTCTCCATTTCCTTCCCCTCACGTAACTTAATGCATATGTCAACCACCCAATGAAAAATATTATTCTATTTCACTTGCATCCGGATGCAAAAGTTTGCATCAAATCTACTAGAGTTTTGCCATTTCAAAGAAGCTACTAGAGTTTTGCTACGGAATAGGCAGCTTTCACGTATGGAATCGGTTCCTAGCATCAAATCTAGCCATTTGAATCGGCTAATTAAGCACGTAAATTTCAGATGCTCTAAAGGGTTATAGATTGTTACCCTCGGAGCTCACGATGAAAATACCAAATCTCTTGAGATTCTCTCCTTCTCCTCCCCTCCCTCTCTGTCGGCGGTGCAGTGGGCGTTTACCTGGTGTCGGCTCAAATGGGAATGGGCAGGGGGTACTCCAGGAATTTATAGTGCGAGGATATCACAGACGGTTCAAAATATGAACCGTCTTTGATATTCAACTATCACAGACGGTTTCTAAATAGAACCGTATGTGAAATATCACGGACGGTTCTATTTCTAAACCGTCTGTGATACGGGCTCATATCACAGATGGTTTATTAATAGAACCGGCTGTGATATTTCACAGACGGTTCTATTTATGAACCGTCTGTGATATATGCCTATCACAGACGGTTAGTAATAAGAACCGTATGTGATAGGCCAACAGTACAAATGCCGCGTCCCAACAGACCCAACACAGACGGTTCCAAATGAACCCGTCTGTGATGGGGTGTCTACTATAGCCTGTTTTGTAGTAGTGGTTGCGTTGCCATGCACACTAACTAATGGGGTTTACTACTTATAGCGCCCGTCCACTGGTTTCGCTAATGGCGGACGCCGTGTCCCACCTCATCGAGGGCTCAATTCTGTCGATGAGTAGGCCACCCTCCGGCGGAAAGTAAGATCTCCAACCGGTTGCATTCACAACCCGTATCTCCACCGTTGATATTGCATTGAGATAGGTGCAGCACATGGTATTTGCATGTGTATTATTAGTTTTAGTATTAGGTGGTTGTTTTTTGTGTATTTGGATGGTGATTCGACAAGTGGTGGGACCAATGGCATAAGATTTCACATCTCTCAACCTAATTCAAAATTTGAATTTCTTAGTTGTACCATTAGCTGTACCAAATTCTTGGTTTTTGGCATACAAAAAAAAAATTGATGTACCAAATACTTGGTTCCTGGCATACAAAAAAAATTGATCCAAAATTTTATATACATGTACTAGAGAACAAATGCATACACTTTTGCACAAAAAAAATGCCACATACATCGTACAAACACACAAATCATGCTGTATACACACGACGTGTAAATACATGTAGTACATGGTACAACTACATGTACTGCACATACATTGCGGACACACAAATCGTACTGTACACACAGCATACTGTACAAGTATCCAGAGAGAGAGAATACACATATCCTGCACAACACAAGACACACTTTAGCATACATAAAAAGTGCAAATAACAAAAGGTCATTGTTGTCGATGAATTACATTCAATATTTGTGAGTAAATGCTGGACACAGCTCTCGAGATTACGTAGGAAGAGATATGGTGTTTTTAGACAGGTTCAGGTCTGCTCCTGATAGATTAAAAATTCTACTTTTGTGTTCTTGTATTGAATGGGATTACAATGCACAATGTGCCACTGAAACTAAGAATGTTGTTATTGGCCTCTATCTTCTCTCTCTCTCTCTTTCTCTCTCCCTGTATCGGCATCGCCCCTTATAAAGCGTCGAAGGGGTGACAGTTGTTGTCCATCAAAAGATGTCTTGATGGTTGCTGGAATCTGCACGTTGATGACGGTTGTTGCCAGTGAGACGTTTTCCTTACACATTCGCCAAACGATTATTGCTAGAGACGGAGAAATGTGTGTGCAATTATCTCAGAGACACATGCGTGCACGTGTTGTATTTGCTATCACGTATAGTTGAGCGCAGTGTATAGGGTCCCTAGTCGATAAGATAGGGCACACAAACCAATCTACGAGACTTATTGACTAGTGGGTGGTTGTGATTTGACCTTCCGACTAGGGGGTAGTCGTAACCTGAATTTTGGTAACTTGAACTGGTCATGGCAAGTATCTCCGACTAGGGGTATACTAGAGGGCTATTAGAGTACCATTATCAATAATAAATATTATAGATAAATAGCTTTATTAATTGAGGATTATTCAATCCTCATCATCTAGCCCCAACTTCAAGTGAAAATAACTTACTTGAGAAGAGGTCGTAAAGTAGTAGTTAGAACGAAACTTTTTGCGTAGTATTTCTCTTGACCAGAAATTGACTTGATCAAGAAAGATATTTTGACTTGAGTTGTAAAAATAATACCTTTATTACCGTGTGAATGGTCACCCATGATTTTGTCTGTTAGGAGTAGTTCCCGAAGGGATTCCAATCATTAGGTTTTCCTACGATCTCCACTACAAGTCGATAGGTATAAGTAATTGCTAGGGGTAAAATTAGGGATTTTACTTTCCTCAATCGTTTCATCTCCCTTGAGCTCTTGCTTCTCCGCCACCACTTAGGCTTGACATTCCTACTCCCAAATCTTTTGAATCCAAGCAAATTCTTTAGAAGAAATGGCTGGATTTGTGTCTAAGTGGGAGAAATTAGAGATGGACATGGAGAAGATGACCACCTTTGATGCCGTCGAGAAGATTCCTCCAAGGTCTTTAGTGAAGTGAACAATGCAGAGGACGAATGGTGGTCGTCAGGCAAGGAAGACAAGATTGTTGTCTTCCAAGCTTATTGCGAGTGCAGACTCGCATCCTTTCTTAGCTGAAGTACTCAAGCACTTTGACGTGGAGTTAATGAACTTGGTTCCTAATTCCATCACGATGTTGAGCATGTTTGTGTACCTCAGTGAGGCGTACTTGGGGATCCCCGCAAATCTGAAGCTCTTCTAGTATAATTACGAGATGAGCAAGCAGACACGTGGGATTGCGGGGAGCTACTTGATCCAACTCCATGATGGGAAGTCAAAGGAGTACATCCCCATGTTCACCAGATCATCTTGGTCTGGTTGGAGGACAAAGTAGTTCTACATGACTGTCACCCCTGAGGATCGTCTTTTCTTTGCGGGCAAGGCCACAGAGAAGAAGAAGTCATGGGACACGACCTCAAGTGGTCAAGGCCAGATCACCCCATGGATCTAGGCCATTAAAGATTTGAAGGATGATTGGTTAACTGGATGGCATGTGGTGAGAGATTTTATCACATGCCGTATCAACCCTTTGAAGATACGTGGACACCCAATGTGGGAGTACTCAAGGGGGGTCAAAGATCCGACTAGGGACTACAAGAATGGTAAGCTTTTTACAATCAATTTAGCTCATAGATTTTTTTATCTTCGAGCATGTTTTTATTGTATTATATCATTTGTAGATCTGGTCCAAAAAGAGATTGACACTCGAGTTAAGCTCATTTGCGAGAAAGGGCCTCCAACTACAGAGGGGGTCCCTCAAAATTTGGCGGTCGTCTCCGAGGAGGAGATACAAAGGCGCCTAAATGTAATCTATATTTTGTTGATTTCGTCTTTGGCTATCGGTGCTCGTGACAAATAATAATACTTACCTCTTTCTTTTACAACTTGATTTTTTATTTCTTTTTCCTCTATTTTGTAGTCTTTCCCCTTCAGCCCCCAAGGAGGATTCTAGAGAAAAAAAACTGCCACCGTCGAGCAAACCATGACAAGTAATAATGTGCCCAAAACCTAACTTGACTCGTCTGTCCCCATCAATGAATCACCATCGAATGCCTTGGTTCCACCATTATTCTTTGCCTTACCATTGAGTGTCGGATCACCGGTTTGTTGGGATACAGACTACTACAAAACAGGCCATACCAGATGCCTCATCACAGACAGTTCCAAATGAGCCGTCTGTGTTGAACTTATACAAACGGTTCCCTTTGGAACCGTCTGTGATATGTGCCTCACCACAGACAGTTCTTATTACCAACCGTCTATGAAGTATCACAAACGGTTGGTAATAAGAACCGTCTGTGATGAAGCACATATCACATATGGTTCTTATTACCAACCGTCTGTGATACTTCACAAACGGTTGGTAATAAGAACCGTCTGTGATATATATGCCATCCCTATAAATATCAGGACCCGAAAGACCCCCTGCCCTAGTGCCTCTGATCTGTTGTTTGGAATAGAGGGGCTTGAGAAGCTTTGCTCTGTGGTGGCCGTAGGATGCTTGCTTGTTTTGCTTGCCTTGTTCTTAGTTGTGGGTTGCCTTGGCAACTTATGGTTATTTGGCTTGCATGCTTTCTTTGTGAGGCTTGGCTTTGGTGGTAGCTCTCGGTTTGGGTGTATGAATGATGCTTTGTTTTGGCAGTGGGTGTTTTGTGAGAGGGGGAAGCTTATGGGGGAGGTGCATTTCGGCTGTGGCTCTTCTCTTGCCCTGTCCACTTAGCTCTCACATTGCACTATGGCCTGAAGGAGAAGGCTAGTGAGGAATCTCGCGGGATATTTGGAATTTTCGTCGTAAGCTCCGAGGGTAACGATATGTAACTCTTTATATTTGCTCTAGGTTAATCTTTAATCAATTTTAGTGTGTTTGGTTAATAGGAGGAGTAACGTATTTGCAGTTTATTAATATAATTTAACACTACTCATTTGTTACGCGTAAGCGAGATGGACCGAATCGATGTACTGCAGTGCGAACCGTGTGAGTGAAGAGTATATTAATGGCGTGTTTGCTTTTAAAAGAGCCGCCGAGCAGGATATATTGAATAAGGGGATAGAATTTATGTACTGTCCATGCATTGATTGCGGTAATCTAAAGATTTTTAACAACCCGGCGCAGATCGTAAGGCACTCTATTCGAAGCGGTTTCAAAAAAGGGTATACATGTTGAACCAGTCACGGTGAAGATCAGATTATATAGGAAGTTAATAATGACGATATCGCCGAGGAAGTTAATAATGATGACATCGCCGAGGAAGTCAACGATATGCTGAATGTGGATTGTGCTTTTGATGAGGATAGGTCACATGATGACAATCTAGATCAGATGCTACGCGATGCAGAAGAGAACTACAGTGAGAGAGTGTTTTGTAAATTTGAGCGCTTAATGGAGGACTCAGGAAAACCTTTGTTCCTTAGCTGCAAGCTGGAATACACAAGATTGTCAACCGTACTTGAACTGTTGAAATTAAAGGCAAGTAATGGTTGGTCCGACAAAAGTTTCACGGCGTTGTTAGGTCTCCTAGCGGACATCCTTCCAGAGGGAAACATGTTGCCCAGCATCACCTACCAAGCCAAGAAGGTTTTTTGTCCATTGGGAATGGAAGTAGAAAGAATACATGCATATCCGAACGATTGTATCCTGTATCGTAAAGAGTATGCAGACTTGCATGTATGTCCCTTATGCAAAGCATCATGATACAAGCGTAAGAATACTGCTAAGGTGAAGCAAGAACATCCTGCTAAGATATTGTGGTATCTGCCTGTGATCCCACGTTTGAAGTGTTTATTCGCGAACCGAAATGAGGCAAGATTGCTGCGTTGGCACTCGGAGGAGCGTAAAAAAGATGGAAAGCTAAGACACCTGCTGATTCTCGCCGATGGAGAAACTCGATCGGACCTTCAAAGAGTTCGGTGTGGAACCGAGGAACATAAGGTTAGGGTTGAGTACAGATGTAATGAATCCTTTCGGTAACATAAGTAGCCGAGATAGCACTTGGCCTGTGAATCTATGTATGTACAACCTTCCTCCTTGGCTGTATATGAAGCGGGCGTACATTTTGATGTCACTATTTATCCAAGGGCCGAAGCAACCTGGGAACGATATTGATGTGTACCTAGCACCATTACTGGATGATCTTGTGACACTGTGGAACGAAGGGGTACAAGTGTGGGATGCGTACAAACGAGAGAATTTCTCTTTACGCGCCATGTTGTTCTGCACTATCAATGATTTTCCTACCCTTGGTAACTCGTCAAGCTTGATGCGAAAGGAGCCAAAGCCCATCATACCGCTTAGATACTACGAGAGTGTATGGTGAAAAACTCGTAGAAAGCGTGTATATACACCGTGGTTCCTTCCCAAAAGTCACCCATACTGCAATATGAAGAAACAATTCGACGGAAATAAGGAGAACAGTTCAGCTCCAATGGCTTTTAGAGGAAAAGAGGTCTATGATATGGTTAAGGATATCGATGTTATGCTTGGGAAGGGACGTAAATTAAAAACCCGTTAGAAGAACATCTGGAAGAAGCGGTCAATTTTTTGGGACTTGCCTTATTGGGAGCACTTAGAAGTTCACATCAGACGACATCATGCACGTGGAGAAGAATGTATGTGATAGCTTGATTGGTCTCTTACTGAACATTAGTGGCAAAACAAAGGATGGTGTTAACGCACGGTGTGACTTGGTTGATATGAACATAAGGACCGAGTTAGCACCGAAAGAGACCGATAAAGGACGAACATACCTTCCACCAGCTTGCTACACTATGTCCAAGGCCGAGAGAAATGAACTGTGATAGAGCTTGCATGGTGTCAAAGTCTCGTATGGTTACTCCACTAACATTAAGAAACTTGTTTCTATGCAAGATTTGAAATTAATTGGTATGAAGTCTCATGATTGTCATGTGCTGATGACACAAATGCTTCCTGTTGCAATTAGGAGTATCTTGCTGAACAAGGTCCGAGTGGCAATCTTGAGGTTGTGTTATTTCTTCAACTCAATTGCTCGGAAGGTCATCGATCCCCAAAGACTAGATGCTCTACAGTCCAAGGTGGTGACGACTCTATGTCATCTTGAGATGTATTTCCCTTCGTCATTTTTCGATATCATGGTCCATCTCATTGTTCATCTTGTGAAAGAGATAAAGATATGTGGCCCTATGTTCCTACGTCATATGTACCCATTCGAGAGGTATATGAGAATTCTCAAGTCCTACGTACGGAATCGATCTCAACCGGAGGGAAGCATCATCGAAGGTTATACAACCGAAGAGGTCATTGAGTTCTGCATCAACTACATGGCTCAGGTGGAACCGATAGGTGTGCCTCTATCTCGTCATGAGGGAAGGCTGGATGGTATCGGGACCATCGGAAGGAAATCAATCACTCCTGATCTGGATACGTACGCTCAAGCCTATTTCACGATCTTGCAACACATGACCCAAGTGTCCCCGTACATCGACGAGCACAAAGACATGGTACGCCAATAGAATCCAGACCGGTCAGAGGTTTGGATCACGAGAGAGCACAACCGTCGGTTCAACGAATGGTTAAAGGTACGAATCATTAGGAGGTCATCAAGTGATGATACGCTGCTATGGTTAGTAAAAGGGCCACAATTTACAATTGTCACATGGCAATGATACGACATAAATGGGTACACATTTTATACTACAGCTTCAGATAGGAAGAGCACACCCGTATCAATGGTGTCCGCATAGATGCATTCGAAGATCGATGGGCCGAGGAGCTCGTACTATGGGCAAATAGAGGAGATATGGGAGCTCGACTACGTGCTTTTCAAGATCCCCTATTTCGGTGTCGTTGTCCATCTCCCACGTGAAGGTCGACAAGTACGACGTCACTACCATGGACCTCAAACGTGTCGGATACAAAGACGAACCATTCAGATCAAGCAACTGTGTTGTTCAAGTCTTCTATGTAACCGACCCTGCAAATAAGAAGCGCCACATAGTTCTTCATGAAAAAGAAGGTGTTGGAAATATACCCTAGAGGCAATCATAGAGATGATTTAGAGACCCGGTTTATTAAGCTTGTAATACTTAACCTTCCACCGCTCTAGTATCACAAATGTAATAACCCGTGCCTCGATGGACATGTGCTTCCCAGAAATTACAGCACACATACATCATACAAAAGCATGCATCACTTCCATACAACAATATATATCAAGTCTACCCAAAGACATACATAATAATAAGTTATTACAGAACAGCCGACCGACCAAATGACATAAGTATCAAGTATCAGCGGAAGCAAAAGATGCCATAAGATGGCTTAAACCAAAAGACGACCGGTTAGCCATATAACACCATAGGGCAACCGACCGGACCGCCAAGCTAATCGCCCCACACACTACCACAGCACAACTCACAAAAGTGAGGCCCTTCGGGCTCACCTTCTTCCTCTGCACACAATAAGCAATGCAGGTGAGTACAATAATGTACTCACAAGACTTACGAGTAACAAGCCTATACATAGCTACATGAAAGTTGTATCAAAGGGAGGTTGGTTATATGGTTATTTGGACACATAAAGCAAGTTTCATTTGCAATAATATAATAGATTGAAAGCAACTTAACAAATCAGTTTTTAAGCATTGAAATAACAGCGAGTAACAATAATCATCAAGTAACCACCTAGAAGTGACTAACCCAATAGCCACCACAAATAGCATGAATCCCTGATTCATACCACCCGTCAATTTTTAATTAAAATGTTGTAGTCTAGTTCTCACGGGGCGTTTCCGAGCGTGTCCATAACCTAGGACGAGGCTATTCGAATAGTTCAAAACCCTGCAGGGGTGTACCAATGTACCCACACTTCAGACCGTCTTTAAGCCACATGATGTAGCACACTTCCTTAGGTATGCCGGCATGGCTAAGTCCTACGAGACATTTCCAATATTGCGTACCAACTACGAGTCGCTCGTATGGATGGAAACCCATACGCTTACATTGTAAAGCCAAAAAGACAACTACCCCTCGAGGTAAAGCTCTTTGGACAACTACAATGCTCTCATATATAAATCACCTCATTTTACCACAACACAACACACCCACGCCCACCTGCGACTCGCAGCTAACACACGGCAAAGTACTAAGTCAAGAGAGGTCCCATACCCTCTAGTGTGGTTAGCACGCAAAAATGCTCAGAACGGTGGCGCAAGTAACTCGGTCCTTAAATGACTAGGGCACCAATCCAGCCACACCCTAAAGATAACACCATCTTACCATTGTGCCCAAGTCCAAATTGTTTTGTTTTCAGTTTTAGTTTTGCAATTTGAACATAGCACAAAGCTGAAATATAGAGATTATAATAAGTTTGTGTGATCAAGGTTATCGACATGTCGATAACCGTCCATTTCTACCGATAGCTAAGCATGGCTAAGCAACAAACTCGCGAACTACTAAGTGACAAGGGTTCATCCAACGAACCCAAAATCACAGCAAGATAAACCTAGGCTCAGTAGTAGAGGATAAACATTTGCCTACTAGTAATGCATCTACTAGGTTAACTATCAACAATAGTTGAAACAGCAAAGCAATGCATACATAGAATTTGCAAACAATATATTAGAATTTGAAAATAGTAGGAACAACATGATCAAATGATGCTACATCTTCTTGCCTTGCTGGAGTGCAGGATCTGATGGCTGTGGCTCAGAATTAAAATCAATATTGTCTTCGGAACCTAACACGAAAAGGCGATAAAATCAATAAGAACGAAGAACACCAAATAACTCAAATAGAAAAAGACATCCAAATCTAATGAAATTTATACAGCAGCTAGGGGATGATTTTAGACAATTTTAGGAACAAGAATCATGCAATTTGGATTTAGTATGCAAAAGTTATAGCCAAAATATACTCCCTCAGCCTATTAATTCACTAAATTAATTACTGGTACTGTTTATGGCGAAAATTTCTAGAATGATCTAAGGTCTGAAATTTTTATGACAGGTAGATTATGACATCCTAATGACAGAAAATATGAGTTTACTAAATTTGGAGTTATAATGATTTACTTATGATTTTTCTAAGTTGTAAACCTAGCACAAGTTACCTTACAGAAATTAACTATGCTCAAAACCTATTTTAAATTAAAGTACACTAACAGAGGAATTTAACAAAATTGATTTTGCACAAATTGGAATTATACAGAAAAAGATATGTATTTTACAAGATTTAATCTATTTTCTGGAATATTCTAAAATAGCTGATTTCAAGTTATTAGTGTTTGTAAAACTTTCTGTTACCGAAACTTACCTAAATGCATTTTTAGATTAAACTTTAGTTAAACATGAACTTATCCCAACAAGAATCAACTAAAAAGGAATTATAACAATTTAGTTAGGCATTTTCTAAGCTTTCCTAGAATTACAAGAATATTAAATAATGGCAGAAATGAATTAATAAAGCTTATAACGTTTTCTGCTACAAAAACATGGCTAAAAGTATTTTTAAATTAAACTACAGTGAAACATGAATTTAATGCAGTTGGAAACATCTAAAAAGGATTTAACATGAATTAGTTATGAGTTTCTAAAGTCTTAATACAATTTTTAGTTGATAAGTAAATGTGTACTGAATATAACCAATCTTAACAGAAATAAATGACGTGGACGCTCGTGGGCCGTTGATGCGAAATCAAACGGGCCACGCGCATGGAGAACAGCGCACGCACGCGATCCTAACGAGAGCCACCGTTGGATCTAGATCCAACGGCTCACGTGGATGGAAACATTCGGAGGTCCGAATGTCTCAACCATCCACAGCCGCAGATCTGGAGATGGAGGGCCTAGAGCGCAAGCGCATTCGGAAGTCCGAATGCACCCACGATCTCAGCCGCAGATCGTGAGATGGACGGCTCCGAGTGATAGGGACATCCGAAGGTCCGAATGTTCCTCAGATCTGGGCCGTTGATCACGAGATCGACGGTCCACGATCAACAACTCACAACGCACTCACGCACGTGGGTTTAAAAGCGCCGGGAGGAGTTTAATGAGCGGGTCCACATGTTAGTGAGACAAAGAACCAAATTAAGACATACTAATTAACCCTAAAGATTGACAATTACTAGATCATTAATGGTGTCCTAATGACGACCGAAAACAAGCGAGTACGCCCGACAAAACCCGAGCGGGATCTACGGCTCGTCGCCAGCGACTCTGGCCACGGCGGCGCCCACCATGTATCAAAATGGATTCGCAATAAGCTTGCGGACCCAATGGTGGTGACCTCGCCGGCGGCGATGGCCCTAAACGCCGGCGAGTCGGAAAATGGAGATGGGGGCTTTTACTGCCAAAAGCGAAAATAGCAAAAAGCTCCGCTGCAGTCCAAAGAAGCGAGTGCCACGGCCTCTAGGGACTAATAACAAGCTACCTTGACCGGGATGAGCTTCAAAGATGACCAGAGAGCTTTGACAGCGAAAGAACCCGCCGGAGTTGAAGAAGATGACACAAACAAGACAACCTGAGCAAAATGAACACCACTGGGTGGTCATAATAGCTACAAAATAGCCCATAGAAGCTTCATGAGCAAGCAATTGAGAAATGGAACACTCACCGGAGCTGAGGAAGAAAGGGGATGGTTTCGGCCGAATTTGAACAAACCCCAAATTTGTCAACTCCTGTTAATGAAACCCAAAATTGAGTGAGGGGAAATGATTAGGGCATTAAGGAGTTGAAAAGGGTACAAGAATATTTGAAGAAGAACCACTGGAGCTTCATGATCCACAATGGAGCTCCATGGGTCAACAATGGTAATTTGGTGTTTTTGGTGTATTAAGCTCCAAAAATGAAGAAGGAGCTTAGGATGGTGTAAAGGAACACCAAGAGGGGATTTTGGGACCTTTATAATGTTTGGAAAAACTAGGGTTTGGCAAGAGGAGCCTCTCGGGTGACAATGGCTTAGGGCACAAAAGGTGGGCCGAAAAGAAGAAGTGATGGGGATGTAGGAGTAGATTGAGATCGTGGCCGCAAGTGCCCTACAATCCCTAAATGTCGACTAGGAGTGGCTGTCGGGGGAGCACGAGTTGACAAGGCCATGCCTCTCTCTGTTCACGCACGGCTGGAGGTTGAAGATGACTAGAGAAAAAGCTCGGACGATTTTGAGCCCTTGGATAATGATCGGGCAGCTGATATCGCGCCACGCTTCTGAGGTTTAAAACAAAGGAAGAGATCGGGAACCCTTGGATTAGAAATGAACGGCTCAGATCGAACGAAACAATCGGAGGTCCGAACGTATCAAGCGACGTGGACGGTCCGATATTAATCCAATGGCTGGGGTTCGCCCAAGGCTTCCAAGGTTTGAATCAACAGAGAAACTCGTGAACCCTTGGATCAGAAATGAACGACCACGATTGAATATGACCTTCGGAGGTCCGAATGTTCACGCGACCATGGGCCGTGCGATTAGGATCCAACGGCTGAGATTGGTTGCGCGCTTTTAAGCCGGCCGGTGCGCTTAGTTGATCGACCAAGTCAAGTGGCTCGAGCCCAAGTCTGACTCACACCCAACGAACAGTGAAATCAGATTTTGGGTTTTAAACTGAGCTAGGACTTTGAGGATTTATTTGAGATAGCAAAACAACTCCAAAAATTCTGAAATTTTTACTGGAGCTTGCTAACTCAGATATTAACCTTGAGTAAAATTTGCAGAGGTTTTTATCTAGTGCATTTTCTCCAAAAATTCTGCAATGCTCTGGTTTAAGGTTTGACTGAAAGTCAAACAGGTTTGACTGTCCTCCAAAAATATTCAAACAATTTCTAAAAATTGTGAAATTTTTTCGAGGGGTCACATACCATCCCAGGAACTTAGGAAAAATATTTCCAAAGGATGATCACAAGATTTGACAAGAAAGTTTTTGGAAGACAAGGTTTTGGATCAAAAGACTTGTGACTTGTATTTCCATAATTCTTGTACAGGAATTGTTTAGAACATACAGGAAATACATGATGTAAGAAAAAGTTTTAATTTCTACTCATTTTCTTACATTTGAAACACAAGTCCAAAATTGGGATGTTACATGATTATATTACATTATGTTCATAACATTGGATAATGTGTTATCTTGTTCCTAGAATTATATCGTTAATATTTGTCAACAAGTATGTGACTTGATTATGAAACTCTGTATTTCTGCGATAATTATTCTTAAACGTTCCCTGGTCGGAAACATATGAGGATACATATGAATAGACTAGTATATGTATTGGTTGATGACCATGTTTCACAGGTCATAGATATGGAGATATCAAATCAATAATATGGACACATGTTAGAGAACATGGTGTTGGATAAGACCCACCTTGAGACACTATTAAGATTGTTATGATTCTATGTGTTGTTAGTTAGTCTCAAGCAATGATGATGTATAATCCTTAGACCTGAGATCATCATGATTTTCTACATGGTAATGACACTCTTAAGGGTTACCAAACGCTACTCCGTAACTGGGTAGTTATAAAGGTAGCTTTCGGGTATGCTATGAAACATGTGAAGGAATGTGACTGATCGGATATAGGATTTGCCCCTCCTAACATAACAGGAGAGATGTCTCTGGGCCCCTCGTTGTGGTCGAATAAAGAAAGTGCATGGCCATGCCACTAGTGGTCGAAATGTCGACCACATGAAGTTATTCGACACTTGATCGAGAAAGTTTTGAACAGTCCATGGATGACATGTTATCTCACCTGGAGTTCAACCAGGTGTCGTGAGGCAAAGGGAGAATACACAAGCAGGTCGTTAAGTTCCCGAAGTCGTAGACTGGCTGAAGTCGTAGACTGGTCGAAGTCGTATGGAGATGTGACCTAGTCGTAGACTACTCAAACATAATCACCAACTGATCGTAAGGAGTTGCAAACTGGTCATAGTTAGGTACTAACTGGTCGTAACGAGTTACGAACTGGCTGTAACTAATTATGGACTGGTCGTGACTAAGTACGAGCTGGTCGTAAGTGATAAGGACCTGGTCGTAGATCATATTGCATTAAGGTTCGTCCGATATATTTTGTGTGTTCGGAATCGTTATGTCTTTGCTAGGTATCGCGACGACTCGTGATCGGGAAAGAGTTTCCGAGTCACAACCGATTACACACGAACCTATAGGGTCACACACTTAAAGGGCTAGGATTTGATTTGGATGGAGATCTCAATTTTATAGGCCACGAGTTCCTAATGGGCCACAAAGTTGAGGACCCAATATGGATGTCTATATAAAGGGGCGGTGGCATGGGGTATGATTGATCAATCTTTCGGAAGAAATCCCGAAACCCTAATAGCCACGCTCTCTCAACCATGCCGCGGCGCTAGCACTCCTGCGTGGTGTCCCCGCCTGCACGTGAATACCTTGGAGATGTTGTTGCGAAGCATCAAGCACTAGGACGATCCGCGACTCATGACGCTCATCGAGTAGGAGGAGAAGGCGCGCAAGCACGACTATGATCGCTTCAACTCGCTACATCGACTCTACTTCGCTACGAGCCTGCCGTCTAGTGGTAATCTCGTGATCTATTACTAGCGGAGGTTCCTTGGTTACGCGGTAAATTTTTTTGTTTGTGCTATCGTAGCCTTCCCGCGATCCTATAGAAGGATTGTCGGAGTTGAGAATATAGTGGACGAGGAAGAATACAATCAATTTGACGAGTTGCCTCCTTTCGGAGACGGCATCCGGCTCGAGGAAGAACCCAATGAGGAAGCTAGCTATATGCGCATCGATCATCATGAAGGGCTATATTTTAATTAAGAATTTACTCCATTGTAATTAATTTATTGCATTGTCATGTGTTAATGTGTTATGGACTTATCATATTTAATATATATATATATATATATATATATATATATTTATGGCAATGTGGACGTTCATTGTAATTTGGAGTTGAGTTGACTTAGATATGAATTTTTGAAGTCAAACGAATTGTCAGTGGAAAAATTGATTTTCAGTCAAATTATTTGGAGATGTGTTATGAACTTGTCATCATACTTGTCACCAGGTTCATATGAACTTGTCATGATTGCCATCATACTGCTTGTCCAACAAATATCACAGACGGTTCCATAATAGAACCGTCTGTGATAGGAACCCTAGGGCTTGCCCATTTATCTCCCCGCCCATTTATCTCCTCAGTGCCCGCCCATTCGGCTCCCCAGCGTTAGCCCGCTCAGCTCTCGCGCGCTCCTTCGCCTCCTCTAGGGTTCGCCGTAAGCCCCGACGCCACCGCCCCCGACATCGACGACGCTGCCGCTACCTCCCTCTGTATTGGCCTCCTCCCCGCGCCGTCCTCCTCCCCGTGTCGGCATCCTCCCTTGGCATCGGCCTCCTCCCCTCACCGTCAACCCCGTGTCGGCCTCGTCCCTCTGCACCGGCCTCCCCGTGTCGGCGTCCAACCTCTGCACCGACCTCCTCCCCGCGCCGTCGACCCCGTGTCGGCTTCCTCCCCTGCACCGGCCTCCTCCCCCCGGTACTCTACCCTCTAGTCCTCTCTCTACTCCTTCCCTTGCTCTGTGATGGGTACTGATGAATGTGAGAGTTGTGGGTATGGATATGGGAGGGATGGTGATATTGCTAGGGTTTCATGATGGGGTTAGTGTTGGAGACCCTCTGTGCATGCATAGATTGTGTTGAGATATTTGGCGTGAGCAACACCTCTAGATGGTAGTGAGGATGTGTTACCTTGTCGGTTGATGCTTGGGTTGGGAATGGCTCACTATCCTACCCCTGTGCTGTCAGGATGTGTCATAACAGATTGCCTTCTGTTGTCTCGGTGGATATATTGACTCTGATAGTCTTTGATAATCTGTGAACTGAATCTAGTACTGAAGATATTGCAAATTGATTAGTGGGCTTTGTTGACATGCTTTGTGATGAACTTTGTCTTATACTGAGATTGAATGTGATAGTTAGTTCATTCTTGAGCTCTATTGTATTACTTGCTACTGTCAGTTTGATATACTGTTAATTGGTTACTTTTGGTTGAATGCTAGTTATTCTGATTCTTCTGGTTCGCTCTGTGATGAACTTTGTCTTATACTAAGATTAATTGAATGTGATAGTTAGTTCATTCTTGAGTTCTATTGTATTACTTGCTACTATCAGTTTGATATACTGTTAATTGGTTACTTTCGGTTGAATGCTTGTTATTCTGATTCTTCTGGTTCGCTCTGTGATGAACTTTGTCTTATACTGAGATTAATTGAATGTGATAGTTAGTTCATTCTTGAGTTCTATTGTATTACTTGCTACTATCGCTTTGATATCATCGTTAATTGGTTACTTTCGCTGAATGCTTGTTATTCGATTCTTCCGTTCGCTCGTGATGATCTTTGTCTTATACTAAGATTAATTGAATATGATAGTTAGTTCATTCTTGAGCTCTATTGTATTACTTGCTACTGTCCGTTTGATATACTGTTAATTGGTTACTTTCGGTTGAATGCTAGTTATTCTGATTCTTGTGGTTCTTTTGATCTCTAGCATTTAAATTGACTGAAACTGTGATTTCATGTTCAATTTGATATTGTATTACTTGCTACTGTCAATTTGATATACTGTTAATTAGTTACTTTCAGTTCTATTGAGAGTATTAAGTTTTTGTTGGTAATCTAACGACCGTTTGTGATTCTTCTAGTAGTCCTGCTTGATCGAAGTTTAACTGCTTTCAGAACAATTGAGATCATTTGTGATTAAGTAAAGTATTGTTTAGAGCTCATAGTTTGAATTTATATTATCATATTCATTTAATGAAGAGCATAGACAATATGATTGAGATGGCAAAGACTTGTTCTTTTGTAACTCTCCTTCTGAGAGCACAAACTATCATCAATCCTATTGCTAGGTTTCATGATGGGGTTAGTGTTGAGACCCTCTGCATGCATAGATTGTGTTGAGATATTTGGCGTGAGCAACACCTCTAGATGGCGGTGAGGATGTGTTACCTTGTCGGCTGATGGTTGGGTTGGGAATGGCTCACTATCCTACCCCCGTCTTTGTCGAGATGTGTCATAACAGATTGCCTTCTGTTGTCTCGGTGGATATATTGACTCTAATAGTTTTTGATAATCTGTGAACTGAATCTAGTACTGAAGATATTGCAAATTAATCAGTGGGCTTTGTTGACATGCTCTGTGATGAACTTTGTCTTATACGAGATTGAATGTGATAGTTAGTTCATTCTTGAGCTCTATTGTATTACTTTCTCCGCGCTTGATATATCGTTAATTGGTTACTTTCTGTTGAATGCTAGTTATTCGATTCTTCTAGTTCGCTCTGTGATGAACTTTGTCTTATACTGGGATTAATTGAGAGTATTCAGTTTTTGTTGGTAATCTAACGACTGGTTTGTGATTCTTCTAGTAGTCTGCTTTGACTGGAAGTTTAATATGTTTTGAATGATTGAGATCATTTGACAGTTAAGCAAAGTATTATTTAGAGCTCATAGTTTGAATTTATATTATCATATTTATTTAATGAAGAATATAGACAATAGGATTGAGATGGCAAAGATTTGTTCTTTTGCAACTCTCCTTCCGAAAGCACAAACTATCATCAATCCTTCGAGGGCATGATGGAGTGAACTTTCGGTAACATGAGCGGTGTCCAAGATGACCGAATGATGACGAAATGTTTAGTACGTAGATACTCGACCACGTGCTTCGTGTATAATTTTTGTTATTAAGTCCTAATCATACTTCTATTTTTATAATTAATTTGTTTACAACGTAATTTTAGTTATTTATATAGATAGCAAGTGTTTACATGACGCCCGCATCGCCTTCGCCGCCGTCATTGATGTCGAATGAGTCTGGATCTTCGAGGAAAGTGGTATGTACGTGAGATGGCAGAGGAATATCGAAAATTCCTACGGGCCTAATGACCGTCACGGAGGTCAATGCCAATAGGATCCCTGTGAGTCCCCCCAAAGCAGCAGCGATATTCTGGACCATCTGCGGGATACTTGGAAGGGAACAGGTCCCCATCACCACACTAAGCTGGGACACTGTGTCGGATGATCAGAGAGGCGAGCTGTGAAAAGAAATTTTAAAATCGTTTACTTTTCCAGAAGCAGATAAGACACGTGTGGAACGGCAGGCGTTGCTCGCGATGGGAAAGGCGTGGAGGGCCTTCAAGAGCACGCTTGTCACGAAGTAAGTGAACACGGGTTGAACGCCCTTCACGACGTATAAATTCTTATCCCGGGATATATGGGACGCCTTTGTGCAAATGAAAACGACGGGCGAATTTCGTGAGCAAAGTGCGGCGCACAAGGCTCTCCAGACACTGAACACTCACCCCCACAAACTCGGCATCGCTGGGTACGCGGGTAAAACCGCGTAATGGGCGGCGGAGGACTAGAACGAAATAAGGCTATTTGCTGAGATCATAGACGAGTGCGCTCTCTCCTGGTTAAGTGTGAGGACCCGGAATATTTGACTAGTAACACTTAACCTCCAAATGGTTCTAGCGCTACTAATTAAACATTCTAAGCCTCGATGGTCATATGCTTCCCAGAATTGCAGCATATGCACATCATCACAAAATTACACATCATTTCCATACAACATACATCACTAAGTTCAACAACGACATACATAAAGTAAGTTATTACAAAAGAGAGCCGACCGCCAAATAGAACAATATACAAGAATGACAATGGAAGCAAAAGCGCCATAAGATGGCTAGAACAAAAGTCGACCTGTTAGCCACACACCCACAAGGCAACCGATCGGCCGCCAAGCTAGTCGCCCATAAGCTACCACAACACAACTCACAAAAGTGAGGCCCTTGAGCTCACCTTCCTCCTCCGCAACAAAACAATTAAGTATAGCAACCGAGTACAAAGATTGTCTTTGTACCCAAGATCGAGCGTGTGGAATAGCGGACCTATTCATAAACTACATGCAAGCTTATTTAGGTGGAGGTCATATGTCTCGGTTGCATGAAGCCAACTTTATTTGCAATAATGTAATACGTTTTAAAAGCAAGTTTGCAAATTTATTTTGTTATCAAAGTAACAGTAAGTAAAGATACATACAAGTAACCACTGAAGTGACTATCCCAATAGTCACCACAACATAGCACGAATCCTCGATTCGCACTACCCATCAAGTTTTAATTTAAAAGGTTGTAGTCTAACTCTTGAAAGACCTTGCCAAGCGTCCATAACCTAGGACGAGGCTATTCGAATAGTTTTAACCCCGCAGGGTGTACCAATGTACCCACACTTCGGACCATCGCTTTAAGCCAAAAGCACACTTCGAAGGTATGCTACACGGCTAAGTCCTACGAGACATTTCCAATCTTGTGTATTAACTACGAGCCGCTCGTATGGATAGAAACCCATACGCTTACATTGCAAGCCGAAAGACAACCACCCGTTACGGGGGGGAAACCTTTCGGACACTACAATGCTCCCACCTCCATCCCTCCTGCGACTCCCTGCGACCCGGAGCCAATACACGCCAAAGTACTAAGTCAAGAGAGGTCCCATACCCTCTAGTGTGGTTAGCACGCTAAAATGCTTGGTTTAGTGTAACAAGATGTTCGGTCCTTGTTGACCCGGGCACCATTCCAGTCACACCCAAAATCACACCATCTTACCATTGTGCCCAAGTCTAAATCATTTTGTTTTCAGTTTTAGTTTTCATAAGTAGACATGGAACAAGGTGGAAATCATAAATCATAATAAGTTTTATGTGATCAAGGTTATCGACAAGTCGATAACCGCCCATTTCTACCGAAGCTAAGCATGGCTAAGCAATTAATTCGCAACTACTAAGTGACAAGAGCCCATCCACGAACTCTAAATCACAGCAAGTAACCTAGGCTCATGGTAGTAGAGGATAACCATTTGCTAAGGAAATGCATCTACTAGGCCAACTATTAAAACAAAGTAGCAATGCATACATAGAATTTGTAATCAACATAAATACTTAAAGTACTCGGGATTAACATGATCAAACCGCTTGCCTTCTTGCGTTGCTCAATTTGTTGCGAGGGTCGCTCTGGGGTTACCGCAAATGTCGAATCCTAAGCTTAAAAGGCAAAAGAACCAAGAACAACCAATAAGACTAGCAACACTTAAACAAAAGAGCAAGCAAAAATTATCCAAATATAACGAAATTTATACACAAGGTAGAATACGAATATACCAAGACATAGAAACTGGAAAACCTAATTTGGATTTGTGGTGCAAAAGATATTACTTAAAAACTCATTTTCGGCCATAATTAGCAATCAGTAGCAAAAATATTTTCTAGAAAGATTTTGAAGCTGAAATTTTATGGTAGCTACCTACTGGTATAGTGGTAACCCATATAAAATTTTAGGTCATTTGGAGTTAAGATGATTTAGTTATGATTTTTCTAAGTTCTACAACTAGCATATATCATTTCTCAGAACATGAATAAAGACAAAGCCTAGATCAATTTAAAGCATGTCTATAGGCCAAATTTACAGTTTGAGTTTGCTCACTTTGCAACTACCGAGAGGAAGTTATGTGGTTTACAAATTTTTCATGAATTTCTAGACCTCATTTTTCATTAAACAAGATCATGCTATTAAAATCATTTTCTGCTACAACACAGTGGCCTAATTTCATTCTCGATTAAAGTTTATACTATAACAAAGCTACAAAGAATCGGAATCATTCAAAAGGAGTTAAAATGCCAAAGTTATGCACTTTGAAATTTGAAACAAAGAAAAGACTTAGGAAACTTGAGCTCTCGGAGGTCCAAACAAACCGAAGACCGTGGAGAGGTCGTGGGCCGTTAGATCAAGGTCCGACGGCACGAGCCTCGACGCCTGCAATACAAGCACAAGACCTCCTCCCGTGACCGGGAGGTCGGATGGTTGAGATCGATCCAACGATCACGACCAGGCGTGCACGCACGCACGCAAGGAGGTCTGGCGCCTATCAGAGGTCGTGGACCGCCGACGAGATCCGCGGTCCCGAGCACTAGGGGAGATCCTAAGGCTTTAAATCCAAGGAAAGAGGTCGGGACGGTCGATTCTCACGAGAGGAGGTCCCAACGGTCTAGATCTCCTGAGAGAGGTCCTACTCCTACGGCTAAATCCACAGAAGGAGGTCTAACCCGTTAGATCTAAATCTAACGGCTTAGACCGAGAGGAGGAGGTCCTAACGCTATCGATCCAAAGGAGGAGGTCCTAGGCGGTCAAGATCTCCGAGGAGGTCTTGATCGGTGGGATTGACACGAGGAGGTCTTGGATGACCAAGATCTTCTCGGGGAGGTCCTAAGCGATAGCGTTTTAACGGGAGGAGATCTGGACGGTTCAGATTAGACCTAGGGAGGTCTTGAACGGTCCAGAACAACGCGGAGGGAGGTCTGAGCGCTAAAGGTTTTACAAAAAGAGATCTAACGCTCAGATCTAACCCGGGGAGGTTGCGAACGGCTAAAATCGAGGTTGGGGAGGTCATGAGGGTTTTCTAACAAGGACCGGGGGTGCTCTTTTTGCAAAGAGGACCTCGAGGAGATCTTTCACAAAGAGGACCCCGGGGAGGTCTTGAAGGTGGTTTTTACAAAAATGACCTCGAGGAGGTCTTTTTGCGCAGGAGTGGTCCTAGTGGCTCAGATGGAGTTCCAAGAGGTCTTAAACGGCTAGGATTTAACCAGGGGAGGTCCTAGCGCGTAAGATTCTACACAGAGCCAGATCTAACGGCTAAGGGCTAATCCCAGGAGGTCTTTAAAGGCCGAGGTAGAACTAGGGAGGTCCTGGGACTTAGAAATTTTTGCGGAAACCCATCTACGGCACAGATCTAACCTGAGGGTGGTCTTAACGGCCGAGATTAAACGAGGGGGAGGTCTTACACTTACGGGTTTTCACAGGGAGGATCTAAAGGTCCAGATCTAAACGTGGGGAGGTCTTAGACGGCTACGAAGAGCTCGAGGAGGTCCAAGGTGTTTGTGTAAAGGCGCGGACCTCCTGACAATGACAAAGGGTGGCGGCTAAGACACTCACCGCATCGATGATTGGTAATAAATGGGCATTTAAGACGCCCCAACCGGATGACGAAACGGAGTCTTGAACGGCAAAATCGAGCGGGCTCAACGGTTTGCCGCGGCGATGGGGACCTGCGGCGCCGACCAAGGGCACCGACATACCGCAATAGTGTCGCGGACCTAGCGGAGGCACTCTCGGCGGCGGCGACGTTTTAAACGCCGCGAGCCGAGAATGACGAGGACAAGTGTTTCGCAAAAACCGAAATGACAAAGCTGAGCACCACGAGCCGAGCTAGCTAGACCCTAAGCCCTAAGGGACTAAAATGGACTCACCCGAGTGTAGGGAAGGTCCAGAGGAAGACGGAGGGACTTGGAGGAGGTCGATGAAGTCCCGCGGTGAAGAGCTTGCCGAGAGGAAGAAGAGGATGGCCTCGACCCGCAAGGCTACTCCCCAACTCGTGCACCATCGCAATGAGAACCAAGCCAAGTTAGAGCAGGCTTGAGTTGAGGAGATCAAGATGACAGTGAACAAGGCCAGGAGGTTGCTGGGACCACTGGAGCTCCGACAGCTTCAAGGAGCTCCAAGCTCGACAATGGTGGTAAGGAAGGGGTTCTCGGGTGCTCAGGTGTTTGAGGCTCACACTCACAATCGAGAGAGTCTAAACGGCACCAAGTGACGGAAAGAGAAGGAGGAAGGAACCACCGGCTATACATAGCCGGGAGCTTGGACAAGGGCTAGGCAAACCCATCGTGAGCAAAGTCCATGGCCCCGCCATGACTTGCTAGATTTGAAAAGAGCAGTGGGTAGGTGATGACTCCTCTCGGGGCTAGGCTCGACACAATTAATGCCCGCGAAAGAGACGTTGGGAAGGACCAAAAGTGACAGCCACCGCTCCCAATCGCTCGACCACGACACATGCACGGGTGGAGGAAAACCACGATGACCGTGGCTCGAGGAGGTCGTGAGGAGAGAGAACAGGGTGAGGGGAGGTCCCGGACATCCTGAGGTGCTCGGAGAGGTCCCGGGCGTCCAAGAATCGCCGAGGTGGGGAGGTCTTGCGCGGCGAGGAGGTCCCGGAGGTCGTGGACCGCCGGATGGAGATCCAGTGGCTTGGACCACCCCGAGGCGCCGAGGGCGCCAAGAGCTCCGGATCGATGGGAGGTCGTGAGCGGTGGATGGAAATCCAACGGCTAGAACGGGCGCGCACGCAGATCGAGCTCGGCGCGCGCGCGGCGACATGGTCCAACCAAGTCGGTTGAGTTGGGCCTGGTCCGAGCCCGAGTCCGACTCAACCAGATTTAGTTTTTCCGGTTTTGGAAGGAGCTGCCTTGGAGGATTGTTTGAGGCAGAAACCGACTCCAAAATTATGAAATTTTTACAGGAGCTTGCTAGCTCAAACGAGGACCTAGCATAAAATTTTCAGAGGCTTTGGTGCTGAGGATTTTCCTCCAAAAATTTAACAAGGCACTGGTCCAAGGTTTGACCAGATTTTGAATTGGTTTGACTGACCTCCAAAAATATTCAAACATTTTCTAAAAATTGTGAAACTTTTCAGAGGAGTCACATACCAACCCAAGAATTTAGGAACAAAAAAATGGTTCCAGAGGATGATCACAACATTTGACAAGAAAGTTTCGAAGGGTAAGGTTTAGGTCAAGAGGACTTGTAACTTTGTATTTCCATAATTTCTGTACAGAAATTGTTTAGAACATACAGGGAATACATGACGTGAGAAAAAGTTTTAATTTTTACACATTTTCTTACATTTGAAACACATATTGAAATTTGGGATGTTACATTAAGAGCGAGGGCATCAGCCACGTCTTCGGACGGAATCTCTTTCACAAACCCAGCAGACCAGGAGGTGGCCAAAAGTGTGGTAAATATGTCGAACTACCTAGTTGTTAATAAGTCCATAACTTCATAGTGTCCCGCATGTTCTGAAGGCTCCTTCCAATCAGACAGGGAGAAGGATATACTATCTACGGCCCTGGGAAACAAGGAGCACCCGGGTCGCACGCGAGGCAAAGGGGTTAACGCACCTTGGAGGGATGGATTCGCAGACGACTACTACACGTACAGGAGTAGTACGAGATCCAAGGCCGAGTACGACCACTAGTTGGAAATGAGGTTTACTGCAAGATTTGAAGGACATATAGCAAGATTGGAGGATCGAATCAATCAACTCCTCAACCAGTCGCAAGGCGCCCCCATTATTTTGGGAGCTAGTCCTACTCAACATCGGAGTAGCGTCGCATCCACGCAAAATTCTGAGCATGATGACGTCCAATTACCTATCGACGCTATCAAGGTAATGTACATCTCTGGAATGCTCCAAAGATAGACCTATTGGATGTCTTAGCTAATTGAGTATCGTTTTGTAGGAGGCGACGCCCTGCACGCTCCAAGTGAGGATGGCTGGGTTGTCTATTGAGGCTTGGCGGGGGATGGCGTATCCATACCAGGAAGGGACAGTGCAGCACGGTGCCCAGGTGGCGCAGGGTTACGCCAAGGTCCAAGTGGACATGGTAGATGAAAATTTAAGGGCTGTCCCGCTGGAGATTTGCCCGAACAAAGAAATCATAACACTAGAGGATGCCTTGTAGACTTTTATCCAGTGGCCCAAGAAGGACATCGCCCTGGACCCTACAGTGCCGCCTCAACCTTCGATTCAGAAGGTCTCTTCAACAGGACCCTCGATGACTCCACCTCAACTTTCGCTTCAGAAGCCCACCTCATCGGTTCTCGTGGAGAAGACGCTGAAGGAACAAGAAAAGCGTGTCGTCGTATCAGTTCCCGAGTCGTCTCACAGGAAGACGCGTAGCGGGCAAGTCGTTAAGTCCAAGTCGAAATTGCAGAACATTAAGGAGCCTCCGCCTCCTAATCCCAGGAAATACTCCCTCAGAAGTACGTTGGTGAGCAACACAGTATTAGCCTACGCTGGACTAGGTTATCAGTCTTTGCATACCTGGTACATGCGTAAGACCAAAGATAAAGGGTACAATTCTGGAATCGTCATCAGATACACGAAGGAGCATTTCCTCCACGAGCTAGACCACTTCGTCGTGGGCTTCAACGACTTATTCGACCTATTCAACCTCCAAGCCCTCGACGCCTCGCTTCTACGATATTGGACACTGTAAGTGTGTACAAACCATTGCTTATGTATAGATACATGATGAAAATATCACAACTCATTGCTTATATACATAGATACATGATGAAAAATGCCCGAGGATGCGGAGAACCGGTGGGTTTCCTCGACCCACACGTGGTCTCTGAGCAAACCATCAAGGAATACGCATCCTACGTTGTGAAATACATAACGGCGGGATTGCTTGCTCAGGACGACAAGGACTACATATTGGTGCCCTACAACCAGAAGTAAGTGCTTCACTACTTGCTATACAAATTTTATTTGTACTTTATACGCAACACGGACTTAGGTTTAATAACTATAGCGACATACATGATCATAGCTCCCACTTGATCCTTTTAGTTATTGTACCAAAGAGGAACAATGTAATATACCTTGATTTCCTACTCAACAAAATGCGTGACTTCACCCTTGTGCAAGGAATACTCGACAGGTATACTCATTTTCTCCATACATAATTATATTGTAGTATTCCTTCATTTGAAATGACAGATGTTAACTTTTTGAAAACATGTAGGTCGTTCATCGCCTATGTTGCTAAGGGAGGGGCATACAGGGGATCGAGCGCCACACTGCAACACAGAATGTGATTTTCGGTACGCGCTACAACACAATAATCCTATATCATACTTCGTAATAATGCGTCTCGAACTGATTATACATATATATGTAATTCTATTTTTGCAGTGTTGCCAGCAAAAACAAGAACAATGTGCATTCTACGTTTGCCATCATATGCACGAATCATGAGTGCTAAGATGAAGGATCCTAGGGTTTGTCAATCTCGTAATAATTATTTCTTAATTATAAATTTAAATATATATGCTTACTACTTTACTCCTTCTAGCTACAGGGCTTGAACATACAATTAGATTCACTCGTTACGAGGGACCTCTTGGAGGTTCAAGGGAGACTCTGCAGCTTCATCATGATGGATATCGTTCACACCGACGGAGAGTTTCACTCCGTCGACACCACTGAACCACCTTCAAACAATTGATTCAATTGTAATTCACTTTGAGTAGTTGTAATTCAATTGTAACTCTAGCGACAATAATTGAACATATTCTTTTGTAATTGATTTTGAATTGTAAATGATCACTTTGAGTTGTCAACGATTGATTCATCTGTGATATGTATATATTTTCTGCATGCTTGTTTTCAGAGGGCATGGCTAGCAATTCCTGAGGCTAGTCGAAAATCAAAAAAATTTAGTTAGGATTAAAGAACAATCATAGACGGTTCGGTCGTTAAACCTTCTGTGATATGTACGATATCACAAACGGTTCTAGTTACCAACCGTCGTTGATATGATGATATCACAGACAGTTTGTAACTAGAACCGTCTGTGATATGTATGATATCACAGATGGTTAGTAACTAGAACCGTCTGTGATATCATATATATCACAGACGGTTTTTGAACCGTTTGTGATAACCGTTGTTATCACAGACGTAACAAAACACAGACGGTTCGAAAACCGTCTGTGATTACTGTTTCTGTAGTAGTGCAGGTAGGCTACACTAGCGTACAATTCAAAATTCTACCATGTAAACACGAAAGCTATGCGAGTAAGAGATCATAGATCGTTACCACTAGACACGCAGTACATCGGAAGAAGAGTTGAAGCAGCCTGGTCCAATGTCGCGTGCATCAATAAAGTGGTCGTAGTCGATCATCCAACGTCCTTGGCCACCGATCGTCTCCTCGAGTAGCCTTTCGTGTTCCATACGTAGGTCGTGGATCATCCTCAATCAGCGTAGCAACAATCACAGAAGTGCCTTTACGGTATCCATACGTTCACGGGTGGGCGTGAACGTCGACTGTGTGCTAGCACTAGCGCACATGGCAGGGCCTTCGGGGAAGTGGCGACTAGGGTTTTGATGGGTGATGCAACTCTTGATCCGACAATCCTCACACCTCCTTTATAAAGAGTCTCTAATGGATCCAATCTGAACTAATTTGTTCTAACCTGTTAAGTATGTGACCCTATAGGTTCATGCGTAATCGGTCATGACCCAAAAACTCTTTTTCGATCACCAATTGGTATCGGTTCTTAGCAGGACATAGCAACTCCTAAATACACATAAAGATCAAATCGGACGAACCTTATGTAATATGATCTGTGATCAGATCCTTATCATTCATGACTAGTTCGCATTTGGTCACGACCAGTTCGTACACACCTTAAGAGTAGTTTGCCAACCAGTTTGTGATTATATACGACCAGTTCACGACCAATCCGTATCCCCATACGATTAGTTCGTATCTGGTCAAACTAAAATACCCGCTTGCGTATTCTCGTTTTGCCTCACAATATCTGATCGAACTCTAGGTGAGATATATGTCATCAATGGATTGTTCAATCTTTTCTCGATCTTGTAATGGATAACTTCGTGTGGTCAACTCTTCGACCACTTATGGCATGGTCACACACTTTCTTTATCCGACCACATAGAAGAGTCCAGAGATATCTCTCTTATTATACTAGGAGGGATAAATCCCATAGTTGACCAGTCACATTCCTACGCATGTTTCATAGCATACCCGAAAGCGATCTTTATAACTATCCAATTACGGAGTAGCGTTTGGTAACCACTAAGTGTACTGTTACACATGTAGGAAACCATGCTGATCTCAGATATAAAGATTATACATAGAAACATAACAATTTCAATGGTATCTCAAGGTGGGTCAATCCAGTATCATATTTCCTAACATGTGCTCACACTATTGATTTGATATCTACATATCTATGATCGGTGAGACATAGTCATCAATCAATACCTATGCTAGTCTATAAGTCACTAGTACCCTGATCAGTGATGTCCGACCAAGGATCCTAAAATGATATCATTTTAAAAGAAATAAAGAGCTTCACCAACAAATCATATATTTGCTAATATTTATAAATGATAATTCATTCGAGGAACATAATAACATTTATTCTATAACTTATAAATATAGACGCGATACAATTATCTCCATGATTACCTCTTAGGGCATATCACTAACACTGTTAGCCACTGAGATCTTTGGTTGGGGCCTAATGCACCCTAAAAACTTAACTGGGCAAAGAAAGTTCACTAGAGTTGGATTTGTCTCAGCGAAAAATTAAAAAATTACCCCTGTGGGGTCAATTATTGTTTCATGCTTTGGTGGTGTAATTTCTACAAATTTGTATTGATTTATATGCAAGTTTTAGAAAAATATATAGATCCCACGGCCAACATGTAGCTCCACCACTATGTTGGAGACATCACTCGAGCCAGAGCAGGCGTCGCTGGAGCGAAAACAAATTTTCGCTCGCATCCAAAGGTTAGGAATTTCTTCGGGCGTCTTCAAATAAAATAGGTTAGAAAATCCGTTAATTGTTGGAGTCTGATCGAGCTAGTGTAATTCTCGAGTGGTGAAACATAGAAACAGGGAGTGACTATATAACACAACTAAAAATTTGAGGGATTTTAATCAAATTTGAGGGATTTTAATCAAAATTTAGGCCGTTGGATCAAACCCTACACCTATCCTGATGAGTGACGTGTATTGTTCTGTCCATGTTTCCTCTCCCCACACACCGATTAATTGGATCGAGAAAGAAACAGCCGCTACCTCCTTTGTGCAGTGACACGCTGCCACCGTCCTCTCCCGTGTCCTCCCTCCGGCCCGCCGCTCGCTGGGTGAGCCCACCACCTTCGTCTTTGCTCGTCCTTATCTTTCTCGTGATGCTCCTTTCCTCACCTTCCATCTGATCTGTTATCGTCACCATAGCCTTCTTCTCCATCTCTAGCGTCCTCCTCGTAACTCCTCTTCCCTGTCGTCGCACCCGTTCGTTGGAGGGGGCATGTGGCAGAAGGGCCCTCGACAATGGCGGCAAGGTGACTTCAGTGGAGCGTGGCGCAATGCACCGGTGAGGTGTTGGTGCTCACGTGCTTGGCTTCGCCGAGTGCTTGGCTAATTCGGGAGGGCAATAAAGAGGTGGCAGGTGCGCGAATCGTGAATACGATCCAAATGTCAGAAATTCGACTAAAATCAAAAAAAAAATAGTTAAATGTTGTATAGCAATTCCGTAGAAGCACGTCCTTTCGGTGAATTAAATAGCAGCTTCTAGCTAAGCTAGCTAATCTCGATGTTGTTAATTTTTAGTTAACTGACATACATGTTTTGATTGTTGTCCAGGATAGGATACGGTCGACTACGTTCACACATGTAGAAAAGCGCAATAGGCAGAGTACGTGTCTGCACTCTGCGGTATTTCGAAATGGCAATGGCACAGACAACTCTTCGGGATGCGGCCCATAAAGCCCATAGAAGGGAGATTTCTCCAGCCCAGCCGGACCGGAACGTTGCCCCGCGATCCCTTCGTCTCTCGCCTTCGGATCCTGTCTCCGCCTCCCCCGTCCACGGCTTCTCTGTCTCCACCACCGGCCGTTCCCTCCTCGTCTCCGGCCCCTCCTCCCGGTCGCAGCTCCTGCAGGTACGTCCTCCTCTTCCATCGCCTCCTCCTCCACGCTGCACGGTTCTACGATATGTCTCATCGTGGGTAGATTCGGAGGGTTTGCGGTTTTCTTGGTTTTGGGATCTTTTTGGTGTGGTGGAATTAAATCTGAGGCCTATATGCACCGTTGGTGCGTTTCTGTTGGACCGAACAAATCTGATTTTGTGTCTCATGTACAAGGAAGGTTAAGGAGAAGTAGAAGGAGTTATAAGTCAGATTGTTTCCCCAAAGGAGAGGAATAAGGTCAAACAAGGAAATCGCCATTAACAGAGTCGGATTTTGTTCCATTTAATTTCTTAGATCGCCTAAATAAGTCCTTCATTGGGCACACTTTGCCTGCATAGTTGTTGCAAGCAGGTCTATACTTTAGTATCACATATCACGTTCCAAATGTTTCAGTATATTCTTTTACTGCTCATGGAGTAGCTAATTGAATTTTTTCTACCCATTTTACATTTCTGCTGTTGAACAAACATCAACACGATTTTCATCTTGTCCTGCCAAGCCTAAATGTAGTGTGTTTGATGTGCACAATTTTTGAGTGTTTCCTCTTTCACTTGGAAATTTGGAAAGGTTCTAAGGTAGTCGTCCTGTTATAAAATGCACAAATTGCGAAAGATTAGTTGTGGAGATAGTATGACATGCTTGTTGTTATGAAGTATGAACTAATTTAATAAGTACAGCTTGTTTGTGTTTTCTCTGGTTTGCATAAGATATTGGAGATAAACAAAATATACACGTGTTTGGATAGCATATATTATCAGCATTTCATTTTCCATATGAACTTTTTCTACTATTTCAGAATGTGCCCAATACCGAATCCAAAGATATCAAGATGTTATTTATGTATTCCTTTCTCTTAGTCAATATCTCTATTAGCATATCTTATTAGCATTTAGGAAAGACGTTCTAATGTTGAATCCATATCTTTTTGTAAAGAAGATTGTTGAAAGGAAGATAGGAAGAATACGAAGGTGTATTGTTTCTGTTCTTAGTCAAGATTTTATATCTTGTATTATGTCATCTCCTTAAGATGTATTTGTTAGTCGCTGGACTCTTACTATTGGTGATAGCAAGATCTTTACTCTCATGGAGAGGATGACACTTGGAGATGGGGCAATTTTCTTGTATATTTCTCTTCACAATGCCATGTCAACCTGAGGGGTTGGGGATACATATTTATAGGGCTAAACAGCCAAGCATATGCCAAGCATATGCTAGTCTAAGATGCTAGTCTAAGATGCTCTGTCCTAGATGCTCTGTCCTAGATGCTCTGTCCTCTAAAGCTAGTCCAAGATGCTCTGTCCAAAGATGCTGTCCTAAGAGATGCTAACCGCTACCAAGGATGTCTGTCCTTGAAGAGCGGCAAAAGCCAACACAGAGACTTATCCATCAATCTCCCTAAGTCTTGTGTGTCTCCTTGCGAGAATCTGAGCCATCCCGATCCTAGAGCGAGCGTCGTTCTGATTTCCACGCCGAAGCGCCCCCAAACTTGACGGAGCCTCGAGCGCTCGAGTCACGCCGAGAAGAACTCCGCCGCCGGCCATGTGGTTGGTGTCGCGGTGTCGAGGCACCACCCGTCGGTCTTCTTTGCTGCGGAACTTTCGCCGGGAGGCGTGTGCTTTTGGCTCGCTCAAGGTGGAGGAGCGGGTGCGGCGTCGGCGCGAGGTAGTTCGATGCTCGCTGAGCAATGAACAGCCGGTGCTCCTCCTCCTCCGCTGCGGCGACGCGGGCGCGTCGTGGTCGCCGACAATCCTGGCCCAATGACCGAGACTTGCGCGCTTGTAGCAAGAGTCGCCTCGTCGGCTTTGCTTGCAGTGGCGCCGCCTGGCGCCCACGGTCATCACCTCGGACGCCCTCGCGCCCATGCTCGGCGTCTTTGCGCGCGCTTGCCGCGCTTATCACGCATGCATCGCGCTGTCGTGGAAGAAGGCTCCTTTCTTCCTGTCACCTTGTCGGCGGCCCGCCACCTCCCGAGCGAGAGGAGCTTCCGCCAATGGTGACGGGTCCCGAGAGAGACTATGGCTCATCATCGTTGGACGACCTTGAGGCGACCTATCGCCTCCTCGATCGACATCGTGGAGGTCCAGCAGAGATGGATCGATTGAGCCATCCGCTTGTACTTCTGGGACGCGGCGAAAGAGCTTCTCGGCGCTCTCTCCTCGCCGTAGGTGTCGTCGCCGAATCGTACCAACCTGCGCAGAGTGTTGAGACGGAGAGCAAAGTCATCAACGCCTCACCGCTTGAAGGCGTGGTCTCCCACTCCGTCGCGGCGCTCGCAGTGTGGACTTGCGCGCGATCGCTGCCGTCGCGTCGCAGCGATGGCGTCCCAAGCCTCCTGGCGATCGCTTGTTGGAGCGAAGCGCATCTCGGGCGGATCGCGCGATGAGGCATCCAGCGCCGTCCGATCCGTCGTAGTCGACGTCGCCGCACGGGATCGCCTCCCACATGTGCCGTGCTGAGCCTCGCCTTCATCACCGCGCCCACTCGACGTAGTTGGCCTTGGTGAGGTAGGCCACCCACCGCCGGGGCGGCGTCCCCCAACGACACGGAACCCGTGGTAACCACGCGCCGGTCCGGGAGAGAGCCACGCCGCTCGAAGGTCGCGCTCTATCGACCGTCTCGCCGTTGTCGTGGCGCGCCTCTTCCAGAGCGCCACCGCCAGCGCGCCTCCTCGAGCGCCACCGCCGCGCGCCTCCTCGAGAGCGCCACCGCCGCGGCGCGCCTCCTCCGAGCGCCATCGCGCGACCGCGCTGCTCGATCGCCGCCAAGCTCATGGGCGTGCGCGCTGCCCATCTGCGCCGCTTCGCCTCGCGCCGCCTCCTCCAGCCGCTCAAGGTCGCGTCGGCGCTGCCATCAGCGAGATGGGCTGCTGCTGCTGCCGCGCAGACCTTGACCTTTGCCGCGGCGCCGCGGCCGCATCCGCGCCATTCGCTTTCCGCCTCCGCTGCTGCCCCGCTCCGCCCGCCACGGCGCGCTGCGCGGCTGCGCGGTCTTCGCCGCCGCTGCTCGCCGCTGCTGCGGCGAAGCTCGGCCGTCACCCGGCGCCGCGTGCTCGAGGCGGCGAAGGCCGAGATCGCCACTGCGGACATGGCGCGCATGGGGTGTTGCGTGGAGAGAGGCTGCCGACGGCGCTACCCGCCTCCGGAGAGGAGCGAGCGAGGACACCGGAGGCTGCTGCTGCTACGACCGGGTCGCGAGGCGGAGAAGGAGATGAGCGGGAGATGCTCGGGCTACGAGGATACACAAGCTCGATACCATTTGTTAGTCATTTGGACTCTTACTATTGGTGATAGCAAGATCCTTACTCTCATGGAGAGGATGACACTTGGAGATGGGCAATTTTCTTGTATATTTCTCTTCACAATGCCATGCCAACCTGAGGGGTTGGGGATACATATTTATAGGGCTAAACAGCCAAGCATATGCCAAGCATATGCTAGTCTAAGATGCTAGTCTAAGATGCTCTGTCCTAGATGCTCTGTCCTAGATGCTGTGTCCTAGATGCTCTGTCCTCTAAAGCTAGTCCAAGATGCTCTGTCCAAAGATGCTGTCCTAAAGAGATGCTAACCGCCAGTCAAGGATGCTGTCCTTGAAGGGCGGCAAAAGCCAACACAGAGACTTATCCATCAGTATTATCTATGTATATTCTTATAAATGCTATAAATCGAACTCTTCACGTGTTGAAATTTTATATAATACTAAACATACTCATCGAAAAAACAGTGCTTGTATAATAAAAAACAGGTTAAACAAGTTTATCACATTGATATGGGTTTGAACTCTGGCCTTAGATAAACCTCAATGTTTCCTCATTTGTGAATGAACAAACTCTTGTGAAACCTCTAATTTGCCACTTAACATGCAACCTATGTGGCCCAATTGATGCTGCCTAAGTTGTGTGCTTGCCCTGATAGGATTCCTCTTGCTACTGATTTCTATTCTTGGCTACAGATCTGCTATATGAAGAGGTCTCCTCACTCTCTAGCCGATAGATACGCCTTTCCATCTCTACTGTAGGAATGTCCTCCCTAATCGATACTCTTCTTGCCAACATCGCCATTGGGAACCTTGTCTTTGCTTATATCCTGCTTGAGTGGCTGCTGCCAGAGTTAACAGTCTTGGTGTTTGCAAAAATCTTGGACGTTGATTGCGAACTGAGTTTTTTTCCTCTCGTTTTTCTTTATATTTTATTCAAAGTTTCTGTTTCTCCACATTTGCATAGTACTTAACATTTATTTCCATTAAAATAGCGGCAAAATACCTCAATACCAGTTTGCTGCAGTAACTCTCAATCCTCACCAAGGCTGTAGCCAAGCCTCCCTTTTGGTCATCTCCTGCCAGAGTTGTCACAGCAGGGTCTCTTGTTGCATCTCCACCAAGAAAAAGTGAGCCTCCCTTGACCATTGCCATGCTTCTACCTAGTTGAGCTTTATTGTGGGACTTGTGATATGCAAGTTAATTAAAACAGTGCCGCACTTGTATGATTATTTGTTGTTACACTGTTGTTTTCCACTTTGTACCTTTTCTGTTTGTGTGTCATCGCATCTCCACCTTGCTCTTTTTTTACCACTAATGTTGGCTATCGATTGCATGGTCATGTTTTTTTTTTATTCCTTTTATTCCTGATTTGCTGATGTGTGTTTATATGAGAAACATCAAGCATGCTGTCATGGGCCAGGGTACTGTTCATGCGCATGAACAGTACCACAGATACTGTAGCACGAGAATAGGAAGGGTCCCAAATAAGAATATCTATTTTCTTAAATAGTTGATTAGTTTCCTTGTATAGGAATTAGGTAATTGGAAATGTTATCTATTAGTTAGGAAGGTTATCTATTAGTTAGGAAAGTCATCTTTTAGATTGATTCTATCCATAATTGTTAGAAGAACCCTCTATATAAAGAGGCATATTGTAATCGTTGGAGTAAGCAATGAGAATACAATAGTCTAAATCCCAATCCACTTTCGTCTCCCCAATCTATAGTCTCCCTCTCCCCTAGCAGCCGACGTCACCCGGCTATCTTCCCGGTGATGTTTACCCCTATGATCTAAGGATTATAACAACTTGGTATCAGAGCCAACACCATGATTTCTGCTGCCGAGAATTTCAAGGCCATGAGGGTCACCCTCAACGAGATGAGTGCTGACGTAGATGACATGAAAGCCATCTTGGCAGACATGGCGGTTATGGTGGCCAAGCTGATTGAAAAGGAGAAGAAGAAGGAGGAGGCGCGGCGGCGCCATCGCGCGATCCGCGCATCGAAGGCATCTCGATTTTGCCCGTGACTTCGCATCGCCGACTCCCGCCTCGTGGTTGCCCAAACGGTGCCCTCGCCAAGGAAGAAGGTCGCGCCAACGATCGCCTTCTCCACGCCGACCGTGACATCTATTGGAGCGTTGCGACCATCTTCCATGCAATGTTCACGGCGCCACGACCTCTCATCAACATGGGGTCTCCTAGGGCTTCAACCATGGCGCCACCACACTCGAGGACGAGCCGCGCAGAGGGAGTAGTGTGATGGGTCGAGTGCTTGTTCATGCATGAACAGCATTACCAGAATCTTAGCACGAGAATAGGAAGGGTCCCGATAAGAATATCTATTTCCTTAAATAGTTGATTAGTTTCCTTGTATAGGAATTAGGTAATTGGAAATGTTATCTATTAGTTAGGAAGGTTATCTATTAGTTAGGAAAGTCATCTTTTAGATTGATTCTATCCATAATTGTTAGAAGAACCCTCTATATAAAGAGGCATATTGTAATCGTTGGAGTAAGCAATGAGAATACAATAGTCTAAATCCCAATCCACTTTCGTCTCCCCAATCTATAGTCTCCCTCTCCCCTAGCAGCCAACGTCACCCGGCTATCTTCCCGGTGATGTTTACCCCTATGATCTAAGGATCATAACACATGCCGAGCTAAAAATGATTCTATATTGCTGCAATAGCTCAGGATCTATTGGGCATAGGACAGGGCCTTATGCACATTAAGATGTTGTTAAGCTATCCTTTGGGCAGTAGTTTCCTGTTTGGTCAGGCTTACAGCAGACAAAACTTGAACATGACTTGTCTGAAATGGTCTATGTGAAACACAAATTAATATATCTTGATGATCTGGGGTTTTCTGACACCAGGGATGCATGCTCAAGGCTGTGAGAGTACCAGTAGATTGCTATTTTCTGGCAAGAGATAAATGTGTATGGCAATAATACATTTCGTAAACAAAATTGTATCTAATATGTTGTACTACCCCCGGTCCTTTTTATAAGGCATATTAGTTTTTCAATCTTGTCCCAAAATATAAGGTGTGCATGTACATTGGTTAGTTTTGTTAGAATAGGGTGTTAGAATAGAAACTCTTTTGTATTTCCTTATCTGCCTTTTATATTTTCTTACCCTTTGGACCTTATATATATTGCTCATTTGGCCTTTTCAATATATATACAATATTCATAATATGGTATTAGAGCAAAGGTTCTAAACCCTACCCTGTAACCTAGCCTCATCGCTCACGCTCACGCCTCCTGGAGGAGCAATATCCGCTCCTAGGGGCGGCCACATTAGTTGTAGTCTTTTTCTCGTAGAAGCAGCAGCAAAATCTTTCCTCCTTGCCTTTTCTCGAGTCTCTAGCAATGGCGGGCGGCATCACCGACATCGACAGCGTGCACAAGAACTACCCGGGGAAGATGATGTTCTTCGTCTTCCTCGCATGCCTCGTCGCTTCCTCCGGTGGGCTCATCTTCGGATACGACATTGGCATATCCGGTGGTGTGACGTCGATGGACCCGTTCCTCAATTTTGCGCTGCTGGAGTCGTTCCTCAAGGACCAGCTTGTCGAGCTGCTCCCGCCCACCGTCGCGGTGGGACGCGACCGCCCATGGAAGATCTTCATCAAGACCCTCTGCCCCGGCGACGTCCTCGGTTTGTTGCCCGTGACCTCCTCAAGGACACTGCGCCAGGTCCGGATCCGCGCAGCCGCCCCAGATCGGGTCGCCTCTGAGCCTTCCACGTCCCCGACCTCCTCCACCGCCGCTGCGGCGTCACGCGCCGCGTTGCGATCCGGCCGCCTCGAGCTCCGCCTGGGCCACCTCGACCTCGTGTCGACTAGTGTTGGTGCTGGTCTTGGGTTGGAACCTGGACGGGAATCACGCGATGTCGTACACCGCCCGATGTACCGCTCCAGGTTGAGGGTCCGCACCACCTTCATCGTCGTGCCGTTGTCGAGAGCTTCTTGCCTTCTTTGGCGGCGTCGACAGCGGCGGCGTTGTTTTCTTGGCTCCTCTTTCTTGTTGAACTGAGGGGAGGAGAACGGGAGAAGAAAAAGGGTGGGGTGCAGAGGTTGGCAAGTCGGGGAAGGAAAAAAAGAAAGAAAAAAAGGTTTTGCTAGTATTTGTTGCTCTTTGAGTCATTGCTTTCGTTGCGTCCATCGAAGTTCGTATCACTCTATCTTTGAGTTCGTCTAAGCCATGTGAGTCCACAAATTTATTGTCAGTCATAGAAGCATAGGAATCCTCTTTTGCATGGCAGCAGCCGTCGCTATTCTCTCTGAGCCGCGTGTAGATCGTAGAAGTTGTTATGATGCCGTCGCTTCTCTCTTAGCCACCGCCCCGAGCTTCTAAGGCACGCGCTTCTTCACGCCACCCGCCTTAGGCTTCGACCGCACCGCCATATTTCTATCTATTTCTCTTTGGCTTGATTTGACAGCATTTTCTATTTTTGTTGGTTTCATCTTCTTTGTCGTATTGTCGCGGTCAACTTTGCTCCCACTTGTCTCTACTTTCTCAGCTCCTGCACCTTGTACTTTATGGGCCGTCGCATGACCCCGGATGAGACCTTTTAATACTCGACATATTTTCCAAGGGCTGCACGCTACGATGACATTATCAAGACTCGGACTTTGGATTTTTCATATTTAATTGTTAATCCTTTCCAAATGCAATGCTATTGAATACACCTTGCATTTGAGAGGGGTGTTAGAATAGGAACTTTTTTGTATTTCCTTGTCTGTATATGACATACACCTTTTGTACCCTATATATATTGCCTATTCTTTTTTTTGCCATTATTTATTTCATTCCCCGTCCTAAACATTTATGTATCACCACCCAAACAAATAGTTATCTCTCATCTTTCCAAAGCACTTAATGAAGGGTAATATAGTAATTATTTTCTGTGGTTTCCTTAATCTTAGAACTTTCTTAATCACCATGCCCGGTCAAAGTATGCCTTATAAAAGGGACCATATGGAGTATTATCAAAGTAGAGGGCTGACTGACATAAGTATGTCATATGGCTAATGCTTTTGTACAACAAGAGTTTTGATTTTGTCTGGCATATATATAATAATTTGTTATGTGAATGCAAACCATGATACATTCTCCTCCGCCCACAAATGATTGACATCCCATAATCCATGCAACTAAACTATTATAGTTTTGACCAAATATATCATTTTGAGTATTTATATTATATATATGAAGTGACATGAGTAAGTTTGAGGCATAAATACTTTGATAACATTATTTTTTGTAACTTATTTTAAATATATAGCAGTAAAATTTAATGGTCGAAGTTGCATCTTGTTGACTTTGAAAAGTTTTTAAAAACATCGTTCTTATTTTACTACAAGTAGTAGACAATAAGACATTTTGAACTGAAGTTATAAGTTAAAAAAAAAGAGTGAATTGAACGCAAATGCATGTAGATGTTGAAAATTGTTGTGGGAATCTGCCTTGTGACACATAAGGTGTTAGCTGATACACAGGATGCCAACCTACAGAAACCCAAATATGTTAGCTGGAGTATTTATCAGTATTATGCCATTCCATTTTTATCTGTTCTACCTGTTGTTTCAGTTGGTTCCAAATTACATGCAGCAATGAACTCCTGATGAGCTTCACTGAAAAACCTAGATTATTTTTTTCTTTGTCAGATGATATGAAAGTTTAACTCTTCTTTGTGGATGATTGCACATGAAATTCCTAGTGTCCATTGCCAAGCATTAACAGAACATATTTTATAAAACCTCATATCTGGAGAACTTCTATTTTCAAAACCGACAACATCACTTTGTCATATGTGATGTCATTATCTTTACTGTTCAATGCAACCTATATTGGCAAAGCAGGTATTTCTCGGTTATCTTCAACCATTAGTGGTGATTTCACTTTGCTATATAACATTATGAGCTGATCAAACTCTTTCATCTTATTGTGTGTTATTTTGGTCATTTTTATACTTGTATTTTACAGTATGCGTTCAAATGCAGATACTGAAGTATGGCGGCAAGACGCAATGTTCGATATTCTGCTCTTCCTACAGATGATAGGGATGACAGCAACCTTACTGAAGACAATGTTGACCTTCGATTCGCTTACACTCCAAAATCCTTCAGGAAGATCCCGTGGAAGTCAATCGCCCTAGCATTGTTCCTCCTCCTCCTAGGAAGTTCTCTTCTCGTCCTTTCATATTTCATATTCACAGGTCATATGGAGGGTGATAGCTCTCAAGCATATGGTCTCTTGTTCCTGGGCGTCCTTGCCTTTCTTCCTGGTATGTTAATGTAAATCGCTTAAGTTTGCAAATTCTCATTGATATGCATTTGTTTCTTCCTCAGGAATGAAATTGTCTTCCCCAAATTATTCCATGAGCATTCACCGTTGATCACCTCAAACATATTTATTATAGTGTAGTTTTTCTCTTCTCAGTCATATGTCCTTCCTGTAAAGAGAAGTAAATGGCCATATGCATCATTGTGTTGGAATGAGAGCTCATATCTATTCCAATGGGCCAAAGGCCAATATAACATGTACAGTGTTGGTAATATGCAAAGAACACTCTATGCTCTATATGTATGTAACACCCTCCTCAAACTCATGGTGAATCAACGACATTGAGTTTGGAGAGATAAAAACTATGTTGAGCTCTAGTTTGTGCTTTGGTAAAGAAATCTGCTAACTAAAGTTCCGAAAGCCAGTGTTCCCCTAGGCCCCCGCTTAGGTGCAACCCTCCCGCCTAGGCCACCTAGCCGATTTATCCCGCCTAGGCAGCGATTAGGCACTAGGCGCTAGTCTGTCGCCCAACTTGCGCCTAGGGGAACACTGCCGAAAGCACATACTGAAGAGCGATAACTTGATCTTGCACCTATGATCTCATATACGAAGCATCTAGTCCAATGTACTTGGTGAGCCCATGCTTCACTAGATCTCGAGCAATACTGATCGCACCAGTATTGTCTGATAAGAGAGGAGTTGGTGCAGAAACTAAGATACCGAAATCCTCAAGTAGCCACCGAAGCTAGGTGATCTTAGCTGTCATCGACACCATGGCTCTCAACTCAGCCTCAGCACTCGAACTGAAAACAACAGTCTGCTTCTTGGTCTTCTAGGCAATCACAGAGGATCCAAGGAAAACACAATAGAAAGAAAAAAACCGACGATCAGAATGATCGCTAGCCCATGTCGTATCAGAGTACGCCTGAAGCTGCAGAGAATTGGAGCGAGAAAAGAAAAGGCGACGAGGGATGGTCCCGTGAAGATATCGTAGAACACAAAGGTGACTGTAGTGTAGCTGAGTGGGAGCAGAGACGAACTGACTTAGGATGTGAACTGGGTGAGAAATGTCAGGTTGAGTGATCCTAAGGTACATGAGGCTCTCGACAAGATGGCGGTAGCGAGTGGGGTTCTCAAGAGGCTCACCATCAGTAGACCGAAGGTGAACATTAAGCTTCATAGGAGTATCCATCATGCACTGATCTGTGAGACAAGCGCGAGCAAGGATATGCTGAATATACTTCTCCTGGGAGAGATAGTAGCCCCCAGACGTATAGAAGTGACCTCAACCCCAAGGAACTGCTCATTTAGACACTCCTTCACAAAGAAAATGTACTGAGAGTCATCTCTAGTAATGATCATATAATCCACATATAGAAGGAGCGTCCGACCCCAAGGAGAGGTGTGTACAAAAAGGGTAAGATTTTGATCACTGGTGGAGAAGCCGATAGGAGTGACAACAGAAGAGACGCGGTCAAACCAAGCACGAGGAGCTTGTTTGAGCCCATAGAGAGAGTCACGAAGGCGACAAACCATACCATCAGGGACATAATACCTAGGGGGCGGCTGCATGTAGACCTTCTCACTCAGCTCGCCATTGAGAAAGACATTCTTGACATCTAGCTAAGAGATAGGCCACTGTCGAATAGAAGCCACAGCAAGGAGAGTGCGAATAGCGGTTATGTGAGCGACAGGAGTGAAGGTCTCATCGTAGTCACGACCATGCTCTTGCTGAAAATCACACGTCACAAGACGAGCCTTGTAGTGCTCAAGGGAACCATCCGAGCGGGTTTTGATCTTGTACACCCACTTGCACGTGATAAGAGTGACACATGCAAGTAAGGGCACTAGATCCCAAGTGCCAGTACGCTCCAAAGCAAA
Organism: Ampelocalamus luodianensis; assembly: GCA_036346255.1. Taxonomy (NCBI): domain Eukaryota; kingdom Viridiplantae; phylum Streptophyta; class Magnoliopsida; order Poales; family Poaceae; genus Ampelocalamus; species Ampelocalamus luodianensis. Next base: position 47,293,979 of record CM070622.1, on the reverse strand, counting down.
GAATCTCTCGGACATCACGAGTGTCACTCGTAGAGCAAAGAATCACGATGAGATCGTAGGTTTAGAAAAAACAACGACTGCAAAACCGCAGCGCTCAGGAGGCTTGATAGTGTGACGATCACGAAGATCGTATTTGGGAGGAGAAGGCGGAGCAGGATCCAGCAAGGACGGAGGAGAGCTGGGAACAGGGCCCAACAAAGACGGAGGCTCAACTAGAGAAGGAGTAGGCCGAGGACGGCGAGAGTAGTGCAAACAAAAAGGTGGAATCTCAATAAAAGAGCTAGAAGAAAAGTCCGGTGGAGAGGGGACAGGTGGAGCCAGAGGATAGGAAGTGAGGAAGGTGAAGGCAGAAATGAAACAGAAGTGGAAAGCTAAGGGTCAAGAAAAATCAGAAAGGAGATCGAGTTAACAAGAGAGTCTGAGTTGTCAGTAGGGGAACGAGGGTAGTAAGGTCGGGACTCATTGAAGGTGACATCCCGAGAGATCCTCATCCGACAAGCAACATAGTCGTAGCAGCGATAACCCCAAAAAACACACACTCAATTGACTGAGCAGTCAGCTTGGTGCGCTCACGGGGTGGAGTTGTACTCTGACCGAGCAAACAACGAAGACTGTACTCTGAAGCTCGACTGTAAAGACGTTCAACAGAAGTAGAACCCTGAAGAGCAATGGAAGGCTGCATGTTGAGGAAAACAACAATATGCGAAGAACACCCTATGCTATTTACATATGTAACACATCATTGGAGCAGGTTATGTAAGACAGGCTACATTGTTTATAAGTAGCAATTACTGATTGTAGACTGTTCCATTCGAGATTCGATGTTTATGATATTGATAGGGAATCGATAGGTTTCCTTATCACTTAAAACAAGCTGCTCCTGCTTTTTGGCATATCAACTATTATGCTGAAAATCAAACTGATCTCACTCTTTGGCATCCCAACTATTATGCTGAAAACAAAAGTGACACACTCTCACTCTGGCATCTTAATACAGTGTGCATCAGTGGAAAATTCTGTGCTTTGTTATGGCTGTGAAAAGACACCTACGGAACTGTTTTTGGTTTTTCAAACGGTTACATGGTTTTGACATGTAAGTATTGACATTATTTTGCAGGTTTTTATGAGACTCGAGTTGCTTATTATTCATGGAGAGGAGCACCAGGGTACACCTTCGCATCCATCCCGGATTATTAGGCTTTGAGGTTTCCTCGTTGAGGGGGCAGTAAAGATAATGAACAAGGACAAAAACTTGAAACTTAGATCGGGAATCAAATGAGTACTTATTGTTAGTACTAAACAGTTAACATGTAGATGAAGTCACCTTGTGCTAATTGCTGTGTTCACCACCTAATGGTATTGCTTCATCAGGCAAGACAACAATAATCTTTATGTATGCTGCATAGCAAAAGTACTCTTGTGCTTGCTTGTTCGTTGCTGTGTAGATTGCTTTTCAGAGCTACCTCGGATATAAGCTTCACAATTTTAGCATGTTAATCTACATATATGCATTGATTCCATTAGGGCTTTTATTTTGTTTTCCTTGCTGAAGATACTATATACCCCATGCTTTATCTGTATTTTCTAGCTGTTCATAGTTGAGCAGATGGTTATGTGCATCATCATTTTTGTAATGTTTTTTGTGCTGATATATGAATTGTAAATAAATGGAGATTGTTATGCATTTTTTGTTTTCAAATGACGCGCTGTACTGGAACAATAGAATTCCCTGGTAAGATAGATATGCATTTTTATTTGTCATGTAATAAGCAATTGAATTTGCAAAGAACGTCCATTCCATTCTTAATCCTGAATGTCTCTCGGAAGAAGGCAACGCCCAATTTTATCTCCCATGCAACGTTAGCTTTGCCATTCTGAATCCTGAATGTCAGAAAATATGCAAAACATCAATTTAGTCACGCACATTAGTTTCACCTATGAATTACCTGTATTTTGTTTCCATGTATCTCTCATCTATTTCCATGTATCTCTCATCTATGTCAGTAAATTTGACAATTGGAGTGAAGCTAAAATATAACAAAAGGCCAATGTACTAATTTGAAATATTTAAAACATCACAAACAAGTCAACTCGGGATCAGTAGTTAAACAAAGGAACCACAAACACAAGATGCTGTTCCAAACTCGATAGTCTGCATGTTTGACAAGTCGGTGTTCATTGTCAGGGAACTGAAGTAGTATGTGACTACTGAATCATTCTACCAAGAGTGAATTCAATAGGGCTACAAATACATTCAGAATTTCAGACCCAGAACTCACGAGCTCAATCTTGTTGGCCTTGCTGGTGCGGCTCCACTTCCTCTCTGCCTGGGTGTGGCACTTAGGGGTAAGCTTCTGTTGCTGCCTTCTGAGTCTGAGGTAGTAACTGCTGTAGTATTTGGTGATGGCTGTGCTCTTGACAATCTTGGTTATAGAGGTGACAAACTTCTGCCATTGTCTTTTACGCCAACCGGATTGTTCTGCATGATTCTAGATGTTCTCGGCGACGGAGAACGCCCACTGCTCACTCTAATGGATGCTAGAGAATGGGATAACTCGCTGAATGATGCACGGCGAGGCAACCTAACCCCACTGCTCACTCTAATGGATGCTAGAGAATGGGATAACTCGCTGAATAATGCACGGCGAGGCAACCTAACCAGTGCTGACGTGCCTTGCTGTTTATCTGGCTGAATAGTTGGTACTGCTCTGCCGACTTTGGAACTGACCAAAGGTGATCGTCATGGCGATGGCATGCTGTGTTTTCGTGCGCGAGGCGAGGAAGCAGCAGCCATGGACAATGCTGAGCTAGGATGAGTTGTCTTCACACCAGGGAGTGAAGTCATAGTACTCTTTTCTGACGAAGTAGCAATTAGTGTTTGTGAGATTGCCGGTGACGACAAAGATTTCTTCAGAACATTTTTCGATGATGGGATTCAACGACTGACGCCATTGTTGCTTCTTGTTTTGGTGTTTGAATGATGAAAGTTGCCTGTTTTAGTTCTGTGGTAGTGTCATTTGCATCTTCTTTTTGAGGCTTTGGATCTTCTGTTGCTTGATGTGAACTATGCTTCAAGTGTTCTTTATAAAGAGTTGAAGTTCTTCTTGCTTGAGCTGTTACTTGCTTCAATTTATTTGCAATCTCATGTTCATTGTGATGAGTTAAGAGTTAGTCTTTGCTTGAGATGTACTGTTCTTAGAGCTAGAAGTTGCACTAAGGTTTTCCTTTGCAAGGTTTCTTTAAGGAGAATCTTTCCTTCTTCAGGCTTCTTATCATCTGATCCATTGTCTGGTTTCCTCATTTTCTTTCTAATGATTGAAACTGGTGGGATAATGGCAGTTTGTTTCTTGAGATAATGCCAAGTTTTCGTAATTGACTGTGGGGTTTAGGGCTCCATATCCTGCCACATTGTTGTGATTGACTTCATTGACACTCCTTGTAACCCCTTGGCCCTCTTCTTGCAAGCTAGTTTCTGCCCCTTGATGTATAACTCCTTCAGGCGCACTTCTGTTTTCTTGGTAATTAGTTGACATCTCTTCATATTGATCTTTTCCTGCGGCAACAATTGGTTGCATAGCACTGCTGCTTCTAACTTCTAGTACATTGCTTGTTTTCCCTAAGCTAAGATCTTTGCTTTCTCTAGTAAGATCAGCTTCATGGATAAATTGGGCCTCAATGCTAATGCTTCCTTTCTCTTCTGAACTGCCACTTGCTGTGTCTGATGCTTTGGTTTCACCCTCTTTTTTTTTTTCACCCTCCTCTGTGTAGATATCTGGTTCTTGATCGTTGTCTTGTCGCAAAATCTCGCTGCGCCATTCATGTTCCTTTGAGTTCAAATCTGAGTCGACCAAGATCTCGTCAAAATCATAGAACTCCTCTGCATTCCGTAGGGACGAAAGCTCACTCCCATCATGGCTTTCACCTCGTGTTTCTGCTATAGGATTGTCAATGTCTGATAGCTCCACCTCTGAGAAGAACACCTAGTTCTAGAACTCAAGATGTTCATTATGCATGCACACACCAATAAAATTATTGGGAGAATTGATCATTTGCCCCATGTTACATGTGGTTTTGATTATTTGGTACAAGTTCCAGGTAATAGCCTAGATGCCCCATAGTTCCAGAGGCAATTGACGATTTGTTCTTTGGACAATTTTACCCTGCCTTCATCTTCATCCTCCTATCTTCTTTTCTTCCCTACTCCGCCATGGCCGACCTGGGCAAGCTCACGACCGCACTCTGCCACCACCACACCGTCGATCCTCTTGTTCACCTCCTCCCACTCCCAGCATCCCCACACGCCGCGAGGCCTCCAACGCGCATTCCATGGCCGCTGCCGAGGTCGAAGTTCGCCACGCCACCCCACCGATGTTTGGGGTGTGCTCCGTGGATATGTCGACGCCACGCCTAGCACTTCATGGCAGCGCTGCCGAGAGCTCGTTGACGTTCGCCTTCTCCATCCACCGACATGTCCGCCTCCCGCAGATCCGTTGCCATGGTGCCGCGCCGCCGCAGCGGCATGGCGGGGTCGATCGCGCGTGCGCTGCTCATGTCGGTGTGGCTTGGCCTAGGAGAGCTTCATGACGCACGACGCCACGCTGCGCATCGGGCCGCCATCGGGCATCGGGCGCGAGGCGGGCGCCTCCTCCTAATGTTCTCTGCAGGCGGCGGTGCCGTGGCCATCGTGGAGCCCGACGACGAGGCGTTAGATGCGCCGCGCGCGGTGCGGCGGGAGGCGGAGGTGGGCCGAGAAGCACATAGGGAGGAGAACGAGTGGGGATTGGGGTGGGTGAAGAGGAAGGAGAGAGATGAGGAGGCGGCGGTCACCACGGTCGCGTGCGGTCGCGTGCGGTGGCAAGGAAGAAAGGAAGAGGTAATTGCTACGCCTTTCATATGCTGCATTTTCATATTTAGGATAATGTTGTTGGGTGTCACTATATCCAAAGCTAGTTGTTAAATGTTGATGTATTGCTGCACTAGTTTGATTTCAGCATATTCAGAATTCTGTAAACTAAAATATTTTTTCTATGTCTGCATATCCTATCTCATTCATGCACTTTTTTTAGTCCAATGTGTTCTCGGTTCTTGTTCTTTAACTTGGTAACTTGGTAGTATCAATTATTTGTTGCTTGATCCCATGCACACATGTCTTGAACTTGGTATTGTTCTTTATCACAGATTAGGGAGCATCGTCGTGCTGTTTTCGATAGTAGCATTGAACAAAGTACTGCTGCTTGTCATGAACTTGCTGAAGAATCTAGTGCCCGAGCAAGTATATCAAGAATTGTCATGTTAACTGAGGCATTATTCGAGGTTTGTTCTTTCCCTGAATCTTTTTGAAAATAGATTTCTTTTTGTATATCTATTGTTTGTTCTGTTGCTTCTTCATGATTGCCTATTAGGATGGTGCAATGTCTAATGAATAATGATGTTTTTTTGTTAAATCTGTGTCGACCCAAATCTTTGAAGTTTTGAAGTTGTGTATGTAGAAGACTAAAAAACTAAGTGACACAACTGAATATACATGGCCAAAGTGTGTTAGCTGATGTTGTACTTTTGACAATGATATGTGTTCACCATCTGTAACTTATGTTCATTTCATTTGCAATAGGTGTTCATTTCATTTGTTTGGCATTAGGTAATTTATTTATAATGGAGAGGACTGCCTCCATGTCAGAAATTTCAGTGGATAGTCGTGACCTTCTCTCGGGTGACCCGCCAAGTCGCACGTCAAAGAAAAGGGCTAAAGTCTGGGAATACGTTGAGTCAGAAACTATAGATGGGAAAGAAAAGGCAGTGTGTAGCAATCTGTAAGATGAAATTATCTTGTGAACCTGGGCAAGGCACTAATCATTTGAATAGGCATATAGGACTTCATTGTCGTAATATTCCACATGAAGATAGGGAGAGATTTCTGGTGAGTTGCAAGAGACAGACCATGGATGGGGATCAGTCTCTCTTGACCCTCAAGTGTGTCGCACACTAATTGCCAAGTTTTTCATTAGTGCGATTGCATTTAAAAGTCGATGATCCTTATTGGAAGAAGCTACTGAACTACTTCCATCCATCTTTCATAGTAGTTGGTAGGCAAACTATTCGTTCAGATTGTCTTGCACTATATGAAGAGGAGAAGAAACGGTTGCTTGATAGTGTAAAAAAATTGGTCTCTCATGTCAATTTGACTGCAGATCTTTGGACATCAAGCCAAAATCTAGGGTATCTTTGTGTCACAGCGCACTATATTGATGAGGAATTCAAGCTTCATAAGGTAATCATAGCATTCAAGCAAACTTCCTTTCCACATACTTCTTATGCTGTCCAGGATGCAATTACCTCTTGTTTGGTAGAGTGGGACTTAATCAGCAAGCTGTTTACATTAACATTGGATAACGCAAGTGTTAATGACAAAGCTGCAAAGGACTTGCGCGACACGTTGGGTACTGAAATGTTTCTTAGAGCTGGGGACTTCCATGTAAGGTGCGCTGCTCATGTGCTAAATATCATGGTTCAAGATGGACTAAAGGTGGTTGTTCATGCAATTGGGAGGGTACGGGACATTGTTAAAACAGTCACATCCTCACCATCACGAATGCAGATCTTTAATTCAGTTGTTGAGAGATTGGGCCTCAAAACAAAGTCAGGGCTAGTACTGGATGTCCCTCATAGATGGAACGCAACGTATGACATGATCCATGAGGCCTTGGAGTATAAAATTGCTCTCAATAGATATGCTACTGAGCAATACCATGAAGCTCCAACTGAGGGAGATTGGGCAAAGGCTCAAGCTCTTCATGGGTTTTTGCAAGCTTTTAGTGATGCCACAAAAGCATTTTCAGCAGATCGACACCCCACAGCACACCTCCTTTTGAAATTGGTGTTGGCGATTCGGGATGTTTTACTTGATGAAAGGTGGAATGAAGATGAGCTTCTAAAGGAGATGGCTCGTGTTATGTATGTCAAGTTTGAGAAGTATTGGTCTAAGCCAAATGTTGTGCTTCTTATTGCAGCGGTGTTAGACCCTTCACAGAAATTTGACTTTCTTAGGTTCTATTTTCATACCATTGAACAAGATGTTGATGAAAAGATGAAGGAGCTGCAGATATACAGAGGTAAGTATTATTCGAGTATGAGAAAATTGTGAGAAGCCGCCTTGCCTACATTTGTACAAATCAGATGAACATATGGTTGCTAGTGAGCCTAGTTCTCCGGAGGTGCATTTTTGGTAAACGACGGATAGAATTTGCCTTCGCTCTTCAGTCATTCACAAAATCTAGAAGTACGTGCACAATTATCTGAATTGGACACATACTTACAAGATCCTAGGGCCCCTTTGAACTCTGATGAGAATTTTGATGTTTTGGGTTGGTGGAAGAGAAACATAGATGTCTACCCAATCTTGTCTTTGATGGCTAGAGATTTTTTAGCAATTCCTGTCAGTACGGTGTCCTCTGAATCAGCGTTCAGTGCTGCTGGCAGACTTATTGGTAAAAATAGGACTTCATTATCCCCTAAAAGCCTTGAGGCTCTAATCTGCAGCAAAGATTGGTTTATTGGATTTAATGATGATGATGATGGAGGTAAATTGATAATTATCGGAGTATTTCGCTTTCAGTTTAAGCGGTAGTTGTACCTTCCAATAATATAAACTATTTTCTTGTGATTCAATATGCAGGAGAAGCAATGGAAGGATATAGTGCTTGTGAGTTGCAAGAGGACATTTCAAGGTATTGGATGCTTTTCCTAGTTTTAGTCATCTTTTCATGTGCTGAGTAATATTCTGCAATCACAATGGAACCTAATTGTTGCATCCGTTTATTTGCAGAGTTGCTCAGTGAGATGGATTTTCTGAACTATCTTCATCTATCTAGTGTGAATACAGGCAAGAGTTGCTTAGCATCATCTCATTCACGCATGAAATGGGTCTATATAATGACTGCTTAGCATCATCTCATTCAAATGCAGAATATGAGCTAACTTATTTGACATAAGCTAGTATGCAACATGGTACAGTGCTGATTTTGGGGTGCTACTGGTGTGTATCTGTTATTCTATTCCATACACACCTTCAGAAATTTTATTAAGATAAACTATTTTACTGTAGGATTTCTTACCATTCCAAACTGATGTTATTCAAGCTTCAGACAATAGAGTGATGATCCCCACTTGTGGTTGCTGATGTTTTTGTATTTTCCAAGATGTCTCCAACTATCAAATGGGTTTATGCTTATTGCTATCATGCTATGTCAACATGTCTATACTAATATGGGCTCAATTATGTTATTTATTCTGAAAGCATACCCCTCTTAGTCAACTTATGATTTTTGTATTGTACTGTGTTTGTCCAAAGATTCGATGTTGTGAATTAAATTATATTCTATATAATTTAATCTGATGTTGTGAATGTCTTTAAACATTCGATGCTTCATTTTTTAAGTCACATCATATTTATGAGATTCCCCTTGAAAATATGGCAGGTACTTGGAGTGACTCGCTTGCGTTTCTTAGCCTCATTGGTGTAGCTCAGTCGAGATGAAAGCATCCATTTTTTAATTCTGGAATCTACCTGCTCGGATTTTGCGTCTGTTGCTAAGTTTCTGCCAAACTTGATGTCAGAATCTAAAGTCACTCTTTATCTTATTATTACATCAAGTCTCGATGAAAAATTGTCTTGTGCTATAGAAGGTTATTTCTGATACATCAGATATTAATGTTAGTAGCCAATTGGTTTCAATATATATCGAAAATAGTGCCATTTTTCCATGTATGCAAATGGTGACAAATTAATGCCTTTTTCCTGTGACCTTTGCAGAACAACTATCTTGACAATCTGAACCTAAAGATCAGTTTGAAGTTTGGGATTCTTTGTTGAAGCATACAGGAAAAAAACATTACTAAGTGATAAGTAATGTTTAAGATCCAATTCTGTCTACTGCAGACAATGCTTCATTTGGCGCAAGAAGTTTAAGCTCAAGACACCCTTCCCATCCTACCTGTTGGAATTATGATTGCAGAATTGATGTTTGATTTATGCTCTAGTAGTCGTCAGTTCGCTAGGTTCTATGATTGCAGAATTGATGTTTGATTTATGCTCAAGTTGTAAGATTCCAGATTTGATTTCTGCTGAAAGACTGTTTAATTTGTTGCTTCAGTATTAATGGAGACTTAGCTGGACTTGGCTGACATTATCTAGGTGCGCTGGACAGTGCCTCCGCCTGGACATTGCCTGGAAGTATGGAACTCCTCCATCTTCTTTCTCTTGGCCCTGTGGAAGCCTAACACCATGCCAAACCTACGTCCACAGGGAGGGAACGACCCAAGGGCTCAGCTGGTTAAGCATTACTGGGCCGGCCCAAGGATCTAAAATGGGCTAGGATAGGATTAGGGTCTTCCTACTTAAAGGGCTGGGTTGGCTTGGGTATAGGCATAGAGTAGAGGATTGGATAAGGGTTTGAGTCACTCTCCATACTTAGGGGCCAGGTTGGGGTTTGGATTGGGCCTTGGCCCATTACCAGGCCTAAGCTTGAGGGCTTGGAAATCAGCCATCATCAGCTCACGCAAGACAACCCTACCAAAATTGGGAGAAATGTGGTCAAGAACGAGGCGGTGTGGGCTTAATTGAGATGTGCTCTCCCGCGGGTGAGGAACTCGCCGCGCGCGGCACGCCTAACACCTGGTCCAGGGCTCCACCCCTCCTCCCCGCCGCCATTCCTCTCCACTGCGCTCCGCGCCTCCATGCGTCGTTGAGGAGGAGCTCGAGACCTTGGGCCTCAGGCGAGAGGGTCGCCACTAGCCGGAAAGTTGCCCTCCACTTCATGCGCCACGATTTGGTTGAGATAAGAGAATGGAGAGGAGCAGAGGAGGAAGAGAGAGCTTGCTGAACGAGTCAAACCAAAATTTTGGTATTACTTTGAAAATTTAGCTAGTGTTTGATTTGATTCTAACATTTGACGTTGCCTTCAAAATTTGTAGTGAGGGTGGAAAAATCGTTGGCCAAATTTTGGCCACACGTGGTATATTTTGGTTGGGTGTGGCAGTGGCATTAATTGTATGTTTAGTTTGATTAACAAACTTGAAATGATTATATTTTCTAAACGGAGTATCCGATTAATGATCTGTTTGAACTTTTGTGTTCTTTGTCATTTAATCAACAAAACAAAACTCATTTGATATATTTTGGTGCAAAAAATCAGATGTTATGCGGGACCCACATATCATACTAATATTTTTGGCAAATGTTAGTATTGTTGCAATCCAAACACATCAATTTCAACATTGCTCGTAAATTGGTATGACTACGATCCAAACACCATTTCCCCCCCAATTTTTGGCATTGTCAAAAGTTTGGTATAGCTACCTAAGATCACAAACCAAACAAACCTTTAGAGCCGCAACTGGGAAGGGGATGGATGAGTTGGTGCTGTGACCTAGCGCAAATAATAGACGAGGCCAAATGGGCTGTTTTGGGTCGGGGCTCATTTCAAAATGGGCCAAATTTTTTGAACCCGGTTTAGACTAGCGATTTTCAACTGAAAATATCGGTCGGTTTTCAGAACCCTGGGTGGGTGCTCCTGAGCTGAATGATGATGCTAGTCAGGTAATCCTTGTGTGCATCCTCATCAAGTGTTTCAGTTGATAAGCAAGAGTTGAACACTGCAAGGGAAGTGGTAAATTGTATTTCATTAGTTCGATGGCGGCATTGGCATTGTAGTAGGCAAGAAGTGATAATTTGTCGTAAGACCCAGTATTTCTATGATGTGTGTGCTTGGCTTTTGACTGCGCAGACAATCTCATTTTTCGATGCGACCTGTACTTCAGTTCACACAACATCAATTCAGAGATACATTTCTGGTGATCACTAATACTGGAAAATTAACGATATAATGATATGGTGGGAACTATATATATTTGCTTTGTTGGCACAACTTCTTCTATAAATCAACTTATCAAGCACAACTAAGTACCAAATTAACCTTTCTCAGACTTTGGATTAGTACTAGTCTAGTTTCAACCATCCAACTTTAAATGAGTAAAGATCAGGGTTTGGGTAACCGATTCAAAATTTTTACCAGAAAGATCCGATAGGGCCGGTTTGGCCAAAAACTGGAAAATTTTTGCCGAATGTTTCAAATCAATATTTGATAAAACGAAAAATACAAAAAATAGTGCAGCTCAGTTTGAACCCAACCTCCCCCTTCTCCAAAGCCAAGGGCGTTCTCACCAGGGCATATGCACTTGTGTGCTTGCATATGGTTACAAATTTTATTTATATTTAACAAAAAAAATTAGCAAATCCGAATACGAGTGCTTGCATATGGTTACAAATTTCCTTTATATTTGACAAAAAAAACTAGCAAATCCGATTTTTTGGCTAGTTGGAAATTTTTTGGGGGTAGGGGGGTGTCCGATAGAACCGAAACTCCCGATTTCGGCTGATAATCCAAACCTTGGTAAACACAATATTACGAATTTGTGTGTACTACCTAGAATTAATCTTACGTTTTGGAAACTAGCCCAATCTTATATTGTATCTCGAAATCCGCATATATACAGGAGAACATCCAAACTAAGCTTGCATGACAAAAGGGGGGAAAACAAACAGATAACAAGCACTAGATAAGGCACGAGCAAATAACCGATCAGTTTGTTCTCGGTTTAATCAGGGGGCGTACCGAACACCCGCTCAGAGATGTGCGACAATCCATCCATAGCCTTCCGGGCGAAGAGCTTCCTCAGCAACGCCATTACTAATTAACGAGAGAGAGAGAGAGAGTGTTTGACGCTTTGACATGGAAAGGGGAAGGGCCAATTGAAACGACGATCTCTGACTTGACGATAGAGGTCTAGTTTTATATTAAAAAAATCAACTATTTATTTCTGTATTTTTTTTTAAAAAAAATCGTACCTTAAGCTTAGATCAAAATGTAACACAAGGAATGTTGTGGCGTGAGGCGGGTGCGCTTTTGGTTCACGCCGTTGAGTTGAGTTTTTTTCCGAGTCGTTGTGTTGTTTGTTTTGGGGGCTGTTCTTTTTGTTTTCAGGTCGTGGGTGTAGTTCGTTTTTCACCGCGTTGTAAACCTTCTTTAAGGGGTTGTTTAATTTCCTCTTTTTCTTCTTAAAAAATGACACACAAATCCTTTGCATGTTCTCGAAAGGAAAATGGAACGCAAGGGAATGTCGGGATCATCATATTTTCTCGTTGCCATCCTATTTCAATCCAATGGACAAAAATACATCTAAAAAAAGAACACTAACACACAAGTAACTCATATGTCCAGTGAGTTTAGAATCAAACACACAAACATGTAAGCAGTACTACTACTTGAACTATCAAGCAAGTGGATTATCCTCAATTCGTGTACTTAGATGGAGGGGAAAAAATGAGGCTTGAAACTGGGAACTAGTAGGAAAAAAAATAGGGTGATACTATTCATCTTCCACGTCCCTCTTACACACACACCAACTGTGAAACAAATTACTCATCCATTTCATTTCTTTCTGAGAAATTATATGTTGAAATTACCGAATGCAGTAACCTTCTATCTATTTTATTTATTTATACTCTTTTCTTCGCATCTCTCCCATGGTTAAGCTTTCCTACCCTTTGAAATTTGGAACTTCATCTATAAACCACCCTTTTAGAATTTTAAATCAGTCGCAACATGCATGCATATATGATATTTACTCTTATTTTTCAAGCATCAGCTTTCTTCCTATTTTAGTTTATCAAGTTCATACGTCAATGGATCTTTTTTAAGTAAATTGTGCCCATATTCATCCAATACTATTTAGGATTTTCTAGCAAGGGGCATGGCATGACCTAGTTATTGTAGTCATTAACTATCGTTTTCGAAAATATGTAGTTTGGATATACAAAAATATTATGGGTAAATTTAACATGAAAAATACTTTCATAAAATTACACTTTTATAAGTTTTTTTTTCTCAGAAAATATTATGATAAAATTTAGTGGTCAAAATGACATCTTGTTGATTTTGTAAAGTAAAAAATGATTTCCTTTTATGACTAGAGGGAGTACTTCGAAACAAATTACAAATAACTTTTCGAACTTTCAGATGACACAAATGCAACATTTGAGTGAATAACAACAAAAGGTAAAGTTTTCAATTAGAACATACCCCCTTCGGTCACAAAAGAGTGTCGTTTCGGGATACGTGCAGTCAAAATTTTAACTTTGTTGATTAATATATCTATGAATATTTAAATTGGGCATATAGAAACAATATGTATAGATTTGTCTCGAAAAGTACTTTTATAATATTGTAATTTTATTAGGTTTTATAAATGTATGACAATAGTAACTTTCTATCAAATTACATAGCTTTTGCATGTTGCCAAATCTCAAATAGGAAAATACTCCATCTATTTCAAATTAAATATATGTCCAGTTTATTCGGATTCGTTGTTCAAAAATAATTGTGCATTGATAAAATCAAGAGTGTGGTTATTGTCATCCCCCATCCTCTACCTCTGCTTTTAATGATGTGAAAGATGTTAATGTGTTGAAATGTCATTTAATAGGGGTAAGTATGGTCTGATTCTAGTAACTATTGCTTAGATTTTGTGCATCCTTGTCTGTTGAACACACTATTTTGAAACGGAGGGAGTAACTGTACATTAGCATTTATGAACTTCTTTTCATGCACATGCCATGTGCACAAGGGTTGGGCGACATCCCCTCCAATAAGCAAAAGTACATCGAATGCATGCATCCTAGAGTTGATTGAATAAACTAGGAAGCAAACAAGTAGTTACATTTGATCATCGGTTAAGGACGACAGGTGTAAGATCGAGGAGGCCGACTAGAGGGGGGTGAATAGGCGTTTTAAACTTCTATACGCTAAAACCGATTTTTTATGCGGAAGCTTATAACAATACAGTTTTGCATAATTAAAACCTAAAACAACTAGGTTTAACTAAGTGCACCAACAATACAAGTAAATTGAAGAATATTTCAATTAAGCAAAGACTTGTAAACTATTTCAAATCTAGTAGTGTAAATAGCACAAAGCATGGCAAGCATTCATACACAATGAATAAGTAATTTAATACAAGAAATATAAATTGCACAATGTAAAGCAATAGAATGCAAACCACAAAAGACACGGTGATATTTTACCGTGGTGATCGGAGACTTGCCAGTCTCCCCTAATCCACGTTGAGGGAAACCCAAACCAATTGGGTCGGCTCCACGAATTAAACCTTCCTCCGAGGTATCAACACCTCGCTCCACTAGGGTTGCTCTTAGTCCACTCCGGAGATGGCCAGCACCAAGCCACTAACAAACACTGGGCCTTCTCACAAGCTTCACTTGAGAAGATCACCAGACCACGACGCCACCATACCGTTTAGGTGTCGGTAAACACCAAGAGTAACAAGTCTACAACTTCCACTTGAACCAATCAAGTGTTTAAACTCAAGTGGATACACAATCCACTACCTAAGGCAACACATGCACTTAGGGTTTGCTCTCTAGTCACACTAAATACAACACATGCACAAATGCTAGAGAAGGCTTGCTCTTAGCTCTTGAGAATGTATAATGGCACCAGCCCCCTTGCTCCTTTATACGACAAAGGTGGGTATATATAGTCCATACACACAAACTGGTCGTTGGAAGCAAAAGGATCAGCACAGTAACGGCTATAAAACTAGCCGTTGGAAAGGGGTTGTAACATCCCAAAAATTTGGTCTGTTTTGAAGTTTTAAAAGAAAAAGAACCATTTGGATTTTTCTGGTAAATTAAAAAGCTTAATATGAATTTTCAGAGTTCAAAAACAATTTAATGTGATTAATGTCAACATCAACTATTATCAAAATTATTTTATTTGGGTTCTATGTGCTTGGATATATTTTCTAGATTTTTCTAGAATTTTTCCGAGTGCATTTGCTATTTTCTAATTGCCATTTGCCTTTTCTCGCTATTTTCTAAAAGAAAACTATTAAAAATCTCGATTTCATTTCGGCCAATCTCCCGCCGCCCATCTTTCCTCCTTCCCGCCCACCGCTCGGCTCCCTCTCCCGCTTGCACGCACGCAATGCCCCACTCGTCGACCTTAGTGCCGCTTTGTCACTCGCCGCTCCTAGCCTGCCGCCGTCAGGGTCCAAACGCCACGAGGGCATCGTCTTCTCAAGGACTCGTGAGTCCGTGTCCGCCCAAACACAGCCGCCTGCTCCATCTTGGACTCCCCTCTCCGGTCCCTATTTAAATGCCGCCATCGCGTCAATCTCTTCGCCCAAGCTCCTCTGTCAAAACCCCAACATCTTGTCCCGATCTCGTTTCTTTGCGCCGTAATCCACCAAGAACAGAGCCGCCACCGCCTTCGCCGTCGAAATTGCCGCTGTCGGAGCATCTTCGCCTGCCGCCACCGCCGTGATCACATTACCGTGGCTTCGCTGCTTCCACCATCTCCTCCGGAGGACCATCCATCGCCGTTGTCGCCTTCGTCCGACAAAACGACGCCGCGCTCTTGACCGATCTACACCTACGGTGAGCCTCCTTGCTATCTTAGCGTGTCAAAACGTGTGTCTTGTCACCCGCATCCAATCCCCTGCCCCTCTTGGTTCCTTTGTCACCGGAGTGCCCCGCCGCCGTGCTTCTCCTTCAACTTCGGTCACCACCGTCGCGCAGCCGCCCCAGTCCTCCGCCGACATCCCCGAGGTGTTCCCTGTGCTCCTCGTGACCTCGCCAAGCTGGTGCTCGCTTCCGTTTGCTTCGGGCACCATCTCATCGCCAAAGCCGTCGCATCCGTGAGCTCGCCGCCGCCAAAGTCGCCGCCGCCGTCGTCTCGTCGCCGGAGTTGCCGAGCCATCGCCACCTGAAGCTTCGCCACCTCCTCAGCTTTCCGTTTTGCTAACTCCCCGGAGCTCCCTCGCCATGCTTCGCCGTCGACGACGCCAGTTCCACCGCCGGCCGGAGCTTCTTTCTTCCTCGGTTTGCCTCTGTGCCAACGTGGCATGCCACCTCCCTTCCACCTGTGTGCCACCTCAGCTCCGCAGTCCTTGTGGCATCCAGTCAAGCGCCCGCGTGTCACGGCCATGTGGCAGACTCAAAACCCCCCCAAGCCCAAGGTCCATGAACCAAGTCCATGGTACACCAAGTCTATGCCAAGTGGGACCCAGTCGTCAGATGGTTTTCATCCAGTCCGATCGTCTCTGCTGACGTCATGCTGACGTCATAACTCCTTTTCCTTTAGGAAAATAATTCCAAAGAAATCCATAAATTCGATTTTCAGATTTTATGTGATTTCAATCTTCCAGAGCTCATATCTTTTGCATCCGAACTCCGATTGAGTCCATTCAAATTCCTAAATTTATCTAAATTCAGGATCTATTTATCTGAGATTTTTATTTAATTTTTGGAAGTTGTTTTCTCTCTGTTTTATTTATTTATTTGTGTTATTTGCTTGTTCTGCGAATAGACGTCGATACTTCGGGAAGCTTCGAGCAAGGAGTAGCATACCAAGATCAAGATCAATCACTGGATTTATTCCAAGGCAAGTCGTGGTCCTTTGATCATATTGAACCAATGATTTCAAAAGTATATTGTTTTATACAACTGCATGCTATATTTATATAAATTGCTCTGGGAGTAGTTATTACCTATTGTCATTATGCCTCCTTTGAATATTTGAATGCCATGAATCCTTTGTCACCTTAGCATGGGTAATTTTAGTTGGACATATTTGTATTGCCAACATGGGTATCGTACATATGCTTAGTTTTGCTTAGTTACGATGGGTTTGTCATCACATGTGTCTTAATAATTAATTTGGACTTAATGATTTATGGAATCGTGGTGGTGAGCCACTCTTGTTAAAACTTGTGTACCATGATGGGGTTAGTCATGGGTGTTGGTTAAACAAAATGGTTTTCGCTCGGGCAGTGGTTGGTGGATAGGAGGATGTGGATGGAACATGTTGTGGGTTTGTGGTAGTCTCACTTTGAGTAATTTGTCAAGGACTTAATCTTGTGCGCCATTGAACTGGCCTTAACTGCACAACCACATGTCCGTATGGGACGGACTGGCCGATTAATTAGCAATGTCTTAATTTCGGTTCGTCATGTGAAGCGTGGTTACGGAAACGATTCTCACGGTGGCGCAAGAGGGGGCCTCTCGCAGTGGAAAGACATTCTGTTGAATCCTTAGCGCGTAACTGGTTAAGAAGGAGCTTTGTAAAAGCCTTGTGATGATCACTTAGTCGCACACCTCGGAAGTGTGTTAAACGGACATTATAAGTTGATCTATCTCTTGTGGGTCAAGCCGCACAACCTCTGCAGAGTGTAAAACTATTCGAGTAGCCGTGTCCGCGTTATGGACGTGCACGGGATTTCACACGGAGATAGTGTTTCTTCAAAAATGTGTCGGAGTGTGGATGGGAAGTTCACTTGATGAATATAATGTTCGTTTGGTGAATAGGTCATTCACTTGGTGGTTTGTGTCGATTGGTGAATGGGGAATTCACTTACCTTTGGTTTGGTTGGGAGTGAATGGGAAGTTCACTAGTTGTTTCAAAGAAATTGTTTATTTACTTGTTATTGTTTTCAATTACGCATTTCAATCTATTTATTGTATTTATCGTAAATGTTGTTTTATGCAAAAGAGCCATACAGCTAATCTTTGTTCAAGCCCTGCATGAATACTATTTGCATACATTTCCCCATGGCTTGCTGAGTACATTCAAAGTACTCATGGCTTTGCGCCCTCTGTTTGATCAGCAGTAGAGGAAGAATACCAAGCTGCCAAAGAGTTCTTCGCCCAGGAAGACCATGAAGGTTTTGCGGATTAGGATGCGTTTCTCCACTCGATTGCCTGTGGGCATGTTGATTGGCCATTTGAAGAGTTTCGTTCCGCTGCAAGAGTTTATTTGTTTCTTTAGCCTGCGTGTGGTGTTATAAACATTGACCATAAGGTCCAGTTATTATTATTATTTGATACTCTGAGATCTTTTTAGTTAAATTAAATAAATGGATGGTATTTCATCACTGTTTTCCTGTGTGAGCTAGCTACTGATCTGGGACTAGTTCAGAATACACAGAGGGTTCCTGAGATGCATTTTCGGGTCCCGACAGAGGTGGTATCAGAGCCATATCGACTGTAGAACGCAACCTTAGTTAGCATGGTCGTTTTAGCTAAAAGCTTCAAAATTTATTTTCTAAATCAAACCAACTTAATTTGACTTGAGTAGTTGTCCTTTTCTCATCTCTTCTGGTTCTATTCTCATCTCAGTCTATTCTATTCTTATCCTATTCTATTCTACTCATCTTGTGCCAGAGATCTTGTCTCTTGCCTTTGCTGAATGTTGCTTTATAACCTTAAATTGACTGTCTCGCTTCATTAATTTCTCTCGTCTAGAAGAAAAGCTTTTGTCAAGAGTATCTTCGTGGCTTCGTTCCAGTTGCTCTTGAAGAAGTCTTCGTTGTCCAGTTCAGATTAGAAGCCGTCCTATTAGAGTTTAGTAGCGCTTTTAGATCGTTGTTGCAATAGGTCTTTATTTGGGTTGTGTGCAAGTGGGAGCTGCAGTTTTGCTGTCAAGCAATATGTTGCAGTCACACTGAGGCTTTAATTTGAAAGTTATTTGTGCTTTCATAGCGTTTCAGCTATGTCTTCTTGTCCTTGCCTTTGGGTATAATCTGTTTCCCCTAATTAGGTTGTTTCCATCTACCCTATCTTGTCTATCTCGTCTATTGTGCTATTCCCTCTCATCTACATTGCTTTTCTATCTTACCTATTAAACCTGTGGAGGATTATCGCAGATGGTTGATACTCGCAATACTTCGAGCCGTACTCAGTCAGAGGATGCCAATGCCAATGCAAGTGACCAGTCACCAGCCCCTGGAGCCGCAGAGCCCAACATGGCACAACTTCTAGCAGCTCAGACACAATTCATGAGTGCAATGATGCAGAACATGAACGCTATGATGACACAGCAAAGTCAAACCGCCGCTGCAATAGTCAACTTGTTGAACCAAAACAGTCAGAATGGTCAGAATAATCAAGCAGCAGCTGTTCCGCCGCCAGTTCATCATCCTTCCAAGTTATCAGAGTTTATGAGGACTCGTCCACCTACGTTTTCTCATTCGTCAGAACCTTTGGACGCAGAAGATTGGCTTCGTTCAGTAGAGAAAAAGCTCGCAATTGCTCAATGCAATGATCATGAGAAAGTTCTTTATGCTTCACATCAATTGGAAGGTACAGCCGCAGAATGGTGGGAGAACTACACCGCAGCTCATGGAAACTCTCATGCTATCACTTGGGAGGAATTTTCAACAACTTTTCGTCAAGCTCATGTCCCTGATGGTATAGTGGAAATGAAGAAGAACGAATTTCGTGAACTCCAGCAAGGAAACATGTCTTTGGGTGAATATCTCAACAAGTTCACTCAACTTTCTCGCTATGCTCCAGAAGATGTTGCTACAGATAATGCACGCCGGCGATTCAGCGTGGACTCAACCCCACTTGAAACCGCAAGTGGTTGGAAATGATTATGTGGATTTTCAGCATATGGTTGATAAGGCGCACTCATAGAAGATTCTCGTCGGAGTTAGACGAATCTCGTAAAGGAAGATGATACAACACGGAGTTCATCGAATCACCGCAGAGAGCCAAAACCAATGCTCACAGCCTTTTCGTCCCAATAATTCATCTGTTGGATTGAAACCCGATACATGTCTCATGCAGAAACACAGGGATACCCAACGTCAACAACAAAGAACAATAGTCAATCTCGTGGAAACCCCAATTATGTCCGCAGAGTTCAATGTTTCAATTGCCACCAGACAGTCATTATGCAAACAAGTGTCCGCAGGCGAGGTCCGACACGATTCCTTTCAATTTGGGACCAACACCACCAGACTTCTTTGCCAGGAGCAGGAAGAGGAGTGCCTCAGACTCCAAATCAAGCTACCAGGACCCCATCAACTGCCTCAAGGGGAAGACTGAACCACATCACTGCAGCAGAAGCACCAGCAGTTCAGAATGTCGCCTCTGGTAAGTCTTCGTGTTAGACTCGTGAACCTATTCATTAGTCAGCCCGAATCTCGGGGACGAGATTCCCTTTTAAGGGGGGTAGGTTTGTAACATCCCAAAAATTTGGTCTGTTTTGAAGTTTTAAAAGAAAAAGAACCATTTGGATTTTTCTGGTAAATTAAAAAGCTTAATATGAATTTTCAGAGTTCAAAAACAATTTAATGTGATTAATGTCAACATCAACTATTATCAAAATTATTTTATTTGGGTTCTATGTGCTTGGATATATTTTCTAGATTTTTCTAGAATTTTTCCGAGTGCATTTGCTATTTTCTAATTGCCATTTGCCTTTTCTGCTATTTTCTAAAAAGAAAAACTATTAAAAATCTCGGATTTCATTTCGGGCCGAATCTCCCGCGCCGGCCCATCTTTCCTCCTTCCCCGGCCCAGCCGCTCGGCTCCCTCTCCCGCCCGCGCACGCAGCCGGCCCCACTCGTCAGCCTCAGTGCCGTTTTTGTCACTCGCCGCTCCTAGCCGCTGTCGCTGCCTGTGGGTCCAAACGCCACGAGGGCATCGTCTTCTCCAAGGACTCGTGAGTCCGTGTCCTGCCCGAAACACAGCGCCGCCGGCTCCATCTTGGACTCCCCCTCTCCGGTCCCTATTTAAATGCCGCCACTGCGTCAATCTCTTCGCCCCAAGCTCCTCTGTCAAAACCCCAACATCTTGTCCCCGATCTCGTTCTCTTTGCGCCGCAATCCACCGAAGAACAGAGCCGGCCACCGAAGCCTTCGCCGTCGAAATTCGTCGCTGTCGGAGCATCTCTGCCCAAGCCGCCACCGCCGTCGTGATCACATTACCGTGGGCTTCGTCGTGCTTCCACCATCTCCTCCGGAGGACCATCCAATCGCCGTTGTCGTCTTCGTCCGACAAAACGATCGCCGCCGCCCTTGACCGATCTACACCTACGGTGAGCCTCCTTGCTATCTTAGCGTGTCAAAACGTGTGTCTTGTCACCCGCATCCAATCCCCTGCCCCTCTTGGTTCCTTTGTCACCGGAGTGCCCCGCCGCCGTGCTTCTCCTTCAACTTCGGTCACCACCGTCGCGCAGCCGCCCCAGTCCTCCGCCGACATCCCCGAGGTGTTCCCTGTGCTCCTCGTGACCTCGCCAAGCTGGTGCTCGCTTCCGTTTGCTTCGGGCACCATCTCATCGCCAAAGCCGTCGCATCCGTGAGCTCGCCGCCGCCAAAGTCGCCGCCGCCGTCGTCTCGTCGCCGGAGTTGCCGAGCCATCGCCACCTAAAGCTTCGCCACCTCCTCAGCTTTCCGTTTTGCTAACTCCCCGGAGCTCCCTCGCCATGCTTCGCCGTCGACGACGCCAGTTCCACCGCCGGCCGGAGCTTCTTTCTTCCTCGGTTTGCCTCTGTGCCAACGTGGCATGCCACCTCCCTTCCACCTGTGTGCCACCTCAGCTCCGCAGTCCTTGTGGCATCCAGTCAAGCGCCCGCGTGTCACGGCCATGTGGCAGACTCAAAACCCCCCCAAGCCCAAGGTCCATGAACCAAGTCCATGGTACACCAAGTCTATGCCAAGTGGGACCCAGTCGTCAGATGGTTTTCATCCAGTCCGATCGTCTCTGCTGACGTCATGCTGACGTCATAACTCCTTTTCCTTTAGGAAAATAATTCCAGTAAATCCATAAATTCTGATTTTCAGCATTTTATGTGATTTCAATCTTCCAGAGCTCATATCTTTTGCATCCGAACTCCGATTGAGTCCATTCAAATTCCTAAATTTATCTAAATTCAGGATCTATTTATCTGAGATTTTTATTTAATTTTTGGAAGTTGTTTTCTCTCTGTTTTTTTTATTTATTTGTGTTATTTGCTTGTTCTGCGAATAGACGTCGATACTTCGGGAAGCTTCGAGCAAGGAGTAGCATACCAAGATCAAGATCAATCACTGGATTTATTCCAAGGCAAGTCGTGGTCCTTTGATCATATTGAACCAATGATTTCAAAAGTATATTGTTTTATACAACTGCATGCTATATTTATATAAATTGCTCTGGGAGTAGTTATTACCTATTGTCATTATGCCTCCTTTGAATATTTGAATGCCATGAATCCTTTGTCACCTTAGCATGGGTAATTTTAGTTGGACATATTTGTATTGCCAACATGGGTATCGTACATATGCTTAGTTTTGCTTAGTTACGATGGGTTTGTCATCACATGTGTCTTAATAATTAATTTGGACTTAATGATTTATGGAATCGTGGTGGTGAGCCACTCTTGTTAAAACTTGTGTACCATGATGGGGTTAGTCATGGGTGTTGGTTAAACAAAATGGTTTTCGCTCGGGCGAGTGGTTGGTGGATAGGGAGGATGTGGATGGAACATGTTGTGGGTTTGTGGTAGTCTCGCCTGAGTAATTTGTCAAGGACTTAATCTTGTGCGCCATTGAACTGGGCCTTAACCGTACAACCACATGTCTGGTATGGGACGGACCTGGCTGATTAATTAGCAATGTCTTAATTTCGGTTCTGTCATGTGAAGCGTGGTTACGGAAACGTATTCTCACTGGTGGCGCAAGAGGGGGCCATGCAGTCGGAAAGACATTCATGTTGAATCCTTAGCGGCGAATCGGGTTAAGAAGGAGCTTTGTAAAAGCCTTGTGATGATCACTTAGTCGCACACCCTAAGTGTGTTAAACGGACATTATAAGTTGATCTATCTCTTGTGGGTCAAGCTGTACAACCTCTGCAGAGTGTAAAACTATTCGAGTAGCCGTGTCCGCGGTTATGGACGTGCCTGGGGATTTCACACGGGAGATAGTGTTTCTTCAAAAATGTGTCGGAGTGTGGATGGGAAGTTCACTTGATGAATATAATGTTCGTTTGGTGAATAGGTCATTCACTTGGTGGTTTGTGTCGATTGGTGAATGGGGAATTCACTTACCTTTGGTTTGGTTGGGAGTGAATGGGAAGTTCACTAGTTGTTTCAAAGAAATTGTTTATTTACTTGTTATTGTTTTCAATTACGCATTTCAATCTATTTATTGTATTTATCGTAAATGTTGTTTTATGCAAAAGAGCCATACAGCTAATCTTTGTTCAAGCCCTGCATGAATACTATTTGCATACATTTCCCCATGGCTTGCTGAGTACATTCAAAGTACTCATGGCTTTGCGCCCTCTGTTTGATCAGCAGTAGAGGAAGAATACCAAGCTGCCAAAGAGTTCTTCGCCCAGGAAGACCATGAAGGTTTTGCGGATTAGGATGCGTTTCTCCACTCGATTGCCTGTGGGCATGTTGATTGGCCATTTGAAGAGTTTCGTTCCGCTGCAAGAGTTTATTTGTTTCTTTAGCCCTGCGTGGCAAGTTAAGTAAACATTGACCATAAGGTCCAGTTATTATTATTATTTGATACTCTGAGATCTTTTTAGTTAAATTAAATAAATGGATGGTATTTCATCACTGTTTTCCTGTGTGAGCTAGCTACTGATCTGGGACTAGTTCAGAATACACAGAGGGTTCCTGAGATGCATTTTCGGGTCCCGACAGGGGTGCAGTACTATCACCAACTAATACGCGGTAGTTCCGATAATCGGTAGTTCCACTCAACACATTGCGGTACTACCGCAAAACCGAGAGAGCAACACATGCTCAAGAACGCGGCTAAGGACCAAAATGCATACGTTTTGGAATTTACGTACCGCCAGCATATGAACGGTAGTTCCGCAAGTCCGGTCATACCGCGCACAGAGCGCCGGTACTACCGCGCCACCTTAGAGAAAACCAAGTCCAAAAAGCAACTCTATTGGAATTTCCATACCGAACAGAAATTGGTACATCCGAGGTGAGGTACTACCGTGCACACAACGCCGGTACTACCGTGCTTCCAAGAGAGCAACAAATGCTTCTCTGGAAAACACGTACCGCCACAAAGACCGATACAACCGCGATGCGGTAGTTCTTCCAAAGGAAAAGCAATGCTACCGCTACACGGTAGTTCCGCCACAAAGGCACCGGTACTACTGTAAGCACAAGAGCGACCAGACACGGAGTTTGATCGAACCAAAGAATCAAACAAGTCTTTAAACGAACTTCGGTAGTTCCGCCACGAAACTGCGGTACTACCGCACAAGCGGTAGTTCCGCCCAAACAACGTTGGTACTACCGATGTTTCTGATAACAAATAGACTTATCAGAAACTCCCATTCAAGGTGCAAAACATATTTGCAGATTGATTCAACTAAGGATTAATGGCAAGATTCTCAACACATTGCAAAACACATTTGCCAACTCTTAGAATCAATACCACAAGGAATAAGGTACATGGACTTAAACCATTTGCAAACTAAAGTCACATCCTACAAGGATTAACCATGAGCCTCGATTATTTGCAAAACACACTTGCAAATATAGGCAACATGTTGATGAGAGCTTAGCGCAAACACAACGAGCTATCAACACATGATTAACTCAAGCTACTAGTTAAGACCTCTCTTAATAGTACGACAACCTATACTAACAATCCGGTCTCCCAACCAAACACCGAGACCGGTAAAAGACTAGGAACACATCCTTAGCCCTAGCTAGCCATACCTTTTCCTTGAGCAAACACTTGAAGCTTGATGACGCACATCCTCACTTCAAGTCCGAGTTCTTGACTCGAATGTACATCAACAAATGATGCACTTCTTCACATGATCATCTCCTCTTCTTGAACTTGATAAGCACCAACACATGATGCATCCTTTACTTCAACCTCTTCATCTTCAATATCATCAACACATGATGATCTTGATTAGGGATGGCAATTGTGCCTGATTACCCGTGTGCCCGCGGGTAAATACCCTAATGGAGCTGGGTATTGGGTTTTTTCTTTGCCCACGGGTATTAAAATGGGGGAAGCTCTCTACCCGTTGGGTAACGGGTACGGGCATGGGTAAGCTCCACCTGTACCCGTGTCAGACCTGAGAATTAATACTCCTGAATCCTCTGTGCATTTCTGAACTAGTCCCATGATCAGTAGCTAGTTCACACAGTAACAAATATGGTAACAAATTCATATCACAACTTTATTAATAAATACCAACAGAGTTGATTACAAAGGAGGCTTACAGGCCAACAACAAAATAAACACAGCGGAAGACGAAGAAGTAGTAGGGTCCAGTTAATCTGCCACAGGCAGACTGGGGAAGCAGCCTAGTCGTCGAGGTCCACATCGGTAGCAATGTCTTTCTCCTCTGAAATTTTGTTTGAATAAAGCAAGTATGAGCACAACTTCCGTGCTCGCAAGTTACACCCGTCAAATAACAGAATGACATGCATATATGGATGTAACAAAGGATGGCTTATAGGGTTATTTGTATAAAGCAGTATTTTCTTTAAATACTTGTACTAAGTTCCAAAGCAGTTATTTTATAACTAAAATTCTTTTTATAAATTCTCAATTTTATAGTCAGATAACATTCACACATGAATGGTGAAGGATACCCTCCTATCACATGGCTTCCCGCCCAATTTCCATTTGGATAAACCAGTTTGAAGAAGTCTTTTTCAAACAAAACCAAAGTCTAACTTTGAGTAGTTCTGCTAGCATGTCCATAACCGTGGACACGGCTATTCGAATAGTTTTACGCTCTGCAGCGGTGGTACAATTTTACCCACAAGAGATAATCAACTTGTACTGTCTGTTCACACACTTCCGTAGGTGTGCGACTAAGTAATTATCATGAGGCCTTTACAATGTTCTGTCTTAATGTATTTATGCCCGCTAAGGTTTTGCTGCCATTGGACTAACCATCCTCCGGGAGCCCCTCTTGCGCTAGGTGGGACTATTGTCTAACCGACACCCACACCAACAATATAGCACAAATGACACTAAGACATCACAAATTATTTAGCCAAATCTGTCCCATTCCAGACTTATGGTAGTACGGTAAGGCATAACATCATGCACTCAAAGACCGGTCCTTAACTGACTTGGGAGACTTTCCATAAAAATCCCTGGGCCTAAATCCTAACCAGATTAAGCTCGTGTATAAACCTGCACCCACCAATCATCCATTTCGCCCAAGTCCAAACCCATTTTTATTTTATTTTCCAAGTAAAAGCATTTTATAAACCTTCTATGGTAAAACAATACCACAGATCCAATTTAAATCAAATTTGGAGGATTTGGCTAAAATTTCCCAAATACAAGATTTGATCTAAGCATTGGCTAAGCATATGATTAATTTTAGTATCATTTCATCTAATGGTGACAAGGTATTCATGTGCAACATTCAAATTGGCCATACAAGGAAGATTGGAATAACTCGGCAATTAAAACAGGGAATTAAAATAATTTGTATAAACATATGCATGCAGTAATAATTTAAAACGGAATATAAATAATTTTAAATAATGGGATCAATATGATTAAGGGTATAACTTGCCTTGCTTGATGAGGTGATGTTGTTTTCCTTAACAGTTCACCTGGTACTGAGGTGATGTTGTTTTCCTTAACAGGTCACCTAATACTCACAAGTACTTTCTCCAGGTAATCTATGTGTACAATCATGATGATCATACAGTCAAAATCAATCCTCTTAGGTGCTCTTCAAACGGCGTCGAAATCTGACTCTCCGAAGTCGTCGAAATCTAATCGCGAAATAAGCCAAATTCAAATAAATTCAAATAACAATTCAAATGAACTCCAAATTAAATAATTTTGGTTTAGTTGGCTAGATCTCAATTTTATATGAATTTAAAAATTTGAATAGACTCAATCGGAGTTCGGATGCAAAAGACATGAGCTTTAGAAGTTTGAATTTACATGAAATGATAGAATTAGGGTTTTTCAGTATTTTGGGAATTATTTTTGTAAAGGAAATTCGAGAAATTGCGCAAGATGACGTCAGCGAGGGAATTTCTTTTTCCCGGCTGAATTCTTTTTCTAAAGGAAATTCTTTTGAGACACTAACAGGTGGGCCCGATGGTCAATGGACCACGCCCACGACCGGTCAACGGTCCATGATGGACCCGGTGTATGGGAACAATGCGCGCGGGGTGTGAGCTGGCGGGCGTGCTGATGTGGATGGCCACACGGGCTGTTTTGCTGAGGTGGCGCACAGGTGTCACCACGGTGGCGTGATGTGGCAGCCACGTGGTGGTGCCACGCAGGCACAGGGCCGGCGGAGGCTCGACGTCGAGCTCGCCGGCGCTACGTGCCACGGCGAGCTCCGCCGAGGGGCTCAACGGAGAGAGGGGAACGCGGGGGTCACAATGCTTACCACTATGGCACAGGGGCTCGCACGGCTCGCCGGCGGCGAGAGGTTTGGCGGCGGCGTGTGCAGGCTCGACGGCGGCGACAGGCTCCGATGGCGCTCGGGCGAGGTACAGGCGAGTACCGGGTTCGCAGGGAGGCGGGGATGCTAATGGTGGCGACGGTGATGACGCTGGAATCGGGGAAGAAATGATGCTCGGCTGGAGATCTTCAAGCTCAAATTCCGGCGAGGTGGGAGCGTGAGGGGAGAAGTGGGTGACGGGGTTGGGATGTGGGATGAGAGGGGTGCACCATGCCTCCTTTTATAGGGGCGGAGGAGGCCGGGAGGAGGAGATTGGCGGTGGGGATTGCGGCGGGGATTTCGGCTCAGGCGATTCAGCGCGCGGATGAAGGGGCAACAGGTAGGAGGAGGGGCGGCGTGACGTGCGGGAGGGAGTGCGCACGGTCGCGTGATTCGAGGGCGCGTAGATGGCTATAATTTTGGATGTTTGACTTGAAACTCATTTTTATTTGAATTAGGTTTTCTTGAAACAAAGCCTTTGCAAAACCTTTGAAATGCATTTGTATACATTTTGCAACTAGTCTTTCAAAGAATTACTAATAGTTATGAAATTTTTGACTTTTAGCTAAAAGTTTCAATTTTGAAAGACAATACTAGCACTTAATTAATTTGGACACACTTAGGGATGTGATATACATGATAATGATTTAGCACTCCCCCTTAATGTGCCACCACCAACTTGCTCAAGGTTTCAGTAAAAAGATTTAGCACAAGAGCAAGAACAACCATTTTTTATAAGATTTTCATGAAATGCAACCTACACAAGGTAAAGAGTCTAGACACTTCAATGTAAGTACTTGTTACCGAAATAGCATTAGCTTATAATATGACTTGATCATCCTTAAACTTGGTTTCAATTTTGCATATGGTGAATTCCACCTCTTCATGTGTGAGTCAAACCTCCAATGCATCTCCAAGTACCTATTAAGAATTTAAGCGCATTTGGTACCCAAAGCTTGGTTGGGTCCATGAAAGTTAGTCACAATGGATTTGAGCACCCAAATGGCCCTAGCATTTGTTTTATGTAAACTAACATTCCTAGCAAACACATTGTCATTTCTATCATTCCTAAGTAAATAATCATTATTATAAATAATAGGTTTGGGAGAGATACCTTTAGGACATTCCTTACTAAAATGTCCTTTCTCCCGGCAATTGTAGCAAGTGGGGCTTTTGCTTCCCCTTGATGTCTTCTTATCTTGCTCATTGCCAGCTTCCTCTTCTTTAATGATAATTTCTTGTCATATAGCTTGTTTGGACACACCGAGGCAATGTGTCCATTCTTGTTGCATCCAAAGCACTTGACCTTCTTGGATTGTCTTCCATTTTTCTTCAGGATGCTTTTCACCTTCTTGGCGGTGAGACCAAGTCCTCCCTTGTAATTATTCTTGTTAGGGCATACATAGGCAATATGACCATTTTCATGACAACCAAGACATTTGATATTTTTTCTTGTGTGTCTTGCGTTGTGTCTTGTCTTGCTATTTTCTTTTTTCTTCATGGGGGTGAAGCCGATTCCACTCTTATCTTATAAGCATATTTTCTTACTCAATATTTCGTCGAGAATGACCTTCCCTTTATAGTTTCTATCCAAGTTATTTTTTAAATTTGTGACTTGGGCCTTGAGCCTTTTGTTTTTCTCTACAAGGTTAGTCTCAACAAGCATAGAGGAGATAGGTGTATCCATTTTTGAGCAAGAAGATATGTCAATTAAATCATCATATGAAGTGGATATATTAACTTTAGATAAAATGCAAGGGCTAGGAGCAATGCATGGTAAATCATCAAATAAATCAGAAGATATCCCTATATCCTCTCTAGATTTTTTTTAGCTCATTTAGGAGGAGAATATTATGTTTATCTTTTAGAACATCATAATTATTTTGAAACAAATCATATTCCCTTTTAAATTTTGATTTCTCCTTTCTTAAATATTCATTTAATTCTTCAAGCATGTCCATCAACTCATCATATGTGGGCTCATAGTCATTTACCTCCTTTTTACCTTTTGCCATGAAGTATCGTCGGAGCTAGAAGTTGATGTGGAGTTGCTTGTGGATTCATCGTTGTCGGAGTTTGATATTGAGCATTCTTCTCCCGACGTCCACTCTTGTATGCAATCTTCATTTGTGGAGGTGGATATTTCATAATGACTTTAAAGTTGTGTCCACATCTCATGAGCGTTCTTAAGATCACATACTTCATCGAATACCTTCATACTCAAAGCACTAAATAAAGCATTAGTAGCTTGAGCGTCGAGATGTAAGCATTTCTCTTCCTTATTTGTTGGAGCAAGAGAATCCAATGGAGGAGAAAAACCAACATCTACAATTCGCTATATGTTTTGGCCCATGGCCTTAAAATAACATGACATGCGGATTTTCTAATGAGCATATAATGTGCCATCAAATAGAGGTGCTTCACCTAGGTGCACTTTTTCACTAGTCGCCATCCTTTACTCTCTAGACGGTTAAGCCTAATAAATGAGAGACCAAGCTCTGATACCACTTGTAAGATGGAGGAGGCCGACTAGAGGGGAGGGTGAATAGGCATTTTAAACTTCTATACGCCAAAACCGATTTTTTATGCGGAAGCTTATAACAATACGGTTTTGCATAATTAAAGCCTAAAAAAACTAGGTTCAACTAAGTGCACCAACAATACAAGTCAATTGAAGAATATTTCAATTAAGCAAAGACTTGTAAGCTATTTCAAATCTAGCAGTGTAAATAGCACAAAGCATGGTAAGCATTCACACACAATGAATAAGCAATTTAATATAAGAAATATAAATTGCACAATGTAAAGCAATAGAATGCAAACCACAAAAGACACGGTGATATTTTACCGTGGTGATCGGAGACTTGCCAGTCTCCCCTAAACCACATTGAGGGAAACCCAAACCAATTGGGTCGGCTCCACGAATTAAACCTTCCTCCGAGGTATCAATACCTCGCTCCACTAGGGTTGCTCTTAGTCCACTCTGGAGATGGCGAGCACCAAGCCACTCACAAACACCGGGCCTTTTCACAAGCTTCACTTGAGAAGATCACCAGACCACGACACGACCACGCCGTCTAGGTGTCGGCAAACACCAAGAGTAACAAGTCTACAACTTTCACTTGAACCAATCAAGTGCCTAAACTCAAGTGGATACACAATTCACTACCTAAGACAACACATGCACTTAGGGTTTGCTCTCTAGTCACACTAAGTACAACACATGCACAAATGCTAGAGAAGACTTGCTCTTAGCTCTTCAGAATGTATAATGGCACCAGCCCCCTTGCTCCCTTATACGACCAAGGTGGGTATATATAGTCCATACACACAAACTGGTCGTTGGAAGCAAAAGTATCAGCACAGTAACAGCTATAAAACTAGCCGTTGGAAAGGGGTGCGGTACTACCACCAACTAATACACGGTAGTTCCAATAATCGGTAGTTCCGCTCAACACATTGCGGTACTACCACAAAACCGAGAGAGCAACACATGCTCAAGAACGCGGCTAAGAACCAAACTGCATATGTTTTGGAATTTACGTACCGCCAGCATATGAATGGTAGTTCCGCGAGTCCGGTCATACCGCGCCACCTTAGAGAAAACCAAATCCAAAAAGCAACTCTATTGGAATTTTCATATTGAATAGAAATTGGTACATCCGAGGTGAGGTACTACCATGCACACAGCGCCAGTACTACCGTGCTTCCAAGAGAGCAACAAATGCTTCTCTGAAAAACACGTACCGCCACAAAGACCGGTACAACCGCGGTGCGGTAGTTCTTCCAAAGGAACAGCAATGCTACCGCTACGCAGTAGTTCCGCCACAAAGGCACCGGTACTACCGTAAGCACAAGAGCAACCAGGCATGGAGTCTGATCGAACCAAAGAATCAAACAAGTCTTTAAACGAACTTCGGTAGTTCCGCCATGAAACTACGGTACTACCGCACAAGCGGTAGTTCCGCCCAAACAACGTTGGTACTACCTATGTTTCTGATAACAAACAGACTTATCAGAAACTCCCATTCAAGGTGCAAAACATATTTGCAGATTGATTGAACTAAGGATTAATGGCAATATTCTCAACACGTTGTAAAACACATTTGCCAACTCTTAAAATCAATACCACAAGGAATAAGGTACATGGACTTAAACCATTTGTAAAACACATTTGCAAACTAAAATCACATACTACAAGGATTAACCATGAGCCTCGATTTTTTGCAAAACACATTCGCAAATATAGACAACATGTTGATGAGAGCTTAGAGCAAACACAACGAGTTATCAACATATGATTAACTCAAGCTACTAGTCAAGACCCCTCTTAATAGTACAGCAACCTATACTAGCAATCCGGTCTCCCAACCAAACACCGAGACCGGTAAAAGACTAGGAACACATCCTTAGCCCTAGCTAGCCATACCTTTTTCTTGAGCAAACACTTGAAGCTTGATGACGCACATCCTCACTTCAAATCTGGGTTCTTGACTCGAATATACATCAACAAATGGTGCACTTCTTCACATGATCATCTCCTCTTCTTGAACTTGATAAGCATCAATACATGATGCATCCTTTACTTCAAGCTCTTCATCTTCAATATCATCAACACATGATGATCTTGATCACTTCGGGATCTTGTTTTGAACATCATTAACACATGATGATTTCCTTCATCCCGAATCTTGATTAGATAACAATCACCGCATGATGTCATTCATAGTCTTCAACCTCATGGAACATAACCTATTTCACCAACTCATAGAAAGAACGTTAGTTCCACAATATGATTATCATTAATTACCACATCATACCATTAGCTTATAATGGTGGAACAAGATGCCACAATCTTTCCCTCTTTGGTAATTGATGATAACCACTTCAATAACAAGTAATTGAATAGTGATAAACATGAGTATGCATAAACTACACAAGTTATATATATATATATATATATATATATATATATATATATATATATATATATATATATACTCACATATAAGTATATATGAACTACATAAGTTATATATACCATGAGTATATACTGAACTACAATTTGTATATACTAAATATGAGTGTATACGAACTACACAAGTTGTATATTCTCATATGAATATATTAATTACACAAGTTAAATATATTCAAGGATATGTTTCAAAGTAAAGATTCTTAATATTTGTGAAAAGAGAATATGGATCAATACTAATGAAACCACAAAATATATAATGAACCCCCCCTAAATGTGTGTATACACAAATGTGTAATGGAAACATATGCACATATCCAAATTAACCTTTTTGGTGGAGTTTAACCTATATTTTGGATCCGAGGAATGCAACAAGATATAATAAGAAGTAGAATGCATACCTCTTGTATTTTCATCTCTATATCCATACGAGACTAAGCAATAGATAATCAATAGAATTGTTAGTCTCACAAATTGATTTGTCATTAATGAATACATACCTGTTTGGATTTTTGCTTTTATATCCGAGCTGAGATTAAATATAATATAAAAATAAGAGTGTTAGTCTCACAAGTACATTTATTATTAATTACCAAAATACTTCATTAACACATAATGACAGGTCTAGATCCTTCAACAGGTAAGGAGATGACTCTGATCAATCAGGAGAATCAACTCCACCATTCCCTCTCTCTTTCTAGTTAGCAACCACGTCAGACCGAGCTGTGTGTGGGGGTTATTCTTTCCACCTTATAATTTGCTGCCTTTACTCCCCCCTCCCTCCCCAAACATGCACGCATGCATGCATGGATGGATGGGTATGCAAGGACCCAAATAGGGAAAAGTGATATATATGGGCAATGATAATTAATATATGGTGTGCTTGGTCTCTTCCATTGTTATCTTCTGTTGCTGTTAAGCCTCTTTATCCAGCTGCTCCATTCTCTCCCTATCATCTTCCTCCTCCCCTCCCCTCACCGGCCGGCGGTTTGACGTCGATCGTGCGTAAGGGAGAGGCGCGGGATCCCCCACACTGTCGCCCTCCTCCTCCGTCGTTCATGTGTGGGAGGGGATATACGTACATACGGACATGCATATTTTCATTGCCCATTGTTCAGACTTGAGAGGTTCTTCCCCTTCGATCTATATTTCCTGAAATCTCTTCGATTTTTTGTTGGGTTATTGCGAGCTCAGTGGTGTGGTTTGGCAATGAATTGAGCAACTTCGATGACCTGGATGTCGGGGGATATGCATATCGATGCCGTGCTTCGGTGAATGCTGCTGCTTCTTTGGTAATTAAATAGCCATGGTGGTGCTCTTTGCTTTGTTGAATAATTTGGTAAAAAAAAAAGGCACCTTTGGATCTTGCATCTTGAACCGGGAAACACGTACTTGTTTTCTGAATTAGTTTGGTTAATCTGTTTGGTGTTGCAATGTAGTTCGTATGGTCGTTCATGTTGGTTCATGCATTTTGTTGTCGCATAGAGAAGCTAACAATGCTCGTTTTTAGATGTGGGAAAAGGCAGTATCGTTTTTGTCTGTGAATGCCCATGCTTCAGCTTTGGGCCCATTGATCTGTACTGGCCAAATTAAGGATATTAGTCATATGCAGTGCATGTGCAAACAAAGAATTACATAATAAGATGATGCTCTGTGTTTGTCAGAGAGTAATAGCGAGTCCTTAAATTATGTTTATCCCAACAAGCTTAGCAACTAGTAGTGGCGGAGCCAGAAATTTAGCAATGGGGGTGCACACTTTAAGAATTAAAAAAAAAATCTTGTACGACACATATGTAATTTTACAAGTCCAACACAATTACACAAAAGAGTTCGAAATTAATTAATAATGCAATACAAATAGTTTAAATAAAATATTACATGAATAAAAGAGTCCTAAATAGCTAATGAAAATCACAATATCACACAACGCAATCTCATTCCTTAAAAACACTTGATTATATCATCATCACTAACTTTCGAGAAGATATCTCGCTCTATAAAGGTGATTAAACAATCATTCAATAATTGATCGCCCATACTATTTCTCAACTTATTCTTCACAAGATTCATCGCCTTTCAACGCTCGCCATTGCCACCGGTAGGAGCAATACCAATTTAAGAAGCAAGCACACCAACTTGTAAATATCATACTTTCTTGTTTCAACAAGCTTAATAGAAAGCTCACCGAGATTCTTGTTTCTTAAGTGACAAGGAAGTGGTATTAACTACATGAATTACTCCAAAGAACCGCTCACATACCCGTCCTTCTTTATCAACATAACACAAGCAAAGAGCAAGTTGTTCTTTATGGGATACATCACTAGACTCATCAGCTAGAATTAAATAGTGATCATCACCAATTTCTTCAATAATATGCTTGGTAGTTTGGACGGCACAACAATTAATTATTTTCGTTTGTATCTCATGGGCAATCATCTTACAATTCCTATGAGTATTGCTTAAGACAACCTTAGCACCCTCTTCATTGTTGTTTACAAGTCATTCCAAAAGTTCAAGAAAATTCCCCTTATCGCTAGAATTTGCACTTTCATCATATCCACGACATGCTAGTCCTTGATGTAAAATAAACCTCAAGCATTTAATTGAATAAATCAACCAAGAAATGTAAAGTTGTTTGTTCTCTTCAGTTTGCTTTCTAAGAGCTTAAGCAATTGATGTTGTAGGTTTAACAAAGAAGTTGTATTTCTCTTGAGCTCGATTATGGACACTTCTTATACTACCCACATGCTTGTCAACTGAGTCATACCTATTCTCATTTCTAAATCCTCCTTTAACAAAACTATCGTCTCCCACAATTTTCTCCTTGAACAAATAATAGACAAAACAAAATGCAGCATCCTTCTTGACACTATATTTAATCCAATTGTACTTATCAAACCAACTAGCATTGAAGCAGCGTCTTTATGTGATATTTTAATCCAAGTGTCAATTGCTCATACGTATACATAGTTTAAAAAAATTACACTTTTTTGGGGGTATACCTAGTTTAAAAAAATGCATTTTTTGGTATACTTAGTTCAAAATGTTTTGCACTTTTTTTTTGGGGTGCCTGTGCACCAGTGCACAGTGCTGCCGCCCATGTCAACTACTCAAATTCATGGTAATGGTAATTATGTGTTTTCTAGAGAGAGCAAAAAAAAGATGTCTTCTCGAATCGAGGAATATATTTTACTCTCTGATATCACTGCAACATGTGCAAGATAATTACTAATTTAGAGGATGTACAAGATGTTTACAAATAGCTATTAATATATGGCATGCACATTGTCACAAAAAAACCAATTACTTCACTACTACAAAAAGGCACATTCTGGACGCCTCATCACAGATGGTTAACCAAAATCGTCTGTATTACATGCAATCACAAACGGTTTTGGTTTAGAGACCGTCTGTGTTACTAGCTACGCTAAAACCCGTCTGTGAAGAGGGCTAGATCACAGATGGTTCATATTGAAAACCGTCTGTGAAGTATCACAGATGGTTCTTAACACGAACTGTCTGTGATAATTGTAGACTTCACAGACGGTTCATGATATGAACTGTCTGTGATACTTCACAGACGGTTTGTGATAAGTATAATTTCAAGCCATGGTAAAATCAAAGAGTAAGGAAATTTCAAGCTATGGTAAAATCACAGAATAAGAAAATTTCAAGCCATGGTAAAATCACAGAGTAAGGAAAAATTCTAAATACGATTTTTAATTTGAACTGTCTGTGATACTAGCTTATCACAGACGGTTTTTAATATGAACTGTCTGTGATACTAGCTTATCACAGATGGTTTTTATTTGAAATCGTCTGTGATTCGCATAAATTTTTGAACGCTTGCACGGGAGGCGAAAGTTTTAGCGCTGTCCTTATATATTATACCCACACCCACTTTGTCTTCCATCAGTCTCTCCCTCTCCCCTCCCCACGCCGAGCTCCAGCGACCACCCTCGATTCCCCGGCACGGTTCGGCGAGGAGACGCAACCAACGACGAGGAGAAGGAGGGACGCATAGGTGTTCCATGTCTGCCGCAGGAGGTAGACTGCCGAAAGATACGTGTATATCCCCAAAACATACACAATTTGTTGGTTGTTTGATGATTCTTATTTTATTTGTACCTAATGCCGGAGCGCCGTTGGAGGTTTTTAGTCGTCTCTCCTTGCCGATGAGCTTGAGTCGAACTCGGACAACATGGAAGAACAACTTGTGATATGCTGGTGAGGTACAGAGACAAGCAGTGTTGAACTAATCCAAAAAGCCGATGAGTTCTTTAGGAGCTTGGAGGCACAGATGGTTTCTAGCTAGTTTAACTTTGTAAATTTATTCTTTTTTCCCATTCGGAAGGAACGTTGTGAAACCTTTTGGTTTCCCTTTCCTATAATGTATTTGCTATCAGAATTTTAATTGAATTTTAGTTGTCTTGCTAGAGGTTGCATATGGAAACTACTGTCCAGCAATTGATTGGTTTTGCTCAAAATCCGATATTTTTTTTTTTGCAATAGAAAAACCTATTACTGACGGTTCGGAACAAAAACCGTCTGTGATAATAGACTATCACAGACGGTTTTTGTTCAGAACCATCTGTGAAAATAGTCTATCACAGACGGTTCTAAACAAGAAACGTCTGTGATAGCTTTTTTCACAGCCGGTTTGAAAACCGTCGGTGATGACTCATGTCATCACTGACCCATAGACTCAGACGGCTCATGAAACCGTCTGTGATGATGTTTTTGACCCATCTGTAAATACTTTTTCTGTAGTAGTGCTTCTTCCATTTCAGACTGCTGAACAACAGCTTACTTTTACATGTTCATATGCAGTTGTCCTAATAAAGCCTTCTTTGGACGATATACCAGCTATCCAAAAAAAAAAGAATAAATTCAATATGTCATTTCTTTACTACCAATATTAGCTGATCAAAGAATTCTTCATACATATTTTTTTCTTGTCTTCTTACTCTAACTGCACTTGGCTGTCTGGGCATATAGAAGTCATACCAATTATAAATGTTCAACTAGGTCCACGGGGCCGGGCTTAGCAATTTAGAATTCTATAGTCTATATAAATACAAACAACAGGTGAGATTTAAGACACCTCTCTTCATTTTGAGGGTAAAAAAATCCCACAATAATCCAAAAAAAAAGAAGAAAAAGCCCTACAAATTCTCACATTAATCGAGAGAAAAAGATAAGGATCTACACTGTTTACTTTGGTAGGGCTTGATTATAACGGTGTAGATTAATCAATATAGATATTAGAGTTGTATAACAAATATAATTGTATTTTCAATTATAACAGGTAGAGTTAACTGCATATAATATCTAGCCGTGCAATTGCGCGGGTAATTTTGCTAGTTTTTCTAATTCGAGACTTTACTTCGCAAAGAGACGAGTCATATCCTCACAATCCAAATAGCCTAAAGTCCTTCCGTAATTCAGGATAAGTATATGTACATCCTCCTCCCAATTTTTGTTCAATGCAACAAAATGATAACAACATTGTCCCTCTCCTTTTTATTTGGGACTTTAGAGAAGTGTAACCATGGTACCAACCACAATTATAAGTTGGTTTATTTATGCACCCAAAATTCATGATTCCCTTATTTGTTTGCCCAACTTACAATTGAACTCTTCACCTACCGATCCTTCCAAGCTCATTGCTGGTTGTCACACTGATGCTTCTCTGAGATTTGCTTCTCTTTGACCCTGCAAATCCTTCAACAAATGCAGATGTACCTGCAACCCCTTCGGAGCATGGCATCCATCTGTGCATTGAATAACACCCCCCCCCCCCCTACCGACAGTACAAGACATACATGCTCACTATATTTTTCATCGACTGAAAGATCTTTCTTCATTATGCAAACCAAACATGAACCTTCTCTGAAGTTCAAAGTTCTCTCAGGCTGCCAAAAAAAACATCTCTGTCCAGACAAAATTTCAATTTGTAGTCTAGGATAATGCCTATATTGCAGAATGCCATCCTACCAACAAGCACATACTCTCCAAATTTGTCCCTTAATCATGAACCTACATCATTATATTGCAGAACAGCTGCTGCCTTCTCCATCACCCTCTATTTCCCCTCCTGCCATTCTTGACACCATTTGCACGTCTTGGAAGCACTTTGCCAGTTTGCTCCATTTTGCTTATCCAGTCTCTTGGTGCATTCCCCTCACTTTTGTCTGTTCAGTTATGCTCTTTGGTGACATATAGATGTGTCTCTTTCTTTCTCCTGTATGCAGATCTTTTGAAGTTTGCTTAAAACATATATCCATATATATGCTCTTGTGCTTGCAGGTTAGGCCTACATGTTGTTGCCTACCTCAATACTGTATAGTCTCACTGAAGGCAAATTACCTAAAAGTAACAAAGATCCCAGATATTACACACATACACAAGTATTCATCAAAATGGGTTCCTGTGCTTCCAAGTCTGGCCTTGAGGACCGGAGGCCAGAGAGATACTACACCAGGAGAGGAAGAAGAGGGCGCAGCGATTCCCGATCCGCCATGCCAGAGGCGCCCAAGTCACGGTTGAGCGATTCCAGAGGACGCATGACCGACTTCTCAATGAGCGAGATTGTCCATGTTGAGACTGCGTCAAACCATGGCAAACCAGAGCATTCCAAGACATTCCACCTCTCGCAGATGCAGTGGCACCACAGCCAGAGGGATTCCAATGGTAAACTCTACTTGAAGCTGATCTGTAAAAGACAATGGATCAATAAAATTTGCTCATACCAATCAATGTAGGTTGCTGGAAAGAAGACGCCTGGTTTGACTCCGTCAGTATTCTTGAGGACGATTCGGATGATGAATTTAAGAGTGTCAATGGACGTGAGAATTACATACCTGTGTTAGATATGTAGATAGTGTAAGGTGTTCTTTGCATAATTGTAAACCATGTTGTTATATATTGGTCTCTTGGCCTATTGGAATAGACAAGCCTCATTCCAATATGGTACCAAAGCAAGGTTAGGGTTAGGGTTTGCCAGCCGCCGCCGCCACTGGCCGCCGACCTCCCCTCCTTTTCTTCCTCTGCTCCCACCACAAGCAGGGTAGAGCCTTTGCTCTTACCACCGGCTCTCTGCATCGGATCCTGGGCGTCGCCATCGATCCAGCCGTCGGCTCCTCCCCGCCGCCGGATCCTGGCCGTCCGTCGCCGGCCTGCGCTCCTTCTTCTCTAGCCGCGTCCTTCTTCTTCTCTGCCTGTGCCTTCTTCTATGGGAAGCTGCGCCGCTGGATCCCGCAGCCAGCTCCTCCCCATCGCCGGATCCAGGTTTCCCACACCGGATCCTCGATGCTCTGCTTCTTTTCTTCGGTGGAGCCGGCAGCTCCAGCTCTACACCGGCTCCTCCGATCTACTCGGAGCCGACAGCCAAACATGAACCGCTCCCTTCGGTTCATTTTGATAAGACGAACGTCCGAGAGTGGACTGTGCACCTAAGGATTCAACTCAACAGTTAGCGCCTCTGGGGTCATCTCACCGATGAGCACCCCTGTCCGCCTTGCCCTACACCGCCAGTTCCTCCCGCTCTTCCTGCTGGTGCAGATCAGGCGGCTGCCCATGCTGCACTGGAGGAGGCCCTAGAACTCTACCAGTCTGAGCTGCACACCTACGAGCGCTGGTAGGATGCCGAGGCTCATGCTACCGCCATCCTAGTGGGTAGCATGCCCGTGGCCATCTCCGTAGATGTGGTAGAGCTGCCAACAACACAGCTTATGTGGGAGCGTCTCCGAGCTCACTACCAACCAACGAGTAATGCAATGTATCTCTCAATCGTGCACCAGACGCATTCTCTTCAGAAGTTCGATGCCACCGTGGATGACTTCTACCAGAAGCTGTCTGAGTTGTAGCGTCAGCTTGACTCTCTGAGGTTGGATGTCTGTCGAACCTATCCCTGCTATGTGTGGCTCCGCGCTCACCAGGAGACCCACCATCTCTACGACTTTCTGACACGTCTCTGGCCTGAGTTCGAGACTATGCGTGCTCAGCTCCTGACTCACCACCCGCGCTCGAGTTTGGTGGAGGCTCTCACAAGTGTGCATGCTGAGGAGACTCGTCACTGTTGCGTAGCTCAGATACAATCTGTCTTGTCTGCTTCAGCACTTGCTCCTTCGCCGGTTTCTTCAGCACCGACCGTGATCCCTTCCCCAGCTCCTTCTGGTTCGCATAGGGTAGATATACATCTCACCGACACATGGGGCCTAGCTCATTTAATAGTTTATCTTATTGATTTATATTTATCTAGGAAATTCCATGAGCCCTTGCTAGAATTTCCAAGCATTGGTAGAATTTCCAAGCATTGGCTAGACATTAGCCTAAACATCTTGATTAGGGGTGTCTACGGGTTGGCTTTCATCTGTGGGGTCACCTATACTTAGTTTTGTTACTTACGTGGCTTCGGTATATACTAAAGTAAACCCGACACAAGCTAGTGACCACTTTAAGTTTAAGCAGACAACTAGTATACATGGTCTATGAACTCTAACCTACTAGTCCTTATTTATTCTATGTAAGTACATGTGAACACATATGTCTTAATACAGGGTTACTATACTAGATATGATGTTGCTAGATCATGGTATATAACCCTGGTTGTGTTCATTTGGGTACTCCTAGATAGAAGGCTATATGTTAATGATACTTGATTATAACCTAACCTAACGGCGTTATTACTCCAATTAACTATTTGATTAACTGATTCTCTTTGTTATTACAACAACGGTCTAGGGTTTACATCCAACTCTAGCTAACTGATGAACCCGAAGGTCCTGATTTTTGGCCCGATCTTTCGATGAGAAGATACGTTCAGTAGTAGTCGCTCAACTCTCACGATCTTGGCTACGAACACGCAAGGCCTGAAACCACGCAATCGCTGAGCTTCTCGACAAGTCGTTATCAACCGTGCACGAATACCTAGTTAACCTGATCACGAAGATCGACTCCTGCATACATCAAAGAAGGACGCAAGAACAAGGTAAATAAGCAATCTGAAATTACAAATAGGAAGTGAATGTATTGATAGGTGGGGTTCCGAAGAACAATGTCACTGTTGATCTCGTCGATCAAGAGAACAAAGTATAAAGTAGCAAAGCTAAACTTTAATCAACAAAACCCGTGGAACAAAAAGGGCGGCAGCCATTATCTATAGGAGGAAGAGGGAGGGGGCGATGGTACTGTTCACATATGAATAGTGCCACATGAACGGTACCCCAAAACCATAGGGGTAGCTACATAGGCTATATGGGCCAATGTGGCCAAATCAGCTCATTCGTTACATAATCTATGGGCCAACAATTGGTGACGTAGCACCATGGCATGTAGACGTAGCCCGACATGTATGAGTAGAAGAAGTAGATGTAGCCCGACATATATGTGTAGAGGCAGCTCGGTCCAACTGGAAAATATGGCAATGCAGTCGCCGAAAGTCCGATCAGAGAAGATGTGGATGCAGTGCAGCGAGTCGAAGAAGTGGATGCATTCTTAGAGTTGATGTCCTCATCACTAACCTTACTCCCTTAACTAAAAGTTAATGTCATACTACTACCCTGATCAAGTAGTTACCATGGCCTAAGGCCCACTAGTCAGGTGCCTAACAATAGAGAGAGGGAGTAGTTTCATCTTCACTCACAATGTCAGCAAGTCCGGCAAGATTTTCATTCAGGACAAGATCCTTTGGAGGAGACACATTCTTCTGTGCATTCACAGAAACAGGGCCAAATTCTTGAGAGAATACTGTTTTCATATTCTTAACATAATCCTTGACCCAGCTATGCTTGTCGTCATCACCAACATTCCATTCCTTCGACTCTGGAATTTCTCTTAGCAAATGGACTAAACCATTAGGTTGCGTGCCCTCTCCAGGACCTCAACTTCATTGCACTCAACAAGTGTGCCAATTGTTGTTTCAATCAAGTCAACCATGTAAACTATTAATTTGTGTGAAAAAGGGTCCTTTTCAACTGTGCTTGGCATAACAATTTGTTCTTCCCCAATTGCAGTGTCGCTTCCCCTGGTAACAGTTTGATCAATAACTAACTCATCCAACACTACATCCACTTCCTTGTTTGAATCATTCAACCTCTTGACATACAAAGTGCAACAGAATGTGATCACTTGAAGTACTACCTGGATGTAGACTCTTACTGACGTCAGCAGGAGGCTGGTCCTTAGCTGCAAGAGTGCCTCGACAAGCTCAACAGGATCCTTGGTGAAGTTAACATACTCACCAGAGACCCATGCAGCAGCAGAGAGAACAAGGCAGAAGAGGTTGTTCCCAAGCAATGCATGGTCAATTAGAAGAGTTTGAGCTGAATGGACAAGCTCTAGCCATGCATCCTGCACCCACAGTCCCACATCAACAAGCTGCCGACCAATCTCATCCCCGTGGGCACAATGCAGGCTCCTTGCCATATCCGTGGGAAGTGAAACATACCAATCGAAGTCTGACACAAGCTCTTACATGTTGTGCCCACATGCTGCTAGAGCAACCCTAAGTGTTACAAATAATGCACAGATCAATAGAGACGAGAGACACGAATTTTACGTGGAAAACCCTTACGGGAAAAAACCACAGGCGCCAATCGGCGATGGTCACTATATGAGGAGTGTTTACAAAACGCTAGAGGATTACAATGAGCCGTCTACTCTCCCCGTGCGGTTTACAAGAGGTATATAAAGGGGTAAACGGACTTAGAGTCCAAGTAAGAAACTAATCCGCTAATATGGCAACTAATCCAGATACTTCCATATTAGAAATTCGGATCACAATTTAACAATCTCCACCTTGAGACGAATTTTCTCTTGTAGCATAATAAAGAATCATCAATTACCAAAATAACTCCATAGTAAGATAAAAATCACCATGCGCTAATTAGTCTCTAGGACTAAAATGTAACACCAACTAAGTTTGAGCTTGCTCAAACTTAGTAACAGGAATTGGCTTTGTTATCATATCAGCTGGATTGTCATGAGTACTTATCTTGCACACCTTGACATCACCATGAGCGATAACACCTCGAATAAAGTGATATCTCACATCAATGTGCTTTGTTCTCTCATATAACATCTGATTCTTTGTAAGATATATAACACTCTGACTATCACAAAATATAGTAGTGCAGGAATTATCTCCACAAAGCTCAGTGTACAAACCTCTCAACCAAATAGCTTCTTTACAAGCTTCAGAAATAGCCATATATTCTGCTTCAGTGGTAGATAAGGCAATAGTAGCTTGCAAATTTGCCTTCCAACTAATAAATAGTACAACCACCAATGGTGAAAACATAACCTGTGAGAGGCCTTCTCTTGTCCAAATCACTGGCATAATCAGAGTCAATATAACCAATAAGTTCATCTCTAGAATTCCCAAATTGCAAACAAGCATTAGAAGTGCCATATAAATATCTGAAAATCCACTGAACTGCTTTCCAATGCTCTTTTTTAGGATTAGCCATGTATCTACTAATAACACTCAGTGCATGAGATAAATCAGGACGAGAAAAAATCATGGCATATATAAGAGAACCAACTGCACTAGAATATATAATTCTAGACATGTACTCAATATCATAATCTGACTCAGGACATAAGGCTGAAGATAATATGAAATGTGAAGCTAGTGGTGTACTCACTGGTTTTGCATCATGCATATTAAAACGATGAAGGACTTTCTCAATATAGCCTTGTTGACTAAGGTATAACTTGCTAGATTGCCTCTCTCTAGTAATCTTCATGCCAAAAATTTTCTTTACTGCTCCTACTTCTTCCATCTAAAATTCATTACTCAATTGTGCTTTCAGTGTTGCTATTTCCGACTTATCTTTTGCAGCAATCAACATATCATCAACATAGAGAAGCAAATAAATAGCTGAACCATTAACAATCTTTAAATAAACACAACTATCATAATCAGACCACTTAAAATCATGAGAGAGCATAAATGAGTCAAATCTCTTGTACCATTGCCTAGGAGATTATTTCAAACCATAAAGAGATTTCTTTAATCTACAAACAAGGTGTTCTTTTCTAGGAATAACAAAACCCTCAGGTTAGTCCATATAAATGTCTTCTTCCAACTCCCCATGTAAG
Organism: Ampelocalamus luodianensis; assembly: GCA_036346255.1. Classification (NCBI taxonomy): domain Eukaryota; kingdom Viridiplantae; phylum Streptophyta; class Magnoliopsida; order Poales; family Poaceae; genus Ampelocalamus; species Ampelocalamus luodianensis. The sequence goes on along the minus strand of CM070622.1, from coordinate 47,249,577 downwards.
AATGCAATTTTAACATATAATTGCTCAAGTTCATAATCATGCATAGCAATAATACTGAGTAAAGTGCGAATAGAACTATGCTTCATAACTAGGAAAAAGACATCATTAAAATCAGTACCTGGAATCTAACTATAACCTTTAGCAACCAACCTTGCTTTATACCTGGCTGTTCAGTAGAAGAAATACCTTCCTTTCTTTTAAAAATCCACTTACAATGAACATGCTTCTTCTCCTTTGGTAATTTCACTAATTCCCAAGTACCATTCTTTTCAAGTGACTCCATCTTATCATGCATAGCAGTTATCCACTTATTACAATCAGTGGAGCTAATAGCCTCAGAGTATGATGAAGGTTCTGTATTACCTTCAATTTCTTCTACCACACTCAAAACATAAGCAACAATATTAGCTTCTTCAATCAACCTCTTGGGTGTATTAATCTCCCTCCTAGGCCTGTCAACTGCAATGGACCGTTGTGGTGGCTGCTCAACATTAGGAGGGTCCTCAACAATAGGTGCATTATGAATAATAATATTTTTCTTATCTGATGTGTAATCTAAACCAACAAAATGGTTCACCTGAATACTTGAATTCTACTCACTCTCAACAGGAACATTAGTAGACAGTTTATCATGAAGTATAGCAAATTCATTAAAGACAACATTTCTGATAATCACAACCTTTTTTATTTCAGAATTTCACAACTTATATCCTTTAACATCAGATTTATAACTAAGAAAGAAATATGCATTTAACAGCTCTAGGCTCTAATTTTTCTATTATCAACATGAGTATAAGTAGTACAACCAAATACTCTCAATTCTGAATAATTTGTTGGGGAACCAGACCATACCTCAATTGGAGTCTTCTTTTCAATTGCAATAGAGGGTGACCGATTAATAAGATAGCAAGTAGTGGAAGCGGCTTTAGCCCAAAAATGCCTATGCAAATCTGCATTTGACAACATGCATCAAGCCTTGGAAATGATGGTTCTATTCATACGCTCAGCTACACCGTTTTTTTGAGGAGTACCAGGAACGGTGTAGTGCCTAATAATGCATTCAGTCTTACAATATGATTCAAATTCATCAGAACAGAATTCCATCTCATTATCAGTGTGCAGTTTCTTTACCTTCCTTTCAGTTCGCCTTTCAACCATAGTCTTCCACTCTTTAAATGCTGAAAATACTTCTGATTTAAGCTTCAAGAAATAAGGCCACACTTTTCTAGAGTAATCATCAATAATTATTAACATATAACGAGCACCTCCTAGCAATGTCTTGCGAGATGGCCCCTATAAATCAAAATGCACATAATCTAAAATACCTTCTGTAGTATGAACTAAGAAATTGAACCTCACCCACTTGTGTTTGCTAAACACACAATGCTCATAAAATTTTAGATTGCTGATGCTATGTCCATTAAGAAGTCATCTCTTGCTCAATTCTACCAAACCAATTTCACACATATTCCCAAGACGCATATGCCAAAGATTAGTAGAATCAGAATCAGATAATAAACTTGAAATTACAGCAACATTACCTGATATTGTAGTACCTCGCAGATGGTATAGATTGACAGTTTTAATATCAGCTTTCATCATAACAAGAGAGCCTTTTGATACCTTCAAAACTCCACCTTCACCAGAATACTTGTACCCTTTAGCATTAACAATACGCAAAGAGATAAGGTTTCTTTTCAAATCTGGAATGTGCCTCACATCTGTCAAAGTTCTGACAATGCCATCAAACATATTGATCTGAACTGAATCAATTCCTGCAATATTACAAGATGAGTTATCACCTATTAACACAGTACCACCTTCAACAGGTTCATAGGTGGCAAACCAATCCTTATTAGGACACATATGAAAGGTACAGGCGGAATCAAGAATCCATTCATTATTGGTCTTAGCACATCTAGTAAAGGCAACAAGAACTTTTCCATCAGAACTATCATCAGCAGCAAGGGAAGCTTTACCTTCATCATCTGGTTTACCTTTTGGCTTATAATAGCTGGTTCTCTATTCTTTATTCTGTAGCTTCCAGCATTCAGAGATGTCACACCGGGAGCTCGGATTAGGGCGAAGGCACGCTGGCTGCTGCTCGAAGCCGACGGGAGCGACGCGCGTGACGGCGGATGGCAGATCGATCTGCTATTTTTTTTCCGTGTGTCTCTCAAACATTAATCTCCTGTGCTCTGATACCACTTGTTACAAATAATGCATGGATCAATAGAGACGAGAGACATAAATTTTATGTGGAAAACCCTTGTGGAAATAAACCACATGCGCCAATCGGCGATGATAACTATATGAGGAGTGTTTACAAAACGCTGGAGGATTACAATGAGGCGTCTACTCTCCCCGTGCGGCTTACAAGAGGTATATAAAGGGGTAAATGAACTTGGAGTCTAAGTAAGAAACTAATCCGCTAATATGGCAACTAATCCGAATATTTCCATATTAGAAATTCGGATCACAATTCAACACCAAGAATGTCATTTGCAAATTCCAGGTCTGAATTTGTGGCATGATTGAGCAGCAAGCCCGAAATGTCCATGACATTGTTGTCATCGATCCTCCCCATCATAAGGTGCAATGCCTCCGTACGGATGTTCGACTCGAACAGTTCGAGTCAGCATCACCTAGTGACTGGGCAATTACATCACAGCATTCATGCACGGTCAATGCGTATGATGGGCCAAGCATACCAAGCACCAAGAGCCCAAGGTACCATAGGTTGGGATCATCACCAGCAGCAAGAAACTCCTTAGCTTTCCCAATGGCGAGGCGCACAGCGGCATCATGCGCCGGCAGCGCAGTTAACACAGTGTGGATGCACTCAAATGTTAGGGACATGGCTGTAGAGCAAGCGAGAAGCTAGCAGATTGGGTCAACTATTTGTGCGGCTAGTCGCGATTCCAGAGGAGTCAGCCGGGCAAACACCTTGAGCACCTTGATGAGTGCCCAGTTGGAGCGAGATGTGGTGAACATATTATAGAGGTTGGGCGCAGCAGCAGGAAAGGGCACCTGTCAGCTGGTGACGCTGAGAGCTCACAGAAGGCAGATGCAGCGGCAGTCGACGCCCACGAGATGGCGGCATGGGTGCCAGTGGCGGTGTCTGAGTGATGGGCTTACAGTTGCATGGCTACGACGTGTCGATGAGAGATAGAGAGCAGGAGCGGTGTGGCATGCGGCAGGGATAGCCTGGCGCTAGTGCGCGAAAAAGGCAGGGGGAGGAAGAAGCAAAGCTGCGATGCATTCGGTAGAGAAGAAAAGTGGCTGCTAAGACGGGTTTTGGCCGAGAGGAGAAAGTGGTCCGGCTACAACTGACGCCCAAACCGGTTTGGCCAGAGGAATAGGAGATGAGGGAAAAGAAATGAGATGGAAAATATGGTGATCAACCAAAGTCTGGTATTTTGCTAAGAACATCCTTGTTGGCGATTGATAAATTCTGATATTCACGAAAGAATTTTAATTGGGCTTTTGAACATTTTTGTGTATTAGGTTTTGAATTTATGCGTTCGATCTTTAGGGTTTACCCGACATACAATATTTTCAGGAGACAATATTTTAAGTTTATTTTGCTTTTGTAATTTATGTCTCTAGGGTTTCAGTATTTAGGGTTTCTGTAATTAGGGTTTCTGTTTTTCATTACTTGTGCCGACAAAATAAAAGCAGATCAAATAGCTCTAAAAATTATGCAATCATGGCATTAACAAATAATATGCAAAAAGTTTTAAAAATCTCATATTTTTGTATTTAGGCATTTTTGGGATGTTACAGGAAATCATTATGTGTTGATGATTATCAAGTCAAGAACCTGGACTTGGAGTGAAGATGTTCGTCATCAAGTGATCACTCCAAGATGGATGCTCAAGGCAAACATATAACTAGCATAGGCTAAGGATGTGTTCCTAGTCTTTTACCAGTCTCGTTGTTTAGTTGGAAGACCGTATTGCTAGTATAGGTTGCCGTACTATTAAGAGGGGTCTTGTCTAGTAGCTTGAGTCTCATCATGTGTTGATAGCTCAATCCCGCTTGCTCTAGCTCTTCTAGGCATGATGCTATTATTTGCGAATGTGTTTTGCAAATAGATGAAGCTCATGCATAATTCTTGTAGAATGTGACTTTAGTTTGTAAATGTGTTTTACAAATGGTTTAAGTCCATGTACCAAATTCCTTGTGGTATGATTCTAAAAGTTGGCAAATGTATTTTGCAACTTGTTGAGAATCATGTTTTCATACCTTGTTTGCATCTCGTATCTTTGCAAATGTGTTTTTCAAATTGAGTTGAAGTGATTTGGAAAATTAGCTTTTGTAGCCTAGACCGGACTGATCGTAGTAGGTGGGCCGGACTGACCGGAAGTTTGGACCTTTGTAGCGGTCAGCTTTTTCCAAAGACTCTCTTTTGGCTTCAACCTTTCTCTATTCTGCTATCCGGATTGACCGCAGTTGGAGGGCCGGACTGACCGGACCTCTGGGTCTTTGATGCGGTCAGTTTTTTCTAGAGAAGGTTGTATTTGCGACTTGCTACTGATTTCTCTTTGCTGGACTAACCGCAGTGTTGTAACCGATTAGATCGGAACCCCGGACTGACCAGCGCGGTCTGCTTTTTCCAGTAGCATGAGACTATAATTTGCAAATATGTTTTGCAAATAGTTTAAGTCCATGAACCTACTCCTTGTGGCATGATACTAAAGTTTGCAAATATGTTTTGTAAATTATTGAATTTCATGCATCATTCCTTGGCATGGTATAAGATTGCTCATTGCTCTTTTCTTGGACTTAAGCCATATGTTGGCTCTTTGGAGTTGTGCTTTTTGATTTGATCAAATCTGTTTGTGATGAGGACATGAATCCTATAGATACATCCACTACTTCGACCCACTGCACTGCATCCTCTAATTCAACCACATCTTCGCTGATAGGACTTTCGGCTAATGCACTACCATCTTCACCGGTTGGATCGAGTTTTGTTTACATGCCATGGTGCTGCGTTTACATGCCCTGGTGCTGCGTCACCTCTTGTTGACCCATGGGCTATGTAATGAATGGGCTGGCTTATGTCATGAATGGGTTGATTTGGCCCATGTGGCCCATATGGTTGGCCCCCTAGGGTTTTAGGGTACTATTTACATGGCACTATTCATGTATGAACAGTGCCACCGCCCTCCCTCTTCCTCCTTTACATAGTGGCTACCATCCCCATTGGTTGCGCGGGTTTTGTGTTGGAAATATGCCATAGAGGCAATCATAGAGATGATTATATTTCATTATGTTCATAACATTTGATAATATGTTATCTTGTTCCTTGAATTAATCATCAGTTATATAGATCAATGAGTATGTGACTTGTTGGTGAAACTCTTTATCTTATATGATGTCATTCTAAAAGTATCCCTGGTCGAATGTCACTGGTCGGAACACCAGTGACTCTACGACTAGTACATGTATTGATTGATGACCATGTTTCACCAGTCATGGATATAGAGATATTGAATCAATAATCTGGACACATGTTAGAGAACATAGTGTTGGATAAGACCCACCTTGATACACTATTGAGATTGTTATGATTCTATGTGTCGTTAGTTGGTCTCAAGCAATGATGATGTATAATCCTTAGACCTGAGATCAGCATGGTTTCCTACATGTGTAATAGCACTCTTAGGGGTTGCCAAACGCTACTCCAACCGGTAGTTATAAAGGTAGCTTTCGGGTATGCTATGAAACATGCGGAGGAATGTGATTGGTCGGATATGGGATTTGCCCTCCTAACATAACGGAGAGATGTCTCTCGCCCTTCGTTGTGGTCGAATAAAGAAAGTGCATGGCCATGCCACTAGTGGTCAAGTGTCGACCACATGAAGTTATTCGACACTTGATCGAGAAAGTATTGAACAGTCCATGGATGACATATTATCTCACCTGGAGTTCAACCAGATGTCGTGAGGCAAAGGGAGAATACACAAGCAGGTTGTTCAGTTGCCGAGGTCGTAGACTGGTCGAAGTCGTATGGAGATGCGACCTAGTCGAAGACTACTCGAACATAATCACCAACCGGTCGTAAGGAGTTGCAAACTGGTCGTAGTTAGATACTAACTGGTCGTAAGGAGTTACGAACTAGTTGTAACTGATTATGAACTGGTCGTGACTAAGTACGAGCTGGTCGTAAGTGATAAGGACCTGGTCGTAGATCATACTGCATTAAGGTTCGTCCGATATATTCTGTGTGTGTTCGGGAATCGTTATGTGCTTCTAGGTACCACGACGACTCGTGATCGGAAAGAGTTTCCAGTCACAACCGATTACACACGAACCTATAGGGTCACACACTTAAAGGGCTAGGATTTGATTTGGATGGTGATCCGAATTCTTATAGGCCACGAGTTCCTATTGGGCCTCCTGTTCGGGACCCATTATGGATGCCTATATATAGAGGAGCGGTGGCATGGGGTATGATTGATCAATCTTTCTGGAAGAAATCCCGAAACCCTAATAGCCACGCTCTCCTCAACAACGCCGCCGGCGCTAGCACTCCTGCGCGTGGTGTCCCTACCCCGTACGTGTGGATACCTTGGAGGTTCTGTTGCGAAGCATCAGCACTAGGACGATCCGCGACTCACGATGTTCATCGGAGTATGAGGAGAAGGCGTGCGGCAAGTACGATTACGACTGCTTTAACTCGCTACATCGACTCTACTTCCGCTATGGGTCGGTGCGTCTAGTGGTAATCTCGTGATCTATCACTAGCGGAGGTTCCTTGGTTGCGCATTAAATTTTTTTTGTTTGTGCTATTGTAGCCTTCCCGCGATCCTTCATTTTGTTGATTGAAGTTTAGCTTTGCTACTTTATACTTTGTCCTCTTGTTCGGCAAGATCTGCAGTGATATTGTCTTCGGAACCCCACCTATCAATACATTCAATTCATATTTGTAATTTAATATTGCTTATTTATCTTGTTCTTCTGTGCTTCTTCGGTGTATGTAGGAATCGATTTTCGTGATCAGTTCAACCAGGTATTCGTGCACGGTTGATAATGACTTGTCGAGTAGTTCAGCGATTACGTGGTTTCGAGCCTTACGAGTTTGTAGCCAGGATCGTGAGAGTTGAGCAACTACAACCGAACATACATTCTCATCGAAAGATCGGGCCAAAATAAGACCTTCCTGGTTCATCAAGTGGTATCGTGTCGGGACCCCGGGTATGCAACCCCAGGACCCTCTGTGCATTCTGAACTAGTCCCAGATCAGTAGCTAGCTCACACAGATACAACATCGGTGTAATCACAACCATACAACAAAATAACGATGAAGCGGACAAATTAATATTAAAGGTAGCAAAAGGGGCCTTAAGGTCAAGTCTTACAGAGTGCGCCACACAGGGCTTAGCAACAAAATACAACTTGCAGCGGGACATAATAACTCGTGGTGGCCACGCGACATGCCCACAGGCAATTGAGTGGAGGACGCGACCTAGTTCGCAAAGTCTTCATGATACTCCTCATCATAGAACTCTGAGTTTCTGGGTTCTTCTGTGGGGATTTAACACACAGGGCGCAAGCCGTGAGTACTTTGAATGTACTCAGCAAGTCATAGGGAAATGTATGCAATTATTATTCATGCGAGGCTAGACAAGGATAGCTTTATGGCTATTTTGCGGAAAGCAATGTTTACAGTAAATACCATAAGTAGATTGAAAGCACAATTTAAAAGAATAGTACATAAGTAATTCAGTTCTTTGAAACAACTAGAGATCAACCCAACCTTTCCATCCAAACCATCAATTCCACCATTTTAAAGAAAACATCTACCCCTTGCGTGAAATCACCGGGCATGTCCATAACCGGGGACACAGCTTTTCGAATAGTTTTTATACACTCTGCAGAGGTTGTACAGCTTTACCCACAAGAGATAATTGACTAGTAATGTCCGTCTGACACACTGCCGAAGGTGTGCGACTAAGTCATTATCACGAGACCTTTACAAAGCTCTGTTTTGACTCGGTTCTGCTCGCTAAGGATTCGCTTCTAACGGGTCTATCCCCCGCCAGATTCATGCCCCCTCTTGCGCCGCTTTTCAACCCAAACATAGCCAAATCAAAACATTTCTAATTAGTTGGCCCAGTCCACCCCATCCTGGACATGTGGTTGCACGGTATGACCCAGATCAATGGTTCAAGGTTAAGTCCTTAGTTGGTTGCTCAGGCGAGACTTATCCACGTCCCGATGTGCGTTACGGCACCCGCACTCACCACCGTCCACTCGCCCGAGCATAAAACATTTTCGGTTCAATCCGGCCAGAGACCACCCTAGTCTTGGCACAAAATCTTTTAACAAAGGTGGCCGCACCACGATTCCATAATTCCTTTAGTCATGTTTAATCATACGAGCATGTGATCATGAGTCCCAACGTACAACTATAGCATGGCTAAGCATAATACGATACCCGTGTTGGTAATTTATCAATGTCCAACTAATATAAACCCTCCCAAGGTGTCCAAGGGTTCATGTCATTCAAGGGTACATGTTGTTTGCAATTTATCAAGGAGGTATACATCAATTACGCATTTATCTACTCCCGAAATAATTTAATATATAAACTAGCAATGCATGTATAAATAAAACAATATAGTTTTATAAAGATGGGTTCAATATGATCAAAGGTCTATGACTTGCCTTCGTTGAATAGTTGAGGTGCTTCGGTCGTCGGATCCGAGAAATCTTCCGAAAAGCCGGTTTCTACACGTGCGAAAAGAACAAAATAAATAAAACAACTCCAAATAAAATCCAAATAAATACCAAACTAGCACTAACAGCAAGAGGGGGATTTTAGATGAATTTAGAAATTTGAATCACTCGAATCGGAGTTCGAACGAAGAAGTTATGGCCTTCCGAAGTTTGGAAAACACATAAAATGAAGAAAATTGGATTTTCCTCATTTTCTGATTTATTTTTCCAAAGGAAATTCGGATTATTGCGCCAGCTGACGTCAGCGAGAGGATTTTAATTTCCGGCCGAATTATTTTTCAACGGGAAATCCAAAGAAAAACCACGTGGCGCTGACTGGGCAGCCACGCGGGCAGAGGGGGTGACGCGGCGTCTCGGTGGCGCTGACGCGGGCGCCACGTGGGCTGCCACGTCGGACCCAAGCGGCGGCGCGCTCGGCCCGATGGTTCGCCGGCGATTGGCTGGACGACGGCTGGCAACGAGGGTACCAGCGTGAAGAGGAGCTCGCGGTGAGCTCGTTACTCACCTTCTTGACGACTCGGCGTGAGGAGGCGACCGGCGACGGATATGAAGGCGGCGGCAGGAAGAGGGCTTCGACGGCGACGGTGCTCCGGTGGGCTCCAGAGAGCGGGGAGGTGCGCACGAGAGAGGCGACAGTCATGCGATGCCGATGGTGAGGACCCGGGTAGCGGAGGAGCTCTGGTGGCGGCGCAATCGGCGGCGGCGAAGAAACGAGAAATGGGGGCGAAGGAGGGTGAGAGAGGAAGAGAGAGAAGGGGGAAACGGGAGAGGAGTGGGAGGCGGTCCCGGTGCTCCCTTTTAAAGGGCTCGGGGAGGCCCGGAGACGGAGGAGAAGGGGAGGGTGTCGGGCGGCACTAGCGGCGGCATGCGGCGGGGTCGGCGAAAAGAGCGGGGAAAAGGGGAAAAAGAGGGGCGCACGGGTGCGGCGGAAGCGGGGGCGGACGGCGCGCGGTAGGCGGCGGTGCAGGCACTAGGGCTAGGCGAGGGAGGAGTCGGGGTCGGCGAGGAACGCGGCGCGGTGCCGCGCACGGACACGCAAGGAAGAAGGGGGGGGTCTCGGAGGAGGACGACGAGTGGGGGCCGTCCGATCCAGATCGGACGGTCGGGGGCGGAGGAAGGCGTGGCGGAAGTGGAGCCGTCCGATTTCGATCGGATGGTGGGGGGAGGGGAGACGCGGCGCGCGCGCGGAGCGGGCCGGGAGAGTGGGCCGCGTGGGAGAGAGGAAGTGGGCCGAAGGGAGGGTTTCGGCCCAAAGGCTTTAGGGAGAATTTTAAATGATTTCCGATTAAAGAAATCCCAAAAAGCAAAATACTCTTTAGAAAATAGCTACAGCAGTCCAAAAATTCTAGGAAAATTCACAGAAGATCCTTGAATTATATGGAACTTAATAAAAATACTTTTAGCTATACTTTAGTTTTTAATTTTGAAAACAAAATAAATTTTGGCTTCAAACAAAAAGGGAAAAGCCAAATTAAAATCCAGAAAATGCAATAAAGGCTTAAAATCCAAATAAAATCCAAGAAGCTCCAATAAACTACCTTTTTATTTTAATTGAAGTTGGATTATTTCAATTTAAAGGGTTTTTGATTTCTAAATTTCAAATTTAAGCTTTTGCAACTTAAACCAAATGTTTGCTTTTAAATTTTTTGAAAATTCAGAAACTCGCAAATTAGGGATGTTACATATCGGAGCTACAGTTCTTCGGTGAGAAATCAGTACCCTTAGTAGTAGATTTGTTTTCCATACCTAGAGTCCAAAAAATTTCCCCCAAAAAAATTTGCATCTATCATCCATACCGAGCCCGTTGAGCCTTTGCAATTTTTCTTTTAGGTATTTTGCTTGTTGAATTTTTGATTGCATCGTCGTGTTAGTTGCTGAATTCTAGTCTAGTAATTGTCTAGTTCGTCGTTGTTTAGTTTGCATCGTGTTTCCATTGCGTAGCTTCATCTTTGTCCAGTTTGCATCTGTGTTGCCCTGTTTCTTGCCACAAGATCATCATAGCCTCCACAAATCCGCAAGTCACCTCCCCTACCGCACCACCACCACTCTCTGCCGCACCACCATTTTCATCTGCCGCACCACCAAGTCCTTCCTGACCACGCCATCAAGTCCTTCCCTACCACGCCACCAAATCCTTCCCGGCCGCGCCTCTGCCTATCCCTGCCGCGACCACCAAAGAAGCATGTCTTCCCTGCCTTGACAATCAGTGCTCCCTGCCACCGCTGTCTCGAGCTACCGCGGCAATCAACCTTCCTGCTACCACTGCCTTCGGGCTACCGTGTCAAACAAAAGCCTTGCCGCAGCCACCGTTTCATCTGCCACGACAGTCATCCACGGGAAACCCTAGAGTGTGATTTGGTTTTGTTCCAGAGAAGAAAAATGAAGGAAGAGAGAAAGAGAGATTGGGTACGGTTTTGAGGGGAAAAAACAAAAACAAAAACAAAAACAAAAACAAAAACAAGAGAGGTTGATTTCGGCCTCCAGAGAGAAAAAAAGAGAAGAAAAATAGAAAAAAGAGAGAAGAAAAATAGAAAAGAGTGTCTCTTTGTCCAAAATTTTAAAAGGCCATCAAACCTTTGCCAAATCCAGTGAAAATTGGTGGAGCCCTTCTTGATACATCCACAAGCTGCCACAAAAAAATTGACGTTTGGCCTATGGAATCAAAAGTTATAGTAGTTTCAATTTGACGTCAAAACGAATTCGAGTCCATTCCCGACATACCTTTAGTAAAACGGGCCTAACTTTTGCATACTGAGTCAGAATTCGACATTATCAGACTCATTTGAAAGCTAACGACAATGTACATCCAAAAAAATGACTGGCTCTTGCCTGTCACCTTCCAAGACCCCCAAAATTGGCCATCTTCAGCCCCAAATTCACGTCGCAAGTTTTCGGTTTCTGTTTTTGGTGATTCTTTCGGTCTTCCCTTCGGAATTTGGGGTTTGCCTCAACTTAAAAGTGGTAGATCTCATAGAAACCTTTGAAACAAGCATATATAAGCCATATAAAACTTTGGTTTTTTCATCTCTTGAGACTAGCTGTTGTTTCTGCTTAAATTGGAGGGTTGTTTACGTTACACGTTATTATGTTTTTGTGCTCTACATCGCGTGAACAATCTTGTTCCCTTGGAAAGAAGTTTGAGTAGTTGGCTGGCATCTCTCCTAGCACTTGTTGTGAGATTTTCCATTGCTTACATCAAGTCACAATTATCTTTGCGTGTGCGTACATACACTTCTCTTAGTAGGGCCGTGATTAGCTAGCTGTGATTCGGCTAGGATCAACAACATTGGTTGGTACTTTGAACAATCTTTCAACTTACATTAACTGATTTAATTATTGCTGATCCTTACTACCTATTGAAGCCTTCCAAGCTCCACTTCCTACTAACTCACTAGGTGTCATTCCTCGCAATCGTTGGGCTAATGGCAAGTGAGAGTATCACGAACCAGCCATCGGTTGTACCACTTCCTTGCTGCATTGGTAAGAACTTGGTATAAGCTTGAGTGTGAGTGACTTGATTTGAGCCTCCAAATCCTAGTAGTTGATAGGAACATATACTTGTGATTTGTTCCTTATTTTCTACTAACAACGACAGGTTGGTTGAAATTGGTAGATTATGATGTCATTGCAGGCAGATTTGAACTCAAAGGGGAACATCTACCTGCATACATATTGCCACTCACCGTTGAGAGTACGTCGTTGGATTACTTTTTATGGGTTACTATGTTGGAAAGCTACTTTGAAAGACAGGACCTTGATCCTTATGAGAAGATGAGCATGACAAGGATGGTGCTGATCAGTGATGTTCAACATTGGTGGTCAAATCTCGTGTACCATTTCATGTACACATGGGAGCAGATGAAGAAGAAATTACAATGTTGTTTTGTACCTCCACCACCCACGGCCACAAGCGAGGTGCAACCTAAGGTAACTGAAAATGCTGACATTGTTTTGGCTCCTATTTTATCTACAGATACCGCCGAGATGCTTGAAGAGAGGAAGGATGATCTGGCACATCTTATGTCATTAGAGGAGAAGTTTGAGGTACCTACAGAACGATAATGCCAAAGGTACTGATTTGATGCTACATCAACATATAGAACAACCTTGTGAGTATATACCTGCTATAGTGCAATATTTTGATATTCTGTTTATTGACTTGAACGAACCATGTGCTAATATAAATTCACATAATTTTGCACATGTCAAATTAATTACACATAAGGAAGTACTTGATAGAATATCCCCTACTGATGCATTGTGCTATATCATGCTTAATTAGCCCGTTAGTTTGAAATGTGCTATGGAGAAAGTTTCTAAAATTTCATCGCTAAATTCTCTTTCTAGCACCTACACCTACTGCTTTAAATTAATTGGAGATTATGGTGTAGACAAGCAATTTCTTGTATATCGAATATGCATAACTTGTGATCACATGGATGAAGTGAAGCTTTCTGTTTTGAACAACAATTCTTGTGTACTGAATCTTGTTCATTATAAGAGAAAAATAGAATTTAGTGATCATTTAATCCCTATGTGTTCATCTCTTATTATACCATCTAGTATGGACATTCTGAATAATGATGTTGAAGTATGGAATAACTTACAAATCTTTTCACCCTTGCTAAATGAATTTGCTATTGCTCGATTGAAATATGATTATAAGGATGAACTTAGTTTCATTCTAAAAGCTATAGATTTGCCCATATGTGCTACCACTGCAAGTTTACAACTTCGGAGATTTGAATTGCATAAATATTTCACTTATATTTGCAAAACTAGTTGCAATAATTGTCATGTGAGAAATTTTGTTTTGCTCATTAACATATATGATTATTCTTGGGGTAATAATATAATGAGCTTTTATGATTACTGCTGTTTTATAACATTAATTGTGCAACAACGAAGAACTTTTAAAACGAATGACATATACATATACCATGCATACACCTTGGCTTCTTTGTTACCCTATTTTTAGTCTATCAAAAGTTGATGACGACTTTGTTTTCAAGAAGGGGAGGATGATGAGGACATGATTCCTATAGATACAACCACTACTTCGACCCACTGCACTGTTGGTGATATGCCCTGGAGGCAATCATGGAGATGATTGTATCACATCTATGTTTACGAGTTCTTGAATAAATGTTATTCTGTTCCTTGAATGAATCGTTAGTTATGAAGATCAACGAGTATGTGACTTGTTGGTGAAACTCTTCGACTTGTATGATGTCGTTCTAAAAGTATCTCTGGTCGAATGTCACTGATCGGAACACAGTGACTCTACGACCAGCACATATATTGATTGATGACCATGTTTTACCGATCGTGGATATAGGGATGTCGAATCAATAATGTGAACACATGTTAGAGAACATGGGGTTGGATTGACCCACCTTGAGACACTATAGAGATTGTTATGATTCTATGTGTCATTAGTTGGTCTCAAGCAATGATGATGTATAATCCTTAGACCTGAGATCAGCATGGTTCGCTACATGTGTAATAGCATTCTTAGGGGTTGCCAAACGCTACTCGTAACTGGGTAGTTCTAAATGTAGCTTTCAGGTATGTTATGAAACATGCGGAGGGATGTGACTGGTCAGATATGGGATTTGCCCCTCCTAACATAACAGGAGAGATATCTCTGGGCCCCTCAAAGTGGTCGGATAAAGAAAGTGAATGGCCGTGCCACTAGTGGTCGAAGTGTTCGACCACATAAGGTTATCCGACAACTCGACCGAGAAAGTATTGAACAGTCCATGGATGACACATTATCTCACCTAGAGTTCAACCAGATATCGTGGGCAAAAGGAGAATACTAGAGTAGGTCACTTAGTTCGATCAGGTCCAGACAAGTCGTATAGTGATACGAGCAAGTCGTAGACTAGTCGAACGAAATCACAGAGTGGTCGAAACCTGGTCGTAAGGAGTTACGAACTGGTCGTGACCGAGTGCGAACTGGTCGTATAGAGATAGGACCTAGTCGTAAGTGGTGAGGATCTAGTCGTAGATCATATTACATTAAGGTTCGTCCGATATAATTTGTGTGTATCCAGGAATCGTTATGTCCTGCTAGGGACCGCTACGACTCGTGGTCGGAAAGGGTTTCTGAGTCACAACCGATTACACATAAACCTAACGGGTCACACACTTAATGGGATGGAACAAACCAGTACGAACACGATTCGTCAAACGTGTTTGGATAGGATCCGGCACGGGGCACTATATAAGGAGATGCTTAAGGCTAGTGTGGAGGTACGAGAGTGAGAGACACGTGAGTTGTTTCCACCGAAACCCTAGCCGTCATCTTCTTGAGAGAGCCTTCCCGTGCGACTTGGTGCTAGCACACCGGTATACAGTTGCTCCTTCTCTGGACATGTGGATACCGTAGAGGCGCTACTGCGGTCGCTGTTGCGCTAAGGACGATCCGCAATCTTCACAAGGAACTGCAGAGGTTGCTGGAGGACACGATCGACTACGAGAACGTTGGACGATCTTCTACGACCACTACATTGGCGCGTTCTTCGTCGGACTAGGCTGCTCTGACTCTTCTTCCGCTGCATTGCGCGTCTGGTGGTAATAATCTGTGATCATCTAACTTGCTTGGCATCCTGGTTTACGTGGTAGAATTTTTGAATTGTTGTTAGCGTAGCCTACCCGTATCCCTACAGTGGTATCAGAGTCATCATGCATAGTTTTTGATCTAGATCGGTCGCATATACTGGATATGTGACAGTAGTAGATTGGATCTATTACTGGTTTGGTCTGATAACCTAGATTGGTTCATATGGATGAAACGATCTAGGCACTGGTCGATATGATCGATCTTTGTTCGGCGATTGTAGATGGGATTTTCGAGGAGGCACAAATAAAGAGCACCATATGATTCACTTGACCTATTTTTCGACTACCTTGCCTGATACTCCTACCGGTCGGAATTCCGCCATCGGAGTATGTCGCAGTGTGTGGTCGTATAAAGGGAGTGATCAGATTGGTTCGGAATAGGGTTAATATGATTAATCCATTGATTTCCATGGCTCGGATATGTGAATAAGATTCATGTCTCGGGAAAATTTTCTGAGCGCGCTGCCCTCGACCAGCGAGGGGTGCCGCCCCTTCGAACCCCACCCGCTAACCGGCTAGCGGGACCGCCGTGATAACTATGCATAACTTGTTTTTGCACGGTTTAATGTGAATAGTATGGCCCATTGTGTATGTGATGCATGAATGGATTTTCATGGCCTGCGTGTCATGCTGTGAGATAGCCATCGAGCTACATATTATTGTATAACGGCCTGCGTACCGACATGTGATGCTTGAAATTACCCTATGTAATTCTTTACTAGCGTTTAGGAGTAAATGCTTAGTAGATGAATGCGGTCGGAGACTTCTAGCATAGTGGTCGGAGAACAGGAAGCATGCTGATGGAGATCGACATGTTAAGGGCCATACTATTTCACAGTTTAATTTTATTATCTGTGAATGTTTATGTTTATTCCTGTTATGCTGTTTGATCATGTTTTATCATTAGATGTTTTGACATGATAGAATAGTGTAACAGCCCTAACTTAGGGTTTGTATTTCAAATGTAAAATTTTGAGGAGAAATAAAAACTTTTGTTGTCTCTTCAAATCATTTGAAAGTTTCTACAATTTTCCCTAGCAATTTCCAATTTTTAGAATTTAATTCTTGTGATTGGAAATTGTTGTTATCAGATTCTTAGCTTTCAAACTTATGATCATCCTCTGAAATTATTTTTCCTATCAGCTTGATCATCCTATCTACCTCCCTGAATTATTTCACAATTTTTAGATTTTGTTTGCTATTTTAAATGGCCAAGTCAAACTAGTTGAAAACCTGGTCAAACTCCCTGTACAGCAGCTTGTGAATTTTCTCTAGAACAATGCATTGCATAAAAAGTTCTGGAAAAATTATACAAGGTTGTCCTCTGTCCCTTGTAGCTACCATAAAAATTTCGAAATTTTTGGAGCTCAAGAGCTACCTCTAAAAATTCCCCAAACCTTCTCTGTCTTTTAAATCAAATTCTAAAAGTATCGTTCCTCGGCCCAACCCAACTCGGACTCGAGTCCGACCCGCACCACTTGACTCGGTCGCACCGCCTAGCTGCACCGCGCGCGAGTCCAATCGATCGTAACCGTCCGATGAAGATCGAACGATCCACGTCGCGTATGCAACCGACCTGTCCGAATGCATACACCAATCCCACCGTCCGCTTTAGATCCAACGGTCGGTGTGTTCTGATCAAATAAAACCTCGCTCGCACCGCTTTGCTCTCGCCGCCGACATGTGGGTCCCACCGTCGAGATCGACCTCGCCTTCTCCGCACCTCACCGGAGCTCACGGCCGCGCGCGCATGCTTGCCACGCCCTCGTCGCCGCCACCTTTTGTCCTCGTGTCACCGTGAAGCATCGCCGGATCTCATCTACCCACCGAGCCCATCCACTACCCTTCGCGTCCATTCTCGTGTTTTCTCCGCCCAAATTTCCTTTCCGGCCGAGAAGAACCCAGAGCAACGCCGCCGTGTTAGCGCCGCCTTGATTCCGCAACCACGCCATCGTGATCTACTCTCTTCGCCGCTCCATTTTGCCCATCCAGACCCTCGGCGTCGAGATATCGCCAGGGCACCTTCGCTGCCTCCGCCTCGGTTGCGGCGGCCCGCGAGCTTGCTAGTGCTCGTGAGTTTCTAGCCGACACTTAGTCCCTTAGGATCGCATTGATGCACCGAGTCTAACGGTGGGCTTGTTTACGCCTTTTGTGCATCGTTGCGGGCGTCGACCAATTCTTCTCAAGCTCGGTTTCGCCGCCGTGGAAATTCCGGCCACCTCGGCTTTCTTCGTCGGCATTATCGTGTGCTTCTTGCTCCGGTGTTGAGGCGGCTTAAGCACACCTTCCGAGTCTTCTAGAAGCCGTGACGCCTTCTCCGCGTGGACCGTGCTTTCTTCTCCGCCTCCGGTCGTCGTGAGCTCATCTCCGTCGACCATCGGGCTCGCGTCACCGTCATCGAGTTCGCTAGGTCCTGCGAACCCAAGGTACCACTCTTTCGCCGAAACCTCTGGTTTGCTAGTTCGGTTCTGCGCCGCGCCACCGTACCGTGCTCGCGGTGGAACCGCCGGTGATGATTTGTTCGACTCTAATCATGTCTACCTTGAGTCTCTCGTCTTGTGGGCCCGTTGGCTAATCCCGCTTAAAGAACCTTTAATCCAGCCGTTATATTTCCCTCAGTCGTCATGTGGGCCCGTAATGTCGATTAGGGATTGTGTAGTTTTGTTAATGCGTTTTCTCTGTTGGGAAGCGTATTTCTGGTGGGTATGTTAGGTTTGCACTTTGGTAGTCAAGACGTATTCTTAGAATACGCCGACGCCACTTTCGCGGCCGGTTGTTCGTCGACATTTTCGCGGCCCATTGTCGTGTCGGGGCTAGATAGCCGTGGGTAGAAAAAGGATTTAATGCTTTAGTATTTCGTAATATGTTTTCATTGCCTCATTAATTCATTTAAACTTAGAAAATGCATAACTAATTCAATTTTTATCCAAATTGCATGAATCCAGTGCTGTTTATTTTCATTTCAAATGTATTATTTACTAAAATTAGTTTCATCCATGTCTCTGTAGCAAAAATCTGTTAATTAATAAAATGATGTTTTATGTATCTTCTAGATTAGAAAATGCATATCTCTTTCAATATTTGTCCAAATCAGTGAAACCAATTTTGTAATTTGTCATTTTTAATGTACTAATTATTAGGATAGGTTATATACACTGTTTCTGTTCATGAAAATTTGTTAAGTAATTAACTAGTGTCTTGTTGTGTTTTTAGCTTAGAAAATTCATAGGAAATGGCTAATAACTTAAAATGATTTGTTCCTGTTTTTAAAATTTTGTTATTTCATGCTTAGGTTGCTGTATGAGTTTTGGCTTGTTTTGGTGTTGTTGTATGTTTGAGTTTTGTCGGTGTTATTCGTCCTTATTTGTTTGTTATGTTCGATCGTTAGGCTTCGATATTTGCGGCAACCCCGAGGACGATCCTCCGCATGACATATTGAGCAACAAAGATCCGAGCAAGCATTTGATCATGTTTAATCCCAGTATTTTAAAGATTAATATTTTGTTTCAGCTGTATGTATGCATTGCTTAAATTGTGTTAAATTGATTAGTTAAATCCGTAGCTGCATATCCTGTAGACAAAATATTGATCTCTACTACCTGAGCCTAGGTTATTTGTGTGATTAGAGATCGCTGGATGATCTCTTGTCACTTAGTAGATCCGGGTCAACTTGCTTAGACATGCTTAGCTATCGGTAGGACTGGGCGGTTATCGACTTTAGTCGGTAACCTTGATCACACAAAATTTACTACAACTTTATGTTTCAGCATTTTGCTATGCTTACTTGCAAAACTAAAACCAAAAACAAAAATGATTTAGACGCGGGCACAATGGTAAGATTGGTGTGATCTTTTGGGTGTGACTGGAAAGGTGCCCGGGTCAATTAAGGACCGAACATCTTGTGAGTTTTTGTTATCCAGCATTTCGCGCATAACCACACTAGAGGGTATGGGACCTCTCTTGACCTAGTACTTTGGCGTGTATCGGTCCCGGGTCGCAGGAGGTCGCAGGAGGGACGGAGGTGGGAGCATGGTAGTTGTCCGAAAAGCTTTATCCTGAGTGGGTAGTTGTCTTTTCGGCTTTACCATGTAAGCGTATGGTGTTTCTACCCATACGAGCGGCTCGGGTTGATACACAATATTGGAAACAGTCTCGTAGGACTTAGTCAGGCCGCATACCTTCTAAGTGTGCTTTGGCTTAAAGGCGATCCGAGGTGTGGGTACAGGGTACACCCTGCAGGTTAAAAACTATTCGAATAGCCTCGTCTAGGTGATGGACACGCTTGGGTAAGCTTATCGAGAGTTAGACTACAACATTTAAATTAAAACTTGATGGGTGGTACGAATCTGGGATTCGTGCTATTGTTGTGGTGACTATTGGGATAGTCACTTCTAGGTTGTTTATCTTTCGCTTTTGTTATTACTATCCTTATCAGTTATTTCAATCTTAAAAATGAATTGCAAACTTGCCTTTAAAACTGTATTATATTATTGCAAATGAAAGTTGGCTTTATGCAAATGAAACATATGGCCTCCACTAAACAAGCTCGCATGTAGCATATGAACAGTCCGCTAGTTCACACGTCGGAGTCTTGCGGGTACAAAGACAATCTTTGTACTCGGTGCTTTGCTTAATGTTTTTGTTGCAGAGGAAGAAGGTGAGCCTCGGGGCCTCACTTCGTGAGTCAGGCTGCCGCCGTGGGTGACGACTAGGCTTGGCGGTCCTGGCCGATGCCTTGTGGGTTGAAGGCACACCGATTGGCTTTGTTTATAGCCATCTTATGGCACTTTTGCTTCATTGTCTTTTTGTTGTTATTTGTGTATCTTGTGGCACGCCGGCCTATGTCTAATATTGTTACTATTTGTTTATCTTCCGCTTGTAGTGTAATGTTTGGACTCTATGTTTTGAATGGAGTTGATGTCTAATTTTGTACCGGGGTGTGTGTACTGCTTTCTGGGAAGTATACATATCTCGAGGATCAGTTTATTTGATTTGTGATGCTAGGACCAGGTGGTTGGTTAAGCATTACAAACCTAATAAACTGGGGTCCTCACAAATAGTAACCCTCAAGAAAATTAAGTAAAATTGATGCCTGTCCAATTGCTGCACCTATCACTATTTTGATCGTTAATTGGCAGGTCTACCAAAGTAGGGTGCCATTAACTATATTAATAAGATGGGGTGGGTGTCGGACACCCACATGCATAGTGTTGGTTTGACTTGATAAGGCTATCAAAATAGTTTTGAGCCTTGAGGCATGGTGTTGGTAGCCGGGGCATAAAGATGCCACCCAACTAACAAGAGTCATATGCGATATGATTGGCAAAGAGGTTGCCTACCTTAAATCACTAGGTTTCTAGCAGTGATGCCAAAGCTCACTAGAACTTAATGATTTATGGATCTTGGACTCACTATATATTCTTTGAGGGAAACATGGTTTATAGTGGGAGTATCTTTTATTATCTATTGTTAAGTTGAGTTTGACCACTGGTCGTATGGTGATACGACCAGGTCCAGACAAGTCGTATGATAATACGAGCAAATCGTAGATTAGTTGAACATAACCGCTGACATGAGTGATTAATAGAAGGTCTTTCATAAACATAGTGCTGAATCTTTGCATATATTTCTGTTGTAGATCATGGCACCTACTATTTCTTCTGCACCTACCTTTAATTTGCGATCTATTCTTGAAAAGGAAAAGTTGAATGGTTCAAATTTTAGTGTACGGTTGTTCATTCTCTGGACGTGTGGATACCGTAGAGGTGCTACTGCGGTCGCTGTTGCGCTAAGGACGATCCACAATCTTCATAAGGAACTGTAGAGGTTGCTGGAGGAGACGATCGACTACGAGGACGTTGGACGATCTTCCACGACCACTACATCAACGCGTTCTTCGTCGGACTAGGCTGCTTCGACTCTTCTTACGCTGCACTGCGCGTCTGGTGGTAATGATCTGTGATCATCTAACTTGCTTGGCATCCTGGTTTACATGGTAGAATTTTTGAATTGTTGCTAGCATAGCCTACCCATATCCCTACATGCACTACATCCTCTACATCAACCACATCTTCGCTGATAGGACTTTCGGCTAATGCACTACCATATTCGCCAGTTGGATCGAGTTTCGTCTACATGCCATGGTGCTATGTCTACATGCCCTAGTGCTGTGTCTACACGCCCTGGTGCTGCGTCACCTCTTGTTGGCCCATGGGCTATGTAATGAATGGGCTAACTTATGTCATGAATGGGCTGATTTGGCCCATGTGGCCCACTTGGCAGACCCCCTAGGATTTTAGGGTACTGTTTATATGGCACTATTCATGCATGAACAGTGCCACCGCCCCTCCCTCTTCCTCCTTTACATTGTGGTCGCCATCCCCATGGTTGCACGGGTTTTGTTGATTGAAGTTTAGCTTTGCTACTTTGTACTTTGTCCTCTTGTTCGGCCAGATCAACAATGACACTGTCTTCAAAACCCCACCTATCAATACATTCAATTCATATTCAAAATTTCAGATTGCTTATTTATCTTGTTCTTGCATGCTTCTTCGGTGTATGTATGAATCGATTTTCTTGATCAGGTCAACCGGGTATTCATGCACGGTTGATAACGACTTGTCGAGAAGTTTAGCAATTGCGTCGTTTCGAGCCTTGCGAGTTCGTAGCTGTGGGGACCCTGGGTTATCTCCATAAGACCGAGACTAAGCATGGTTGTAAGGACATAACTCTGGACCTCCAGTAAATGGATTCCAACTTAACTCAGTCTAAATGAGAGGCTTAACTAAAATCTAGAGCCCCGACAATCATGCGCGCCGCTCCTCTGCGAGCACTACATGATTGTCGGTTCTCCAACAAGTCAAGTGTTGGAGATATGCCCTAGAGGCAATCATATTGATGATGATATTTCATTGTATCCATGATTTAATAAATGTTCCTTGAATATTGCCTTTGTGTTGATTAACAAGTATGTGACTTGTTTGTGAAACTCTTTACTTGTATGGTTATTCTAAAGTTGTCCCTAGTCGGAGTTCATGTGAGGACACACGTGAATGATGGATTAGCACATGTATCGGTTGATGACCATGTTTCACAGGTCATAGACATGGAGATGTCAAACCAATAATGTGGACACATGTTTAGAACATGGGGTTGGACCGACCCAACATGAGACATAGTAATTATTCTTATGGTTCTCTCTACACAATGTGTACGCCTTGTCCTTAGACTCGAGATTGTCGTATGTACTTGAGATGTGAATCGACCTACTTAGGGGCTATCAAACGCTACTCAGAATCGGGTAGTTATAAAGGTAGCTTTCGGTTTGTCATGAAGCATGTCGCGAGGCATGGTCGATCGAGATGGGATTTGCCCTCTCACCGAGAGATATCTCAGGGCCTCGAGTGATCGGATCCGAAATGCATGGCCATGCTACTTAAGGTTAAGAGTTAACCTAGTAAGGGATTCCGGATCACGGATCGAGAAAGAGTGGTCATCTTGGAGCTCGATCAATATCGTGAGGCAAAGGGATTGGCATGTACATAACGTTGTGATGGTTCGTCCGATATGATCTTTACGTATGTTTAGGAGTTGGCACGTCTTGCTAGAGGTCGCTACCAACTATTGACCAAGTATGTGTACTGCGTCATGTCTAAACATATGTGAACCATAGGTCACACACTTAAGGGTCAAGCCTAATTCGGATTGGATCTAAATTAGATCGGGCATTGAGTCCTAATGGGCCTCTATTCGTAGAAGCCCATTATAAGGACGCCTATAAAGGAGGGCGGCGCCGGGTTGAGGGTTGAGTTTTTCGTGACATCCTCAAACCCGGCCGCCACCCTCCCACGCCCTAGTCGCCGCGCGGATCTAGTAGTCCGGCGTGCGCCGCTCTCCCGCACGTGTGGATACCTTTGAGGCGCTGCATCGTGGCGTTGGGACGAACCGCAAGAAAGGAGCATGCGTGGGACGCCGCGACGAGGACGAGGAAGTAGTACGACTACTCGCCGACGCATCGCATCAATCGAGTACGACTACACTGCCCCGACGTGCTGCATCAACTTCCGCACCTGCGCGTCTAGTGGTAAGACCGTGATCTATAACTGCAGTGATCTTGGTTTACGGGTAGAATTTTTTAATTTGCGCTAGTGTAGCCTACCTGTTTCCCAACATCAAGCACTACACTTAGCGAGTTAAATAGGAAGCCATGAACAGTGAGCATGACTTATATTGGCTCCCAAGATCAGCGATCAATATACTCATACCCTCATACAACGTCGATCACATCCATACAACGCTCATATATAAATAGTACAAAAGGCATACATCATAGTTCCAAGTTTACAACTAATACAAGTGGCCGACCGGCCAAATTAAATGAGTTCATAAAGTAACAACGGAAGCAAGTAAGTAAACCAAAATGCCAGCAGTGGTATGCCCCATAACCCATCGGCAACCGACTGGGAGTTAAGAGATAGCATACTGCTCATCAGTGTCGCCTAAATCGACACCGACAAGCTCATCGGTCTCAATACCTTCCACACCTGTAAAAACCCGCAAACATCTGGCTGAGTACCAAGGAGTACTCGCAAGTCTTACACAAATAAAAATAGTTATGCATAAGGTCATTCGAAGGAAGGGCTCATATTGGCTTAGTTTTGCGAAAGAGACGCAACAATGTACAACCTACACATACTAGTTTTTCAAGTGCTATTTCAAAATCAGATTTGAAGTAGAAGTAAAGCATGTGGATAAGTAATGAACTGAGTAACAAATAAGGCATACAATTAGCAATGGGGCTGCCCACTTTGATACAACAACAAGCATGAACATCCCATTCATGATAGTTACCAAGTTCACCCACAATTTTACTTCCAAAACTAACAATAAGCAGCCACAGATTTCAAGCGGTCGTCCATAACCGTGGACACAGCTATTCGAATAGATTTATACCCTACAGGGGTATACTACTTTACCCACACGACTTGATTAACCCGTAAGCCTCCAGATGCCTCCGAATATAGCATACTTCCTATGGTATGCCGGCCGGGTAAATCAAGATATGGTCATTTTTAGCAAGAAGATCCCATTGAGCTAAGTCCCTCAACCCAGGGCTCCTAGGAAACACAAGACGTTAACGTCTCCATCCTATCGGCCCAAAAGGAAAACATAGGATTTATCGGTCCTATGCCCTTACAATTTCACCACCGTGGGACTCAACACAACAAAACCTCCCCCCTACTTAACCAAATAGCACCCATATACCGCGTGTGATAGCATGAGTGTTGCTTGAACAGCAGGTACCCAAAGTTCAGTCCCTAATTGTCCAGACAAGTCCACCACTTACCCAAAGCTCGTGCACAAAGTACCATCACTAACAAACACTTGTCCAGACCAAAAACTTCTTTAAAATGTCAAAATTTAACTCATAAAATAGATACGAAGATCTGAAACAAAAGTATATATAATGAGAGTTGTGTTTATCCAATAACTGTCGGGTTATTCCCGACAATCAAACTACCGATTCTAGACTTGCATGACTAAGCAAACCCGAATAACTCAAATTCACACATCCTATCTTAAGCATGTGGTGCTGGAATAATTCAAGGATAACCTCAAGGAATTAGGACATAACTAAACTACACATCACAAAAATAGCGACAATATCAAAATAGCATGCAAGCAATTATCATTGCATTTATCCTAAGAAAACTGGGACCAAATATGAAGCAAAAAGAAAGTTCAATGGATGCTTGCCTTGCTGGGAGTTCACTTGCTCACTCTCGGTTACGTACTCTCTTACTTCCGGCAACTCAGAATCTATTGAAAGGATATCGAATAAACATCGGGAAAAGTTGAAAAATTCAAAGTGCTAAAAAATGCATGAATTTTCTACAGTAGCTATATGATGATTTTATATGAATTTAGGTGAAGGAATTATTTCATTTGGAGCTAATATGTGAAAGTTATAGCAATTTGAAAAATCAGTTTTTCATAAAATGCTGAAAATCAATGTTATGTTACTGTTCATCCAAATTTAATTATTTTATGAAAATTTGTTAAGAATTATAGTGGAGATAAAAACTACATGGTTAAATATAGGATAATATTTTATGGACAACCCAATTGGATTCATCCCATTTGGAGTTCATATGAGTTTTCTAAGAATTTTCAAAGTTAATTCAATTTCTAGTGTAAAAATAATGATTTTCTGTATTTTAAATGGAATTAAATCCTTTTTATACACGGGCTGACCTAGCCTCTTCCAATGACAGATAGGGCCCTTGTATTTTATTTTCTTTTCCATTTATTTCCTAAAGGAAAACATCTACCGACAAATCTAATCTTCTCATAATCATATACTTAACTGGTTCTCCGGTGTTGAATCCAATCACATGCATAACACTCTCTAATCATATTCTCATATCTTGATCTAAATCTCGTACTAACCTCCACTAAGATATTATCAAGGTAGTCAATCCATCGAGTGATGCCCGAACTCACGATCTTCCAAATATACAACCTATCCGATAATTACACGAAATCCACCGACCCATGGGCATATGACCAAGATTGAATCCATCGATCGTTCTCTGACATACTATTTAAGCTAATGCTAACTATCTAGCTCTACTAGTCTCACCTCGGCAAATCACAATCGCGTACACTCAATTCTCCACCGATCGAGGTTTAATTGACTAACTGACACCTAGCGAGCTTTACAATTTAATTGCACATCCAACATTTAATAGTTCACTAGTAAATCAACTTACATCCATTTCACTGGACTAGCCATGTACGACATCTACCAATCCAATCACATATGCGTCTCTACGATCGACTAATAATCATTTAGCTACTAATCCAATAGAGAGTACAATTGCATCAACTCGGCATATGGGACTTACCTACTAATTATATGGCAATCCAAATATTTATCCGAACTCAAATAATCCATTCCTACCTTCTCCCAATTCTAGCATGTACAACTCACATAGATATAACTTAAGGCATTCGACCAAATTGCCCACGATTAAATAAATCGTCCGTATCACAATAAATATTATCACAAGAGCTATCCATCAAGTAATAAATCATAAAGTCCTTATGCGTCCTAACTCCAAAAATTACTAATCCAACGAGAGGATACCCTCCAATTAATTTATCATCTAAGATCACCACAATTTTGCATGTGACTCCCAAAATAATATCATCCAATCAATTTATCCAATGTATTTTTAATTTAGCATCCACCGACAAACAATACACATAAACCGCTACAACGATAAAATTATTCATAATCTACCGAAATACATCACCAAAACACTCCTACGCATAAATAAGACATAACCGGAGAATTATACCGTTCATAAGCTACCAAATCTTTTTTTTACAATTAAACATGCATAAATAGTGCAATGCCATGCTCAAGACTAATATGCAACATGCACAACTAATTTCGTAATGCGGTAACAAATTTTAACGATTTTACTGCGGCATTAGGCACGCGTCCACCTCCGGATGTCGTCTTCTCAGCCACTCGCGTGTGTCCACCGTAGTGGTCGCCGTTTCCGCGTCCGCCGTAGTCGTTGCCGAGCTCGTCCACGTCGGCGTTCGCCGCATGCACTCAAACATGCTCCTACTAGCCCGGCTGACTAAGTACTAGCCTCCATGCAAACTGAGCACTACTAATATGCAAACTATATCTAGCACTTCTACTAGCAAGGACTCGGCCACTACTAGGCCACTAACAAACTAACTAACGCTGCTACATGCAGACGAAACAAATCACTAACCACTCTGCTTCCTGATCCAAGGCTCAACGACTAGAAGATCATGCACATATTCAATTACATGTAGCCATGCACTCACACATATGATACGACTACAATGTTGCACACGATTCTAGTGCTACCATGCACTATGTAACATCCCAAGTTTTAGACTTGTGTTTCAAATGTAAGAAAATGAGTAGAAATTAAAACTTTTTCTTGCATCATGTATTTCCTACTTGTACTGAACAATTATTGTACAAGAGTTATGGAAATACAAAGTCACAAGTCTGCTTATTCAAATCTTGATCCTTCAAAAACATTCTTGTCAAATGTTATGATCATCTCCGGGAAATATTTTTCCTAAGTTCTAGGGTTGGTGTGTGAGCTCTTTGAAAATTTCACAATTTTAGGAATTGTTTGAATATTTTTGGAGGTCAGTCAAACCTAGTTAAATTCTGTCAAATCAGGCCAACACCTTGTTGAATTTTTGGAGGAAAATATATAGCACAAAACCTCTGCAAAATTTACACAAGATTGATGACTCAGCTAGCAAGCTCCTGTAAAAATTTCATAATTTTTGGAGTGAGTTTGCTATCTCAAACAAATCCTCAAACTCCAAATCAGCTTGAAACCCAGTTTAGGTCTGAGTCAGACTCGGGCTCGAGTCAGACCCGAGTCCGACCCAGCTTTTGGTCTCGGTTGAGCCAGCTCCGAGACCTCCTCGGCTCAATCTCGTGCGCGCGTGCGCTGGCCGTTGGATCTCCATCCTATGCTCCCGACCTCCCCCGGGACCTCCTCACCCGCAAAGACCTCCCCACCTCGGGTGATCTGGGACGTCCAGGACCTCCCCAAGTGCATCAAGTACGTCTAGGACCTCCCTCAGCCCTGTTTTTCTTCCTCACGACCTTCCCGAGGTTGGTCATCATGGTTTTCCCGCACCTGCACGTGTGTTAGGACCAGGGCAGTTGGGGGCAGTGAGATGTCACCTTTTTGCTTCTTGTCAACGGCTCTTTTTGCTGCCATGCATTTAATGCCGGTCAGCTTTAACCTCCAAAGTCTCCACCCTGCTCTGCCCCCTACCTACCATGCGTGCTTTTGGCAGGGGCATGGACATTGTTCACAGTGAACTTGCCCATGCCATTGCCAAGCTCCCAGGCTACGAATAGCTTGAGACCCCCTTCTCCCTTTCCTTCTCCATTCTTGTGGTGCTTGAGCTCCCTCAGTTGAGCTGGTTCCCAAACTCAAACACCTAAGAACACCACCTCTCTCTGCCACCATTGTCGGTTTTGGAGCTCTTTGAAGGCCTCGAGCTCCAGTGGTTCCATCGTAGTTCTTGGCTCGTCAATTTGTCATCTTGATCACCTTAAGCCCTCTCTAACCTGCTGTGGTTAATCATCATAGGGGTGAGCAAGTCGGAGAGCTTCTTTTCGTGGTCGGGATCACCTTCTTCTTCGTCTCCGGCGAAGTCCCCGGTCACCAGAGCGCCCCCTTCGGCTTCCTCCTCTTCTCCGAGCTCCCCAGCACCTCATCTTGGCCCTGGTAAGTTCACTCTAGTCTCCTAGAGCTCGAGCACTTGTCAAGTTAGGTCGTATCAAGCCTTTTCTTGTTTTCGGTTTTTCCAAAAACTTGCACTCCTTCCTCTCTCTCCGGCTCGCCGGCGTTCCCGGCCGTCGCCGCCGTCGAGAGCATGTCCTTTAGATTCTTGACGTTATTTAGAACTCAGTTGTGTCCTTGGTTCTCGCCGGCGAGGTCCCTATCACCGGTGGTGTACTGAAAACCAAACTCGTGTTTTGCCGTGTCGTACTCGGACAGGAATCCTGGTCGTATGATTAGCATTAATGTGTCCGAGGTTGCTCATTAATGCGGTCTTGCTGGCAAAACGCACGTGCCGCTAAGTCCTAGGACCTCCTCGGGTTGTTCTTGGCCGTCAAAGACCACCCCGGGTTAGATCCGAGCAAAAACTTAGTCTCTGGACTTTCCCCTAGTTTGATCTCAGCCGTCTAAGATCACCTCCAAGTAGATATGTACCGTAGAGGGTTTTCCGTGTATTTTCTTAGTGCCAGGACCTCCCAGCTGAAATCCTGGCCGTTTAAGACCACCGTAGGTTAAATCCCAGCCGTTAGGATCACCCTCCGCCTTGGGGTCCTCTTTGCAAAAGACCTCCTTGAGGTCCTCTTTGTTAAAGACCACCCCTGGACCTCCACCGAGGTCCTCTTTGCAAAAAGACCTCCCCCTTGGTCATTTTGCAAAGACCACCCTAGACCACCCTCAGAGTCCTCTTGGTAAAAATCCACCCCTGGTCTTTTACAAAGAAAACCCCGCTCAGACCTCTTAGGCTCAATCCTAGCCATTCACGACCTCCCGGGATCTAGATCCGAGCGTAGATCTCCTTTGCAAAATCCTTAGTCTCGGACCTCCTCCGCTTTGATCCGGACCGTTCAGACCTCCTAGGCCTAATCTGAGCCGCCCGCATCTCCTCCGACAGAACCCTGTCGCTAGTACCTCCCGAGTAGATCTTGGCCATCCAAGACCTCCTCGTGAATCCCAACCGTTAAAGACCTCCTCCGGAGATCTAGACCGTTGAAGACCTCCTCCGTGAGATCTTAGCCGTCTGCACTCTCCTCGTAGGTTTAGCCTTAGACCTCCCTAGTGCTCTGGACCGCCAGATTTCGATCCGACGGTCACGCGACCTCTGTTAGGCGCGAGGACCTCCTTTCCGCGGCGCGTGCATGCACCGGTCGTGGCCGTTGGATCAGATCTCAACGGTCCGCACTTCCCAAAGGGAGGAGGTCTTTGAGCACGAGTTTCGAGGTGCTGTGGCCTGCGATGCAAGATCAACGCCCACGACCTCTCCTTTTTCCTTCAGTTCATTTGGTCCTCCCGAGAGCTCAAATTTTCTAAGTCTTTTGATGTTTCAAATTTCAAAAGTGTTTAACTTTGTCATTTTGACTCATTTTTGAATTATTCTAGTTGCTGTAGCTCTGTTAGAGTATGAACTTTAATCTGAGAATGAATTTAGGCCCTGTTATGTAGTAGAAAATGTTAGAAACTGCAAGAACTTGTTTAATATGAAATGGTTGTTTAGAAATTCATGGAAAATTTGTAAAATGCATAACTTATTCTCTGTAACTCCAAACTGAGCAAACTAAGTTTTGTTAAAACCCACTAGGAATGTACTGTAATATAGAATAGGTCTTCATATGATAGTAGCCACTGAAATTATTGATTCACTAGTTCTAGAACTTAGAAAAATCATAACTAATTCATTATAACTCCAAATTGTGCAAACTCAGTTTTGCTGTTGTTAGGATAACCATATCTACCTACCATAAAAATTTCAGACTCCATATCGTTCTAGAATTTTTTTTTCCATGAACAGTAGCTGTAATTAATTTAATTAGGATTTTCCAGGCTGAGAGAACTTAGTTTAGCCATAAATTTTTCTTGATAAGTCCAAATGAAGTGGTTTTTGTTCCTAAAATTGTCTAAAATCAACCTCTAGCTGCTGTAGAAATTTCATGGGATTTGGATGTTCTTTGTCGTTGAATTCCTTTGGTGTTCTTCGCTCTTATTGGTTTTATCGCCTTTTCACGTTAGGTTCGAAGAATTTGTTGAACCCGAGCACTCCTCTCTGCAGCAAGACCAATCCCAGCAAGGCAAGCGCTTGATCATGTTAATCCCAATATTTTAAGTATTTATGTTGATTACAAATTCTATGTATGCATTGCTACTTTGTGTTAAACTATTGTCGTTAGTTGACTTAGTAGATGCATTTCCTTAGCAAATGATTATCCTCTACTACCATGAACCTAGGTATTGCTGTGATTTAGAGTTCGTGGATGAGCTCTTGTCACTTAGTAGTTGGCGAATCAATTGCTTAGCCATGCTTAGCTTCCGGTAGAAATGGGCGGTTATCGACTCGTCGATAACCTTGATCACATAAAACTTATTATGATTATGATTTCCACCTTGTGCCATGTCTATTTATGAAAACTAAAACCTAAAAACAAAAGGATTTAGACTTGGGCACAATGGTAAGATGGTGTGATTTTGGGTGTGACTGGAATGGTGCCCGAGTCAATTAAGGACCGAACATCTTGTGAGTACCTGTTATCTAGGCAATTTGTGCGTGCTAACCACACTAGAGGGTATGAGACCTCTCTTGACTTAGTACTTTGGTGTGTATTGGTTTCGGGTCGCAGGGAGTCGCAGGAGGGATGGTGCTGGGAGCATTGTAGTGTCCGAAAGGCTTCCCCCGTGATGGCTGGTTGTCTTTCGGCTTGCAATGTAAGCGTATGGATTTCGATCCATACAAGTGGCTCGTAGTCAATACACAATATTGGAAAGCGCTCAGAGGACTTAGCCGTGCGCATACCTTCGAAGTGTGCTTTGTGGCTTAAAGGCGATCAAGTGTGGGTACATTGGTACACCCCGCAGGTTAAAACTATTCGAATAACCTCGCCCTAGGTTATGGACACGCTTGGTAAGCTTTCAAGAGTTAGACTACAACCTTTTAATTAAAACTTGATGGGTGGTACGAATCGTGATTCGTGCTATGTTGTGGTGGCTATTGGGATAGTCACTTGTGTGGTTACTTGTATGTATCTTTATTTCGTTGTTATTTTGACAACAAAACAGATTTGCAAACTTGCTTTTAAATGTATTACATTATTGCAAATAAAGTTGGCTTTATGCAAAATGAGACATACAACCTCCACCTAAATAAGCTTGCATGTAGTTTATGAATAGGTCCGCTATTCCACACGCCGCCTTATGAGTACCTTTGTGTACTCGGCTATCTTGCTTAAATGTATTTGTTGCAGAGGAAGAAGGTGAGCTTGAGGGGCCTCACTTTTGTGAGTCAGGTTGTGGTAGCTTATGGGTGACT
Source organism: Ampelocalamus luodianensis (assembly GCA_036346255.1). NCBI lineage: Eukaryota > Viridiplantae > Streptophyta > Magnoliopsida > Poales > Poaceae > Ampelocalamus > Ampelocalamus luodianensis. The sequence continues at coordinate 47,217,537 of CM070622.1, read as the reverse complement.
AGCTTAGGCGGCCGGTCTGTTGCCCCGTGGTTTGTGTGGCTAACCTGGTCGACTTTTGTTCTAGCCATCTTATGGCGCTTTTGCTTCAATGTCACTCTTGTATATTGTTCTATTTGGCCGGTCGGCTCTTTTGTAATAACTTTACTTTATGTATGTCGTTGTTGAACTTAGTGATGTATGTTGTATGGAAATGATGTGTAATTTTGTGATGATGTGTATATGCTGTAATTCTGGGAAGCATATGTCCATCGAGGCTTAGAATGTTTAATTAGTAACGCTAGAACCATTTGGAGGTTAAGTGTTACTAGTTAAATATTCCGGGTCCTCACACACTAATCCACTAATTAACAATGCTCCTAATTAACTTGCTAAAGCAAAGCTATTGAGCAAACTAAAACACTCGCAGAGTCAACCATCTAAACATATACTATCTCACAGCCGAACTAACTCATGCATGCAAACAACTAAAGATACTTAGCACAGCTCTCGGCTCTGCTCGGCCGCAGCTAGGCTACGCCACCAGCGTCCGGGTCGCACCGCGCCGGCTGTGCCGGGCTCAACATGCATGCGCCGCGCCGGGGTTGCCGCTACATGCACGGCCCCGGCCACGCTGGCCACCGCCGCACCACGGCCTCCTCCGGCAGCAAAGACCACACGCGTGCACATGCATGGCTTCACCGCATCCACGCCGCTTGCTCGGCCGTGCCATCGCCGCTACCGCGGCGCCGCCTCGGCTCGGGCCGCCACGATGCTGCTGCTCTCGACCGCCTTGCGTCCGTTGCCTCCGCCGATGCCGCACGCTGGGCGCCGACCACCTCGCCTTAGCAGCGCGCCACTAGCCTACCACCGCCTGTGCGCATGCATACATGCGTGGTACGCCGCCGCCGCTAGCTTGTGCCGCCGCAAAGATGCCTCCGGCGCGCACGGGCCACAAAGATGTGCCCACGTTGGCCACGCAAAGACGCGCTCGCGCCGCCGACTATTGCTCCAAGTGCCGCCATGGCCACAAGCTCACTGCCTTGTTGTGCTGCCATGACAACACCATGGCCACAAAGGCCACGACAGTTCACTGCCTCCTCCCCTCTTTTGCAAAATGCTAAAACGATCGCGCATACGCAAACAAATCACTAAAATGGGTTCCTGTTGCGGTGATGATTGCAATGGCATAGCATGCAATGCGTGATCTTGTGTTTTTGGAAGGGATTGGAAGGAGAGAAGGTGGTTTGCCTTGAGCTCATGAAAGAAGAAATGGCTGCTCTGTTGGGAGGAAGGAAAATGGCGTGGAGAAGATGATGAAGTGGTAGTGAGTGAATTGGGCAGTGGGGTGGATTAGTGGTTGTGGTGGCTTTGGTGCTGGGGAAGAGGAATAAAATAGTAGTAGTGTGGGTAGGGGATGGTTTGGCTGAAGCAAAAAAAAAAATGGTTGGGAAAAAGGTGGCAGAGTGAAGCTTTGCATGTTGGATAGTGTGTGAGGTGAATAATTTAGCCAGGCATAGAAAAATGAAAGGCAGTGGAGAGGCTTTGCATGGTGGAGGTGATGCCTCGGTTGGGTCAAGGGCAGTGCCACAGTGGGGAGCTCTCTCTTTGCTGGGACAAGAAAAATTGGGCAGTGCGTGGATGGTAATGCAAAAGAAAGAGAAATGGCAGAGGGAGAAAGTGAGTTCGGCTGGAGTAGCTAGGGGTGAAACAAAATAATTTGCAATGAGGATTAAGGTTGAGATGAATGGATGTGCTAAGGAGAAAAATAATGATGGTTCCCACAGGCGTTTTATCGGCTACTTCTTTTCTCCTCTGGCAATTCTCTCAAACTGCCATGCATGCGTGAACTTACCGCGAAAATGGAACATTCTAAGGACAACGTTCGTAACGGTATAACATGCGTTGTCGGATCCTTGATTTTTTTATGGTGATTACGAGGAGAGAAGTTGGGGAAGAGAATAGACATACAGGCGTCTCGCCTGTTGTCGGTCGGACTAAAAAGAGAGGTAATACTATCGCACGCATCATGATTTTTGAAACGCTTGCGAAAACAAGAAACAATACAATTTAACTTTTAAATGCAGTCTCTCAAACAATTTGATTTAATATTGTTAGTTATTATTATTGTTATTGTTATTATTATTATTTTGCATCTTTTCAAACTATTTGATTTAACTTTAAATGCAACCTTTCAATGTATTCAATTTGTTTTTTTTAAGCAACATTTTAATTAAACACCGGAAAATTTTTAAAACACAGTAAAAAATTTAATAGATCGTCAAATTAAATATTAACATCCCGATTCTTGAAAATCGTGGTGTTACAAACCTACCCCCCCTTAAAAAGAATCTCGTCCTCGAGATTCAGACGGAAAAGAGTTGGGGTAGAAAGTCTTAGTCGCTTTACTAAAACCCAAATTTCTTCCCATAAACCAAACGACTCGATCCTCAAACAATACCACTACTATCTCGATAATTTCGGTTCGGCGACCTCTAATTAAAATCCACCAGTCATATTTAGTCTAAAGCAAGCATACTCCAATCTATAGTTCCACACTTTATACATTAACCATTGAAATCGCTTGCTTTGATGTAATCTTTCGAACCACCATAAATTTCTAGGTTTGGTTTGATTTCACTTCTACAATTTAACAATGCATAAGTGAGCACAAACATCTATTAATACATTCTCACAGTATAGATTGTGGCTTAACTTCGATCTCGATCATATTTTCGGGAACACCAATAATCCTAAGTGAAACCACCATATTGCTCACATATTCCATTATACTAGCTTTATAAATTTCTACCATAGGGTATCTCCAATATAACTCCCAAAACATGAGCACTAAAGAACCGTATTTCCATGCCTATAATTCATTTATAAATTATTTGTTGGTTTCCAACAATTTTCCTTACAATAATTTAAATTCCAAAAAGAGGGTATGTCCATGCAAGATCAAATTACATCTTCAAGCAATGCACTTGCAATAATCAATCCACCAATTACTTCAATTTATATTTTGAGGTCTAATCCACTCATCCCTACTCTGGGATCAAATTAACCTCCAAAATCAACACAATTATCCTAGGTTATAGATATGCCTCCTTTATCCATAGTCAACTCCGACCTAAGTAAATCAAATTATCAAAAGACCATCCACCCAAGGTGAATTTGTAATTCGACTATAATCCAAATAATCTGAATCAACAACTTTGTCCAAATCAAGTTATCCACAATAATTATCTTAGTTCAATTCAACAATATTAACTCGATGTCTTCCAAATTCTACTTATCCTCGGGCATTATCTAAATTCGCCCGCCACATTTAATAATTCCTAATTAATCTAATTATATCTTCCTAGTATTCCTTTAAAGATAAATCTCATAATCAATCCTCGTTACCATCCACGATATGACCATTCAATCCCTTATCTTTCTCCATCTCTAGAAGTATTACGATCCAATTATATACTCAAATATAACTTTAAAAATCCCAAATGATCATCATAAGCAAAATTTGTAATCTCATTGCAGTTTCAAATTCTAACTTTATCACGCTAGACCTGAATCTGACTCACAATCTTATCGATATATCGTCTAAGACATATCTAAAATCTAAATCCACAAGTGAACTACCAAAATTAGTTATTCAATTCTATTCATGTATTCCATGAGTTGTACCTGCGTAATCCTCCGATATAAACCCAACATCATCCGTTGGCAAGTTGACACCTCACTACAACGGTTCCATTTATACTCATATCGTAACCTTTGATGGTAACGTCTACCATAATCCACAATTGATCTCACAAAGGTTAATATCTCTCGATTCGAAAATCTAATTAACTCTTCTAAGATCATATTCAGGGATCATGAGTAATAATTTAATTTCTCAATTATCAACTATCACCTTGACAATGGAAAAACCACCGACATCAACCAAACATAAAAGATCTAATTAAAGATAAAATAACAGTTATTCAATCATATCCTTCTTTTTACCGATTCCGCTACCAATCTATTAATCAACATGCGACTTCCATTAAAGAGATGAGAGGGAAAAGCATAAGGTAGGGGAAACAACAGGGGTAAGGTCCTTAATTCAATTTAGAGATTTGAAGCTCCATAACACAAGAACCAACTTGAAACAACGAAAAAGAAAGCAGTAGGGACAGCACAAGATACAAACGAGCATGGTTAGTTTTTCGACATAGTTGCGATACAACCCACCCGTAGGCGATGCACAACTACTTGGAAAAGAGAGAAAATGATCACCACAAAATCCAGCATCTACCAGCTAATTAATAATATCATTAGGGCGTATATAATCTAAGAATAAACCCTAATTTAACCCTAATATCATAGCAAGGCATCATCTTCTTGTCCTTTCACCGATGCTCTGGACACGAGAGAAACCTACGAGCATACGAGCTTGACTTCTTGGTCCAAGATTGAGTACTTGCCCTCCCACTTCGGGAAGACGGTACTCTGTGGTGCAGATGCATATGAAGAGACCTCGTTCTCCCCATAAAGCACATGCCGGTCCAGTCCACAAGCCCCATGTTGCATAGGGGTTGCAGACGCCCTTGAGTCATAGTGAGATGACGCCGCGCCTCCCATAACTCATGCATAGTACAATGATGGATCTGATCCATGATGTGAATCAACCTTGCTAGTTGTCGCACTTGAGTGTCTTTCCCAGACTGGATCCTAGCAACAGTGTTCACTTCTGTGTCACGTGCTTGCATAGGAAAGTGGTAGTATGGCGGCTGAGCTAACTCCGTCAAGTCATGACGAAGATGGCTCATGGCCACACGAGCCACTTCCTGCAATGCCGTGGCCTCAGAGGTGCCACGTGCCTGGAATCCGTATGGGATACTCCCTGTCACGCGTCTAGCAATGATATTAATCACTGCCAAGTACTCCTCCATCCCTGGTCCTCTGTCGTGTCGATAGATGGAGTAGGTTGACTGATATGTGAAGCTCGCTCTCCATATCATGTCTCTAAGTAGTACCGGCTATCTGTCCACATCTTCTACTTGGGTCTCCTTGAGAAGGTACTAACGACTCATCTGAGGACAAGAAGGGCAAGAAGAGATAATTTGTAATTCAAATGAGAATAAGGTGAGAAATGATACTAAGATGGATGAGGAATAAAAGAGATTCCTAACTTAGCTTTCTCAATTAGTTTGATATTTTTGAAAATAATTTTGACCAAGGACTTGCTAAACTTAACGCCCGTGCTATCTCTAACCTACAGTCAGTATGCCTCTGATACCAACGCTGTGGGGACCCCGAGTTATCTCCATAAGACCGAGACTAAGCATGGTCTTAAGGACATAACTCGACCTCCAAGAATGGATTCCAACTTAACTCACTCTAAATGAGAGGCTTAACTAAAATCTAGAGCCCGATGATCATGCGCGCCGCTCCTCTCATGAGCACTACATGATTGCTCGCTTCTCCAACAAGTCAAGCACTACACTTAGCGAGTTAAATAGGAAGCCATGAACAGTGAGCATGACTTATATTGGCTCCCAAGATCAGCAACCAATATACTCATACCCTCATACAACGTCGATCACATCCATACAACGCTCATATATAAATAGTACAAAAGGCATACATCATAGTTCCAAGTTTACAACTAATACAATTGGCCGACCGGCCAAATTAAACGAGTTCATAAAGTAACAGCGGAAGCAAGTAAGTAAACCAAAATGCCAGCAGTGGTATGCCCCATAACCCATCAACAACCGACTGGGAGTTAAGAGATAGCATACTACTCATCAGTGTCGCCTAAATCGACACCGACAAGCTCATCGGTCTCAATATCTTCCTCACCTGTAAAAACCAGCAAACATCTGGCTGAGTACCAAGGTGTACTCGCAAGTCTTACACAAATAAAAATAGTTATGCATAAGGTCATTCGAAGGAAGGGCTCATATTGGCTTAGTTTTGCGAAAGAGACGCAACAATGTACAACCTACACATACTAGTTTTTCAAGTGCCATTTCAAAATCAGATTTGAAGTAGAAGTAAAGCATGTGGATAAGTAATGAACTGAGTAACAAATAAGGCATACAATTAGCAAAGGGGCTGCCCACTTTGATACAACAACAAGCATGAACATCCCATTCATGATAGTTACCAAGTTCACCCACAATTTTACTTCCAAAACTAACAATAAGCAGCCACAGATTTCAAGCGGTCGTCCATAACCGTGGACACGGCTATTCGAATAGATTTATACCCTGCAGGGGTGTACTACTTTACCCACACGACTTGATTAACCCGTAAGCCTCCAGATGTCTCCGAATATAGCATACTTCCTATGGTATGCTGGCCGGGTAAATAAAGATATGGTCATTTTTAGCAAGAAGATCCCATTGAGCTAAGCCCCTCAATCCAGGGCTCCTAGGAAACACAAGAAGTTAACGTCTCCATCCTATCGGCCCAAAAGGAAAACATAGGATTTCTCGGTGCTATGCCCTTACAATTTCACCACCGTGGGACTCAACACAACAAAACCTTCCCCCTACTTAACCAAACAGCACCCATATACCGCGTGTGATAGCACGAGTGTAGCTTGAACAGCAGGTACCCAATGTTCGGTCCTTAATTGTCCAAACAAGTCCACCACTTACCCAAAGCTCGTGCACAAAGCACCATCACTAACCAACACTTTTCCAGACCAAACACTTCTTTAAAATGTCAAAATTTAACTCATAAAATAGATACGAAGATCTGAAACAAAAGTATATATAATGAGAGTTGTGTTTATCCAATAATTGTCGGGTTATTCCCGACAATCAAACTACCGGTTCTAGACTTGCATGACTAAGCAAACCCGAATAACTAAAATTCACACATCCTATCTGTAATACCCCAAATTTATTTAAGTGAGAAGAAATAATTTAGGGAGAAGGACCAATTAGGAAATAGATTTAATGAAGTTTAGAGGGGGTGTATTACTCAAACATGTTAGAGAGAAAAGAAAATAGTTAAAGGGTTTTTCTCAAATTTCTTCAAAACTCACTATGGGCTTTGGCCCACAAAGACCAAGGCCCAAAAGGGGGAAACCCTAAAACTGCTACAGACTCAACCCGCTACAGTAGCCGCTGCCGTGCTACAGTAATCGTGTTGCTACAGTGCATCACCCTCCTCCCCAAGCAGCCCTCCGTTGGTGCCTCCTTCCTCGCCGCTGGTGCTCTCTGCGCCGATCAAGTGAAGAAAGAAGAGGAGATTGTCTTCGGGAGATTTCTTCATATTTCTGCGATTCTACAAGGGTAACGTCGTGTGTTCTTCATTGGTTGATGCGTGGTAGTTGCGGTTGATGTCGCTTGGTAGATCGATTTTCGTCGGTTTAATAGATCGCATTCTGTCCAGTAGTTTGCGCTGCTGTTTTCGTGATCTTAGAAGCCGAATCAGAGGATCCCATCTCCTAGAGTTATGTGGGTCTGTTCTTAGCTTTCATTGGGAGTAAAGATCACTTAATTCCGAGTTACGGTTCCAAAGTTATGTACATTTCAATGTGGCTGTCCAGATTGTATGTAAGTTTCTATCATTAGTTTTGACCCGTGTGCCACTTTTTGTTAAAGGCAAAATATGAATGTCATGCCAACTAGGTTATTGTAGATAATTTTATAAGCTTTCGAGATTGATAAAGAACGTCCAATTTGGAGTTGTAGAACAAAAGTTATGGATATTTTATTTCAGCCAATATTTCTGTCTGTTAATTCTGCCAACAGATTTGAGCCGTGGGCCAAATTTGTTAGAGGCAAAATCTGAAATTTTGCCCAACTAGACTTTGGTAGGTTTTGTTCTTAGCTTTTCATATTGTTAAAGAACACTAATTTTGGTTCAGCCAATCAAAAGTTATGTCCGTTACCGTGCTGCTGTCCAGACGTGTTAGACAGATCTGGACAGATGTTGTTCATTGATCTATTAGAGTCATTTACATACAGAATTTGAGATGTCCACCAACTAGGTTTAGTTAGAGAAATTGATAACCTTTCAATGAAGTCTAAGAACACCTCATTTGGACTCCTGTGCTAAAAGATACGAATTTTAGAAGTTGGCTGTCCACAGAGGGGACATATCGATCTATAGGAGTTGGAATTGGGAAATGCGCTTGAGAGTATAGCGAGTTCGGTTATGCTATTATTTATGCTTTTGGTCCAGTATGAATGTCTTAGTGCGCCTTATAAATATATTCAGGTGATGGATTGATCCCGGGCAGTACCTTCGCACATCCCTCGTTCTCTCGCGGTTAAGGCAAGTATAATGATGGATATAATTGGAATTATTGAATGACATTCTTTGTTAAATACTTATAGAATTTGTGTTGTCATGATTGTTATGGTGGTATGATTGGTAATGTTCATGGTTTCTAGTGATATGAGTTACGTGTTATTCATGGATGTTTGAAAGTTATGAAGTCTATGATTAATTGTTATTCATGAGTGATTGTTCATGTTTGCTAGTATTATGAATATATGTGCTATTCATGGATGCTAGAATGCTATGAATGTCAACGATGATGAATGCTAGAAGTATGGATAAGTTTATTCATGTATGACGCCAGAATACAAATTTATGATGGTTTAAAGTTTTGTTCATGTGCATCATGCTATCATATGACTATGCATATTCGAGGTCCCCGTCATGTAGATGACGGGTTGAGGTCCCCACATTCGTGGAATGTGGGCATTGAAAGAGGTCCCCATCATGAAAACGATGGGCTTATGGTCCCCACACTTGTGGAGTGTGGGCTTGAGGTCCCTTTACTTGCGGAGTATCGGCACTTGGTCCTCGCGCTTGTGAGCACAGTGCATGGGTATGCAATGACGGTTGCATACTTTGCATTACCAGAAATGCAAAAGATAAAGAGAAAGAGAAAGTGCACTTGAGCTTCTTGCATAGCATGAGCATATGACATGTTTATAATAGAGATTGTAGATGGATGTTGATGATTACAGTTGTTTATGTTATTATTGCCATTTATTGCACTTGCTGAGTCTTTGGGCTCACTCTTGCTGTTGTTGTGTTTTTAGGTACCACTTTACAAGAACGGCATGCATGGGAGGGAGTAAGACTTAGAGTGGTTGCACAATGGCACGAACTACACACATTTGAATTGATAGAATGATAATTTAGTAGATGAGAAACTTGCTTAAAGAATTCTTTATGATTACTCCTCTCGCTTGGAATAACTTGTAATAGAGTTGATTAGAGGATCATGGATGTCCTTTTATTTATGCTTGTAGTTGTTGAGCATGCTATGGATGATATAGTGTTGATTAGCATAGTTTTGGTGGTCTCTTGATTATGCTGGATGTTGGATTATTTAACTATGTTACATTTAAAAGTTGGGATCTCCGGTTTAGTAACTAAACAAAGGAGGTTCTGTCGGATTTTAGAGAATTGTATCAATGTTAAAATGGTTATAGTGTTAGTTTAGTAGCATTCCAGGCCCTTGTCAGGCTGGGGTGTTACACTATCTTAAGCATGTGGTGCTGGAATAATTCAAGGATAACCTCAAGGAATTAGGACATAACTAAACTACACATCACAAAAATAGCGACAATATCAAAATAGCATGCAAGCAATTATCATTGCATCTATCCTAACAAAACTGGGATCAAATATGATGCAAAAAGAAAGTTCAATGGATGCTTGCCTTGCTGGGAGTTCACTTGCTCACTCTCAGTTACGTACTCTCTTACTTCCGGCAACTCGGAATCTATTGAAAGGCGATATCGAATAAACATCGGGAAAAGTTGAAAAATTCAAATTGCTCAAAAATACATGAATTTTCTACAGTAGTTATATGATGATTTTATATGAATTTAGGTGAAGGAATTATTTCATTTGGAGCTAATATGTGAAAGTTATAGCAATTTGAAAATCAGTTTGTCAGAAAATGCTGAAAATCAATGTTCTGTTACTGTTCATCCGAATTTAATTATTTTGTGAAAATTTGCAGAATTATAGTGGAGATAAAAACTACATGGTTAAATATAGAATAATATTTTATGGACAACCCAATTGCATTCATCCCATTTGGAGTTCATATGAATTTTCTAAGAATTTTCAAAGTTAATTCAATTTCTAGTGTAAAAATAATTCTTTTCTGTATTTTAAATGGAATTAAATCCTTTTTATACACGGGCTGACCTAGCCTCTTCCAATGACAGATAGGGCCCTTGTATTTTATTTTCTTTTCCATTTATTTCCTAAAGGAAAACATCTATCGACAAATCTAATTTTCTCATAATCATATACTTAACTGGTTCTCCGGTGTTGAATCCAATCACATGTATAACACTCTCTAATCATATTCTCATATCTTGATCTAAATCCCGTACTAACCTCCACTAAGATATTATCAAGGTAGTCAATCCATCGAGTGATGCCCGAACTCACGATCTTCCAAATATACAACCTATCCGATAATTACACGAAATCCACCGACCCATGGGCATATGACCAAGATTGAATCCATCAATCGTTCTCTGACATACTATTTAAGCTAATGCTAACTATCTAGCTCTACTAGTCTCACCTCGGCAAATCACAATCGCGTACACTCAATTTTCCACCGATCGAGGTTTAATTGACTAACTGACACCTAGCGAGCTTTACAATTTAATTGCACATCCAACATTTAATAGTTCACTAGTAAATCAACTTACATCCATTTCACCGGACTAGCCATGTACGACATCTACCAATCCAATCACATATGCGTCTCTACGATCGACTAATAATCATTTAGCTACTAATCCAATAGAGAGTACAATTGCATCAACTCGGCATATGAGACTTACCTACTAATTATATGGCAATCCAAATATTTATCCGAACTCAAATAATCCACTCCTACCTTCTCCCAATTCTAGCATGTACAACTCACATAGATATAACTTAAGGCATTCGACCAAATTGCTCACGATTAAATAAATCGTCCGTATCACAATAAATATTATCACAAGAGTTATCCATCAAGTAATAAATCATAAAATCCTTATGCGTCCTAACTCCAAAAATTACTAATCCAACGAGAGGATACCCTCCAATTAATTTATCATCTAAGATCACCACAATTTTGCATGTGACTCCCAAAATAATATCATCCAATCAATTTATCCAATGTATTTTTAATTTAGCATCCACCGACAAACAATACACATAAACCGCTACAACAATAAAATTATTCGTAATCTACCGAAATACATCACCAGAACACGCCTACGCAGAAATAAGACATAACCGGAGAATTATACCGTTCATAAGCTACCAAATATTTTTTTTTACGATTAAACATGCATAAATAGTGCAATGCCATGCTCAAGACTAATATGCAACATGCACAACTAATTTCGTAGTGCGGTAACAAATTTTAACGATTTTACCGCGGCATTAGGCACGTGTCCACCTCCGGATGTCGTCTTCTCAGCCACTCGCCTGTGTCCACCGTAGTGGTCGCCGTTTCCGCATCCGCCGTAGTCGTTGCCGAGCTCGTCCGCGTCGGCGTTCGCCGCATGCACTCAAACATGCTCCTACTAGCCCGGCTGAATAAGTACTAGCCTACATGCAAACTAACCACTACTAATATGCAAACTATATCTAGCACTTCTACTAGCAAGGACTCGGCCACTACTAGGCCACTAACAAACTAACTAACGGTGCTACATGCAGACGAAACAAATCATTAACCACTCTGCTTCCTGCTCCAAGGCTCAACGACTAGAAGATCATGCACATATTCAATTACATGTAGCCATGCACTCACACATATGATACGACTACAATGTTGCACACGATTCTAGTGCTGCCATGCAATAATCCACTAATTAACAATGCTCCTAATTAACTTGCTAAAGCAAAGCTATCGAGCAAACTAAAACACTCGCAGAGTCAACCATCTAAACATATACTATCTCACAGCCGAACTAACTCATGCATGCAAACAACTAAAGATACTTAGCAAAGCTCGGCTCGCTTCGCCATAGCTAAGCCGCGCCACCGCGTCCGGTCGCGCCACCACGGTGTTGCTCTCGACATGCATGCGCCACACTGTTCCACGCATGCACGCCCCGCCTCTGGCCACCACCGCTATCACAGCCCCAACAATTAAAATGGATTAATATGTATTTCATTAGCATACATTATCGATTTCAAAACATGTCCATAATATATTGTACTTGGAAAATCTAATTTGAGATGAACATACACATCAAAATTCACATTTCAATTCAAATCAGTGATAAAAAGTTGTGATCATGATCTAAAACCAATTTAATTGAATACTACATTAGTTTTCATGAATAAATATAATTTTTCCAAAATTTTTGGAACTAGGTTGAACCTAATGAAAATTCAAACCAACTTAAAAGACATACATTAAGTTTGAATTTAAATATTACAAAATATATTATGAACAATACAGTTTCATAATTTTTATGGGAACTATATCCTTCCAGAACCCCACAAATTATTTCATGATTTTGGAAATTTATTTCTATTTCTAAGCCTCACCAAAGTAGGGAAAACATGTTAAATCTCAACAAATCTAAACCGAGACTCGAAAGACCGTTGGAGCGACTCGAGTCCGACTTCGGTCACTTGACTCGGTGGAGTCAACTAGCTGCACCTCCGCATGCAACCCTTGGATCATGGATCAACGGCTCGATCTCCTCGTCATTCGACCGTCCGGACGCCCCACCAATCTCGCCCGTCCATTCGCAATCCAACGGTGCGCATCGAATCGCTTAACTCGCATTCGCGCGCGCGCCTTGTCTCGCCGACAACGTGGCCCAGTGTCGCCGCTTTTCCGACCTCCGCAGGCCGAGCCCACGCGCGCGCCGCTCGCTCCCGCCGTTGGAGCTCCGTCACCTCAGTTAACCACCGCCGCATGCAACCACTCCTAGAGCTCCTTCGCCTCACGCCGCCTCCATCTCCGCTTCTTTCCGTGCTTAAGTCACCTCCGAGCCTCCTTTCCTCATCTTTCCTCTCGGTCCGAGGAAAGCGAGGCTTGTGCTTGCTCTCTACACGGTAAGTTCCTCCGCATGGTTTCGCCCACCTCCTTGATCCATGCCGTGTCCATTTGAGCTCATATGAGCCCTTGTCGTTGCTTATAGATCCAAGGGCACCGGCGTGTCCTCACCGGCTCGAGCGCGCTGCGCGGCTAACACTTGTTGCCATTTTCATCTCCGGTGAGAGCCTCTTCTTTTCTTGCGCGTCACAATGGGCCCTAGGGTCTAATTGGGTTTTCCCCTCAATAAATTGCTTGGTTGCTCCACAGGAACTTTTGGATTTCGAGTTAACCCCATTTTCGGTTGACAACACTATTCATCGTCACATTATCATCCTGGTGAGCCATTCCTCGATCCCATGCTTGGTGACCATCTCCTGGCCTCGCTCAAGCTTTCTCAACCTTTTGTTTCCATAAATTTTGCCCAGAGCGACCCCTCCTCGTGGAGCTTGCCGCCACCGTCACCATTGCTGTGGGCATCTCACCTCCAAGCTTCTCCGGCCACTCCATCTCTCTGGTGAGCTTCAGTGACCACTCTCATAGCTTAAGCATGCGTTATTCAGCTCTAAAATGAACTAGGTTGGCACATGCACGTTTGCCGTAGGTCACCGCCGCTTGCCGCCGGTGCAGGCCATCTCTGTCGGCGCCACCACCCCCTTGAGCTTCGTGAGGGTACCAGGAATCCATTTCTGGTCTCCATGAGCGCCGGCGTGGACCACAGCGCCGGCAGGGTAGGCGAGCCACCGCGCGGCCGTGAAGGAGCGTGGCATGCTCCGACCGCGCCTGTAGCCCAATCATTAGAAGTTAATTGCGGTGATTAGTATTTAATGACGAATCTTTGTCGGCAAATCATTAATTAGTCGGGTTTTGCGTTAAAGCCTCCATGACATGTGGGCCCGTATGTCCCGATTAGTGAATGTGTAGTTCGTGAAATATGTTGTCTATTTAGGAACGCGTATTCCTAGTATACTAGGAAGGCTTTACGTTTAATAAATCGAAGACGTATTCTCGAATACGCCTTCACCCTAGTTCACGGGTGAGTCAATGATTGATCGAGTCAACTTTGACCCGGTCCTGTTGTCGCTGACCGTGGCTAGGCTAGCCCTGTAGAAAAAGTAGTAAATACTTATTAAAATTCGAAATCATTAATTTGCACACCAAAAATATGTAAAACTTCTAAAATACATAACTAAATCATTTTAACTCCAACTCGCATGAAACCACTTCTGGAAATTTTCACTTTTAGTAAAATTTATATTAAAATTAGTTTCAAACTTGTCTTTGTAGCAGAGAGCCTTATTTGGAGATTAATCCATTAAAACCATTATTTGTACAATGGAAAAATGACTGATAACTTCAAAAATGCATAAGTAATTATTGAAGCTCCAAAACAAGTGAGACCACTTTTGATAATTTTCATTTTCAGTGAACTTAATTCTAAAAATGGTCTCTATATTACTTCACACAGAGACTATATTTGGGAGAATATAACCTTTAACTCCATTATTTTTATACTATAAAAGGCTGATAACTTTGGAAATCAATAACTAAATCATAAGAACTCCAAATGGGACAAACTCAACTATTCTGAACTTGTATTAATATTACCTATTTACCTGTGTAATCCTCTACCCCACCACTGTTCTACAAATTTTGGCCAAATAATGAAACCTGAAATTTGAAATAGCATAACTTCAAATTCATAACTCCAAATGGAATAATTCTTTGACCTAAATCCATCTAAAATCACCACCTGACTACTGTAGAAAAATCATGCATTTTTTAGCATTTTGATTTTTGAGTTGTTTTCTCGGTATTTATTTGATGTTATAATTATATAGATTCCGAGCATATTGATATCGACACTTACGCCATCGAGAGCGAGCAGCTCATCGTATCAGCAAGGCAAGCCTCATTTGAACTTTCTTTGCATCATATTTGATCCCGCTTTTGGTTAAGTTAGTGCAATGATAATTGCCTGCATGCTATTTTGATTATGTCAATATTTTTGTGATGTGTAGTTTAGTTATGTCCGATGCTTGAGGTTAATCTTAAATTATGCTAAATCTTATATGCTTAAGATAGGATGTGTGAATTATGGGTTATAGAATTGCTTAGCCATGCAAGTCTAGACACGGTAGTTCGATCGTCGGGAATAACCCGGCGGTTTGGGGATAAACACAACTCTTATTTTTATGATTTATACTTCAGATCTTTGTAGCTGTTTTATGAGTTAAATTTTGTCATTTTTAAATGAGCTCTTGGTCTGGACAAGTGTTGGTTAGTGATGGTGCTTTGTGCACGAGCATTGGGTAAGTGGAAGGACTTGTCGGATAATTGAGGACCGAACTTTGGTAACGCGTTAATTCAAGTACACTCGTCTTTGCCACACGCGGTATATGGGTGCCGTATGGTTAAGTAGGGGAGGGTTTTATTGTGTTGAGTCCCACGGTGGTGAAATTGTAAGGGCATAGGACCGTGAAATCCTATGTTCCTTTTGGGGCCGATAGGGCATGGAGGCCGTAACGCCTTATGTTCCTAGGAGCCCGGGTTGAGGGACTTAGCCAATGGAATCGCCTTGCTAAAACGACCATATCTTGATTTACCCGCCGGCATACCATAGGAAGTGTGCTATATTCGGAGGCATCCGGAGGCTAACGGGCTAATGAAGTCGTGTGGGTAAAGTAGTACACCCCTGCAGGGTATCAATCTATTCGAATAGACGTGTCCACGGTTATGGACAACCGCTTGAGTTCGGGAGTTACTATTGTTAGACTTTTAATTAAAATTGTGGTTGAACTTGGTATTTGTCATGAACGGGATGTTCATGTGTTTAATACATCAAAGTGGGCTGGCACTTTGGTCTTTGTATGATTCAATTGTTTATTACTGAAATACTTTACTATATGCTTTACTTCTACTTCAAATCTGATTTTAAATGAGCACATGAAAAACTAGTATGTGTAGGATGTTAATTGTTGCGTCTCTTTCGCAAAACTAAACCAATATGAGCCATCCTTTGAATGACCCTTATGCATAACTATTTTTATTTGTGTAAGACTTACGAGTACACTTGTACTCAGCTAGATGTTTGCTGGCCTTTTCAGGTGAGGAAGATTATGAGTATGACGATCTCGTTAGTGTTGACTTGGGTGACACTAACGAGTAGTGTGCTATCATTTAACCCCGCCCTGGTTGTCGATGGGTGATGGGCATACCACTACTGGTCTTTTGCTTTATTTATTTACTTCCGCTGCTACTTGATACTTTACTTTGAATTTGGCCGGTCGGCCGTATGTAATAAGCTATAGACTTTGACTATTATGTAGTATGTCTTTTGATCTCGTGTTATATGCGTTGTGTGGATGTAATCAACGTTGGATGAGGGTATGAGTATATTGGTCGTTGATCTTGGGAGCCAATATAAGTCATACTCGTTGTTGATGAATCCCCATTTAACTCACTAATTTTAGTGCTTCGAATCGAAAGAGAATCGACAATCATGTAGCGCTCGCAAAGGAGCAGCGCGCATGATCGTTTAGGCTCTAGTATTCGGCTAAGCCTCTCACTTGGATAGAGTTAAATTGGAATTCATTTACCGGAGACCCGTGATTATGTCCCCAAGACCTTGTCTAATCTCGGTCTTATGGAGATAATTACCGGGGTCCCCACAGCGTTGGTATCAGAGCCATACTGACTGTAGGTTAGAGGTAGCACTGGCGTTAAGTTAGTAAGTTCCTTGGTCAAATTATTTTTCAAATTATCAAAGTATTTTCAGAAAGTTTAAGTTAAGAATATCTTTTATTCCTTATCCATCTTAGTATCTTTTCTCTCCTGATCCTGTTTTGGTTTATGAAACTAACTTACCATGCCTTCTTGCCTTTAGATGAACCCCCAGTACCTTGTCCGGGAAACTCAAGCTGAAGGAGTGGATGGATACCCGGCGTTGCTGCGAGACATGATGTGGAGGGCAAACTTCACATATCAGCCCACTTATTCCATCTACCACCGTGATCGAGGACCAGGAATGGAGGAATTTATGGCAGTGATAGATATCGTTGCTAGACAAGTCACGGGAGCATACCTTACGCTTCGGGCACATGGCACTTCTGAGGCCATGGCGTTACAAGAAGTGGCTTTGGTGGCCATGAGTCGTCTTCGCTACGACCTGACAGAGTTAGCCCAGCCCCCATATGATCACTTTCCGATGCGCGCACGCGCTAGGGACATGAACTCGCTTGCTAGATTCGCCGGTGAAGACCCTCGGTCCGACAACTGGCAAGACTGGTGCACATCATGGATCAGATGCACCGCTGCACTATACATGAGTTGTGGGAGACGAGACGGCGTCTCATTGAAGCTTAGGAGCACTTAAGGCTCATGCATGACATGAGGCTCATTCATCCCAGTGTGCTACATGGCACTAATATGATCTCCCTTATCTTTCTCGCGCCACAGATTGTCGCCTTCCGTGGTAGGAGGTCATATTAACGCCATAGGATCACCCTGCGTCTTCCTAATCTAGGGACCCCGATGATACCGATCCCAGGGCACATCTTTCGGATGAATTTCCGTGAATTTTGACCGGAATAATATCTAGGCAGTTAGGGCAGAGAGCTCTATGTTTGAGCTTGTATCCTTAGGTTTATGTAATAGGGTAGTGGATGTCGAACTGTTATGTTTTAATTGCAAACACTACTATTTCAGTTGTAATCTTAAGCCTGCGGGCGCTTATGTACGGAGTTGTCTCGATTTGGTTTTATGTCGCTTAATGTTTTGGTGTTCTATTTGAGGTTATAATTTTCATGCTCTTTGATATCGATTGTGCATGTATAGCCAAGTAATGGCTTTTATCTTGATTACTAACCATCCTTGTCTAATACAGGATGACAGGACTGACTACGCGATCAGGAGCCCTGCGCGGCAGAGGCTCCCCATCTAGGGCACCCCGTCTAGCACCCTTGAGCGATTTCTACGATCAGGGACAGTCGTCCCAGCAGCCGTCTGAGCATGGCGAGCCCTCTCACCCGCCGTCCCAGCAGGGCGGACCGCCTGAGGAGGTGCTCCCTCCGCCGCCATCCATGGCCGAGTTTATGATGATGATTGAGCGCAACCGGATGGACCAGACCCGGATGCTTGAGGCGATCGTACGTAACACCGCTCCAGCTCCCGATCCGGCAGGAGGAGCTGCCCGCACCGAAGCGTCCGGAGGTCTCGGCGAGTTTCACGGACCAACCTCCGACGCTTGTGGGTGGCAAGGACCCGATGGAGGCAGAGGACTGGCTGCACAACATAGAGAAGAAGCTGAACATTGCGCAGTGTACCGGAGTTGAGAGAGTCTTGTTTGCCAGCTATCAGTTGGCGGGTGCGGCGAGCGCATGGTGGGATAGTTATTCTGCCATGCAGCCCGCTGGCCACGTCCCGACTTGGGACGAGTTCAGGGATGCGTTCCGAGAGGCCCATATACCGGAGGGAGTACTGCTTATCAAGCAGCAGCAGTTCCTTGCCTTGAGAAAAGGGCGGAGGACAGTCACTGAGTACCTGCATGATTTCAACTATTTGGCCAGGTATGCTCCGGACGACGTCTCGACAGACGTTCGTCGCCGGAACAGGTTTTTCCATGGGCTGTCCGAGGAGTTGCGGCTTGTTTTAGCTCCACATGATTTCAGGAGTTTCCAGCATCTGGTCAACAAGGCGATAGTGTTGGAGCATGAGAGCATGACAGTGGATGAGTCGAGGAAGAGGAGGAAGGCTTTACAGACGGCAGTGGCGAGTGGCAGTTTTCCCCGGCCGCGCCCAGGATTACCTCAGGCACCTTATGCCCCAGCCTTCAAGACCATCGAGGTCTCCTGTGGCACCTCCACGACCTTCTCCACCGGCAGCCAAGAAGACAGCGGGGCCGAGACCACAGATCAAGGGGCATACAAGCCCGGCGTTATTTGTTTCCCCAGGCCGTCGGGCCACTATGCCGCGATGCCTCGCCAAGCGGCGAGGATGCCCGGACGTACTCGCTCCAGCGCCACCAGCCCCGCTCCAAATGAGGCCACCGCCACCACCACGAGAGCAGCACCTACACTACCTCAAAGATGCACGTGGTAGCGTCAACCACGCCTCAGCGAGGAGGCGATCGACGCACTGACGTCGTGCTAGGTACACTACTTGTTAATTCATGTCCTCGCATCGGTTTTATTTGATTACGAGCATCTCATTCATTTATTAAAACGAGTATGCTGCGCTTAACCAATTCAAAATACATACACTTCACCCACCTTATCATATTCGGTCCCTGTGGTCGGTTTTCTACACCGATCAAGTCTGCGAGGACGTAAAATTGAAATACAAAATGTTAACTTTTCAAAGAAACTTAATAGTGATGAGTTCAGTGGGAATTGATGTTATCTTAGGGATGGATTGGTTATCTAAGAATCGGGGAAGATTGATTGTGCCCGGTCTATTTCGGTGACTAGCGAGGACGGCATCCGTGTCGCTTTGCACCTTTAGTGGTAGTTCTCACCTATATGCTTTAGAGGCGAGTTCCTCCTCAAGTTAGAGGAGGTACCAATAGTGAGTGAGTATCCTGATTTGTTCCTGAGGAACTTCGGTATGCCCCCGACCGAGAGGTAGAGTTTGTCATTGAGCTTGCACCCTGCATCGCGCCCATCTCAAAAGGTCGTGACGGATGCCGCCCAATGAGCTAGCAGATTGAAAGAACAACTTAAGGAGTTGCAAGACAAGGGTTTCATCGGGCCTAGCTCCTCACCTTGGGGATGCCGGCTCTCTTTGTCAAGAAGAAAGACAAGAGTCTACGGATGTGTGTTGACTACCGTCCGTTGAATGAGGTCACCATCAAGAACAAGTATCCGCTCCCGCGGATCGATGACCTATTTGACCAGCTTAGTGGAGCTCAGGTGTTCTCCAAAATTGACTTGAGGTTAGGCTACCATCAGATTAAAGTTAGAACCGAGGACATTCCGAAGACCGCCTTCTCTACTCGTTACGGTTTGTACGAGTACACAGTCATGTCCTTTGGTTTGACCAATGCCCCAGCCTATTTCATGAACCTCATGAATTCGGTGTTCATAGAATACTTGGATCGGTTTGTAGTGGTTTTCATTGATGATATCCTTATCTACTCTAAGTCTGACCTTGAGCACGAGCAACATTTGAGACTTGTGTTAGAAAAGCTTCGCCACCATCAGCTGTACGCCAAATTCAGCAAATGTGAGTTTTGGCTTCGAGAGGTTAGTTTCTTGGGACATATCCTATCTAAGGGCGGTGTCGATGTTGATCCTAGTAAGGTGCAAGATGTCCTTGAGTGGAAGCAACCCAAGAGCGTCACTGACATTCGTAGTTTTCTTGGACTTGCGGGATACTACCGTAGGTTCATCAAGAATTTCTCAAAAATTGCAAAGCCTATGACCCAACTTCTAAAGAAAGCAAAGAAATTTGAGTGGACAGCGAATGCGAGCAAAGCTTCCAAACCCCGAAGAATGCCCATGAAGCTCCCGTGCTTGTTCGCGCGGACATTCACAAGAGCTTTGATATCTCATCAGATGCATCTCGCCACGGGCTCGGTTGTGTGCTCATGCAGGAGGGCCAAGTAGTGGCCTATGCATCGAGGCAATTGAGGCCCCATGAGGCCAATTATCCCACACACGACCTAGAGCTCGCAGCTGTAGTTCATGCCTTGAAGATTTGGCGACATTACCTCATCGGTGTCGTTATGAGATCTACACCGACCATAAGAGCCTTAAATATATTTTCACCCAAGCCGACCTGAACTTGAGACGAGAAGATGGCTTGAGTTGATTAAAGATTATGATATGGGACTCCATTATCATCCAGGAAGGCTAATGTCGTGGCGACGCATTGAGCAGAAATCTCAATGCAACTGCTTTGTCGATAACTCCTTTTCTGGGCTTATGTGTTGCATTGCAAGGCCTACACCGGAGATAGTTGAAGAAGGTTCACTTGCCGCCTCAGTGTGACTTGCACACTTGAGGACCAGATTAAGGAAGCCCGAAACCGATTCGTATGGCTCAAATTTTAGAACTAATGAAACAAGGCAAGGCTAAATGTTTTAAGCAAGATGCACAGGGTACTCTATGGTTTGGAAACCGTATGGTGGTACCATCTGATCGTCACTTGAGAGAATTGATTCTCAAGGAGGCTCATAACTCAAAATTCTCTATCCACCCTGGAAGTACGAAAATGTATCAAGATTTGAAAAAGAAACTGTGGTGGAGCGGAATGAAGTAGCACGTTGCACAGCATGTGGCCGAGTGTGATCTATGTCAAAGAGTTAAGGCTGAGCATTTGAAGCCAGCTGGTACTCTAGATCCCCTACCCATTCCCCAGTGGAAATGGGAAGAAGTTGGCATGGACTTCATCACCGGCCTTCCTAGAACTAAAATTGGATTTGATTCTATATGGGTGATTGTGGATCGTTTAGAACTAAAATTGGATTTGATTCTATATGGGTGATTGTGGATCGTTTAACCAAGGTTGCCCATTTTATTCCTGTCAAGACCACTTACACCGGGGCCAAACTAGCAGAACTTTATATTTCCAGAATTGTTTGTCTCCATGGTGTACCAAAGGTGATTGTTTCAGACAGAGGTCCCCAATTCACCTCTCATTTCTGGAACTGCTTGCATCAAGCAATGGGGACCAACCTATCCTTTAGCTCCGCTTATCACCCGCAAACGGATGGACAAACTGAGAGGGTAAACCAAGTTTTGGAAGACCTTCTCCGGGCTTGCGTGTTATCCTACAGCGATAGTTGGGAAAAATGTTTACCGTTTGCCGAGTTCTCATACAACAACAGCTTCCAATCCAGTATTCAGATGTCACCATTCGAAGCATTGTATGGGAGAGCTTGTAGAACACCTTTGAACTGGTCCGAAGCCGGGGAGAGGCCATTCTATGGCCCAACCTTGGTGGAAGATGCTGAAGAACAAGTTCGTGTCATTCGTGAACGACTTAGGACGGCTCAATCACGTCAGAAGTCATATGCCGACCGTCGTCGTCGCGAGTTGAGTTTCGAAGTGGACGATCATGTTTATCTTAAAGTCTCTCCTATGAAAGGAGTTCGTCGCTTCCAAATCAAAGGTAAATTAGCACCTCACTATATTGGACCGTTCTGTATTCTAGCTAAGTTGGGATCGGTGGCCTACCGGTTGGAGTTGCCACCATCACTTTCAGACGTGCATAACGTCTTCCATGTCTCCCAACTCAAGAAATGCCTTCGAGTCCCAACGGAAGCAACCGAGTTGGACGAACTCGACTTGCAACTCGACCTATCTTATCGAGAGAGCCCGATTCGTATCCTCGAAGAAACCGAGCGCAAGACGCGGAATCGTGACATCAAGTTTGTCAAGGTCCAATGGAGCAACCACACGGAAGATGAAGCAACTTGGGAACGTGAAGACCGGATGCGAGCGGCATATCCAGAACTCTTCTCTACATGAAGTGCCTTCGTATCAAGAAAGGAAAGGTAAAATATATTAATGTAAATTATAACATGTCAACACTATCTTTGAAGGAAATCAAGACAGCATAAATTATAACTTCTAATGAAAACTTTCTAATTCTTCTCCACCCAGATCTCGGGACGAGATCTTTTGTAAGGGGGGGAGGTTTGTCACAGCCCCAACAATTAAAATGGATTAATATATATTTCATTAGCATACATTATCGATTTCAAAACATGTCCATAATATATTGTACTTGGAAAATCTAATTTGAGATGAACATACACATCAAAATTCACATTTCAATTCAAATCAGTGATAAAAAGTTGTGATCATGATCTGAAACCAATTTAATTGAATACTACATTAGTTTTCATGAATAATTATAATTTTTCCAAAATTTTTGGAACTAGGTTGAACCTAATGAAAATTCAAACCAACTTAAAAGACATACATTAAGTTTGAATTTAAATATTACAAAATATATTGTGAACAGCAGGGTTTCATAATTTTTATGGGAACTATATCCTTCCAGGAACCCCCACAAATTATTTCATGATTTTTGGAAATTTATTTCTATTTCTAAGCCTCAGTCAAAGTAGGGAAAACATGTTAAATCTCAGTCAAATCTAAACTGAGACTCGAGCACTGTTGGAGCGACTCGAGTCCGACTCGGTCACTTGACTCGGTGGAGTCAACTAGCTGCACCTCCGCATGCAACCCTTGGATCATGGATCAACGGCTCAGATCTCCTCGTCATTCGACCTGTCCGGACGCCCCACCAATCTCGTCCGTCCATTCGCAATCCAACGGTGCGCATCGAATCGCTTAACTCGCATTCGCGCGCGCCGCCTTGTCTCGCCGACAACGTGGGCCCAGGCTGTCAGTTTCGTCCCTGACCTCCCGCAGAAGCCGAGCTCCACGCGGCCGCGCCGCTCTGCTCCCGCCCGTTGGAGCTCCGTCACCTCCGTTAGCCACCGCCGCATGCAAGCACTCCTGGAGCTCCTCCGTATCACGCCGCCTCCATCTCCGTCTTCTTTCCGTGCTTAAGTCACCTCCGAGCGCCTCCTTTCCCTCATCTTTCCTCTCGGGTCTGAGGAAAGAGAGGCTTGTGCTTGCTCTCTACACGGGTAAGTTCCCTCCGCATGGTTTCGCCCACCTCCTTGATCCATGCCGTGTCCATTTGAGCTCATATGAGGCCTTGTCGTTGCTTGTAGATCCAAGGGCACCGGCGTGTCCTCACCGGCTCTAGAGCGCGCCGCGCTAACACTTGTTGCCATTTTCATCTCCGGAGAGCCTCTTCTTTTCTTGCGCGTCACAATGGGCCCTAGGGTCTAATTGGGTTTTCCTCAATAAATTGCTTGGTTGCTCCACAGGAACTTTTGGATTTCGGGTTAACCCCATTTTCGGTCGACAACACTATTCATCGTCACATTATCATCCTGGTGAGCCATTCCTCGATCCCATGCTTGATGACCATCTCCTGGCCTCGCTCAAGCTTTCTCAACCTTTTGTTTCCATAAATTTTGCCCAGAGCGACCCCTCCTCGTGGAGCTTGCCGCCACCGTCACCATTGCTGTGGGCATCTCACCTCCAAGCTTCTCCGGCCACTCCATCTCTCTGGTGAGCTTCAGTGACCACTCTCATAGCTTAAGCATGCGTTATTCAGCTCTAAAATGAACTAGGTTGGCACATGCACGTTAGCCGTAGGTCACCGCCGCTTGCCGCCGGTGCAGGCCATCTCTGTCGGCGCCACCACCCCCTTGAGCTTCGTGAGGGTACCAGGAATCCATTTCTGGTCTCCATGAGCGCCGGTAGGGCAGGCGAGCCACCGCGCAGCCGTGAAGGAGCGTGGCATGCTCTGACCGCGCCTGTAGCCCAATCATTAGAAGTTAATTGCGGTGATTAGTATTTAATGACGAATCTTTGTCGGCAAATCATTAATTAGCTGCTGGGGTTTTGCGTTAAAGCCTCCATGACATGTGGGCCCGTATGTCCTGATTAGTGAATGTGTAGTTCGTAAAATATGTTGTCTATTTAGGGAACGCGTATTCCTAGTATACTAGGAAGGCTTTTACGTTTAATAAATCAGAAGACGTATTCCTTAGAATACGCCTTCACCCTAGTTCGGCCGGCGTGAGTCAATGATTGACCGAGTCAACTTTGACCCTGGTCCCGCTGGTCAGTTACCGCGGCTAGGCTAGCCCCGGTAGAAAAAGTAGTAAATACTTATTAAAATTCGAAATCTGTTAATTTGCACACTGAAAAATATGTAAAACTTCTAAAATACATAACTAAATCATTTTAACTCCAACTCGCATGAAACCACTTCTGGAAATTTTCACTTTTAGTAAAATTTATATTAAAATTAGTTTCAAACTTGTCTTTGTAGCAGAGAGCCTTATTTGGAGATTAATCCATTAAAACCATTATTTGTACAATGGAAAAATGACTGATAACTTCAAAAATGCATAAGTAATTATTGGAAGCTCCAAAAACAGTGAGACCACTTTTGATAATTTTCATTTTCAGTGAACTTAATTCTAAAAATGGTCTCTATATTACTTCTGTCACAGAGACTATATTTGGGAGAATATAACATTTAACTCCATTATTTTTATACTATAAAAGGTTGATAACTTTGGAAATCAATAACTAAATCATAAGAACTCCAAATGGGACAAACTCAACTATTCTGAACTTGTATTAATATTACCTATTTACCTGTGTAATCCTCTACCCCACCACTGTTCTACAAATCTTGGCCAAATAATTAAATTACATGACTTAAGGTTTAATGAAACCTGAAATTTGAAATAGCATAACTTCCAATTCATAACTCCAAATGGAATAATTCTTTTACCTAAATCCATCTAAAATCACAACCTAAATACTGTAGAAAAATCATGCATTTTTGAGCATTTTGATTTTTGAGTTGTTTTCTCGGTATTTATTTGATGTTATAATTATATAGATTCCGAGCATATTGATATCGACACTTACGCTACTGAGAGCGAGCAGCTACTGTACCAGCAAGGCAAGCCTCATTTGAACTTTCTTTTGCATCATATTTGATCCCAGTTTTGGTTAAGTTAGTGCAATGATAATTGCTTGCATGCTATTTTGATTATGTCAATATTTTTGTGATGTGTAGTTTAGTTATGTCCTATGCTTGAGGTTAATCTTAAATTATGCTAACTCTTATATGCTTAAGATAGGATGTGTGAATTATGGGTTATAGAATTGCTTAGCCATGCAAGTCTAGACACGGTAGTTCGATCGTCGGGAATAACCCAGCGGTTTTGGGATAAACACAACTCTCATTTTTATGATTTATACTTCAGATCTTTGTAGCTGTTTTATGAGTTAAATTTTGTCATTTTTAAATGAGCTCTTGGTCTGGACAAGTGTTGGTTAGTTATGGTGCTTTGTGCACGAGCATTGGGTAAGTGGAAGGACTTGTCTGGACAATTGAGGACCGAACTTTGGTAACGTCGTTAATTCAAGTACACTCGTGCTGCCACACGCGGTATATGGGTGCCGTATGGTTAAGTAGGGGGAGGGTTTTATTGTGTTGAGTCCCACGGTGGTGAAATTGTAAGGGCATAGGACCGTGAAATCCTATGTTCCTTTTGGGGCCGAAAGGGCATGGAGGCCGTAACGTCTTATGTTCCTAGGAGCCCTGGGTTGAGGGACTTAGCCAATGGAATCGTCTTGCTAAAAACGACCATATATTGATTTACCCGGCCGGCATACCATAGGAAGTGTGCTATATTCGGAGGCATCTGGAGGCTAACGGGCTAGTCAAGTCGTGTGGGTAAAGTAGTACACCCCTGCAGGGTATCAATCTATTCGAATAGCCGTGTCCACGGTTATGGACAACCGCTTGAGTTCGGGAGTTACTATTGTTAGACTTTTAATTAAAATTGTTGTTGAACTTGGTATTTGTCATGAACGGTCTAATCTCGGTCTTATGGAGATAATTACCGGGGTCCCCACAGCCGCACCACGGCCTCCTCTGGGCAGCAGCACCACGCCGTGCCACATGCATGGCTTCAGCCGCGTCCACGTCGCCTTGCTCGGCCGTGCCACTGTCGCTGCCATGCGCCTCCTCGGCTCGGGCCGCCACGACGCTGCTGCTCTCGACCGCCTTGCGCCCGTTGCCTCCGCCGATGCCGCACGCTGGGCGCCGACCACCTCGCCACCATTGCGTGCCAGCGCCTACCGCGCTCTGTCTTGCATGCATACATGCTGTGCATGCGCCGCTGCTAGCTTGTTCTACCGCAGCATGCCTCCGTGCGCACGGGCCACAACATGTGCCCAAGCTGGCCAAAGCACGCGCCCGCGCCGTCGACTAGTGCTCCAAGTGCTGCCATGGCCACAAGCTCACTGCCTTGATGTGCTACCGTGACAACACCATGGCCACAAAGGCCACGGCAGTTCACTGCCTCCTCCCCTCTTTTGCAAAATGCTAAAACGATCGTGCATGCGTAAACAAATCACTAAAATGGGTTCCTCTTGCGGTGATGATCGCAATGGCATAGCATGCAATGGGTGATCTTGTGTTTTTGGAAGGGATTGGATGGAGAGAAGGTGGTTTGGCTTGAGCTCATGAAAGAAGAAATGGCTGCTTTGTTGGGAGGAAGGAAAATGGCGTGGAGAAGATGAAGAAGTGGTAGTGAGTGAATTGGGCAGTGGGGTGGATGAGTGGTTGTGGTGGCTTTGGTTCTGGGGAAGAGGAATAAAATAGTAGTAGTGTGGGTAGGGGATGGTTTGGCTGAAGCAAAAAAAAATGGTTGGGAAAAAGGTGGCAGAGTGAAGCTTTGCATGTTGGATAGTGTGTGAGGTGAATAATTTAGCCAGGCATAGAAAAATGAAAGGCAGTGGAGAGGCTTTGCATGGTGGAGGTGATGCCTCGGTTGGGGCAAGGGCAGTGCCCCAGTGGGGAGCTCTCTCTCTGCTGGGACAAGAAAAATTGGGCAGTGCGTGGATGGTATTGCAAAAGAAAGATAAATGGCAGAGGGAGAAAGTGAGTTCGGCTGGAGTAGGTAGGGGTGAAACAAAATAATTTGCAATGAGGATTAAGGTTGAGATGAATGGATGTGCTAAGGAGAAAAATAATGATGGTTCCCACAGGCATTTTATCCGCTACTTCTTTTCTCCTCTGGTCAATTCTCTCAAACTGCCATGCATGTGTAAACTAACCACAAAAATGGAACATTCTAAGGACAACGATCGTAACGGTATAACATGCGTTGTCGGATCCTTGATTTTTTATGGTGATTACGAGGAGAGAAGTTGGGGAAGAGAATAGACACACAGGCGTCTCGCCTGCTGTCAGTCAGACTAAAAAGAGAGGTAATACTATCGCACGCATCATGATATTTGAAACGCATGCGAAAACAAGAAACAATACAATTTAACTTTTAAATGCAGTCTCTCAAACAATTCGATTTAATATTGTTAGTTATTATTATTATTATTATTATTATTTTGCATCTTTTTAAACTATTTGATTTAACTTTAAATGCATCCTTTCAATGTATTCAATTTGTTTTTTTTAAAGCAACATTTTAATTAAACACCGGAAAAAATTTAAAACACAGTAAAAAATTTAATAGATCGTCAAATTAAATATTAACATCCCGATTCTTGAAAATTGGGGTGTTACAGTAGCCAGGATCGTGAGAGTTGAGTGACTTCTACTGAACATACCTTCTCATCAAAAGATCGGGCCAAAACAGGACCTTCATGGCTCATTAGTTTGAGATAAATCAAATTGATGAGTTGTTTAGCCCTCTGAATAAGCTTTTCATAGAGCCCAAGATCACTCAATTCCGACATCTGAGTCAAAAGTTGTGACTATTTTTCTGAGTGTCGCCAGTGCTAAAATTCAGGATCGGATTGACCAGAAGTTCAATCAGACCGGACCCTGTGAGGGAGGACTGGCTGAAAATTGTCTATAATGGCTAGTTTTATAGTCGTTGCACTGTAGTCCAGACTGTGTTTGTTTTTTAGGTACCTCTTATGAGAATGGCATGCATGGGAGAGAATACTCATAAGTTTGGGTGCACACAGCCACGAACTATTTATAATTGGTTAAATTTAGAACATGCCTTAATAATTGAGCAAACCGCTTAAAGAATTCTCTATTGATTATTTTTTATGCGTTGGATGTTTTGTAATAGAGTTGATTAGCATGTTATGGCTGCCTTTATGTTTACGTTATAGATTTGATGATTGGATTATTGTTTATTGTTATAATTAGCTGTGCGAACCTCCGGTATGGTTAATTAAACAAAGGAGGTTCTATTGAAATTTAGTAAAATGTCTTAGTCTTAATTTTTACTTAGTCATCTTAGTAGCATTCTAGGCTTTTGTTGGGCTGGGGTGTTACAGGTGGACTAGTCGAAAATTGTCCGTAATGACGAGTTTTATAGCCGATGTACTGTAGTCCAGACTGACCAGCCCTGTGCCTGCGTACTAACCAGGTTTCCCTAATTTTCTGCAGATTGTCCTCCAACGACTAGTTTTTGCGTGTGGGCTTTAAATACCCACCTTGGCCGGTTGGGGGGTAACCTCTTCGCATCCTATTTGACTCTCTTGAGCTAGTGTAAACTTCTCCTCTTAATTGTGCATGTGTTGCACCTTGTGAGCAAAAGGAGAGGTTCTGTTGCATGCAAGGTAGTTAGAATCGCGATCCTACTCTTAGAATCTTACGATTCTACGAACCCACGACAGCCTGTCGATCCAAATCGCACCGTGAATTGGAATCAGGTAGAATCGTGGTAGAGTCGCGATCCAAATCATAGAATCGTGTAGAATCGTGTAGAATCGCATAGTAGAGTCGTGGTAGAGTCGTTTGGACAAAAAAAATTGCATTTTTGATTTTTTTAGAGGTCAGGGTTTGCTGATATTTTGTTTTAGAGCAAAATTTATTGATATTAATTTCTGAGAAAGAAACTATAAATATCAGTATGGTAATGCTAGTACAAATATCTATATTATGACATGAGCAATGTTGAGCTTGAGCTATTTTTATTCCTGTATGTCTAGCTACTATTAAGGAACATGCAAGTGTTGCAATTAGATATTGATTTACAAAAGTTGTGAACATTTCTCATGTAATTGTAGTAAACTAGTCATGGTCATTGGTTGTTCTCCTGTAGTTCAGAACTATATCACCTATCATGTCAGTACCATTATGTTTTTCTGTTGTGCGATAAAAAGTGCTTTGTCCCTTTTTGGATTATAAGTAAGTGGTAAACCATATAAGAATCATACAAACTTATAGTATAGGTATTAAATATGTGTATTTTTACAATTCCATAGAATCGCCGATTCTATGATTCGATACTACGATTCGATCCTACCGGAGGCAAATCGATTCAACTTAGGATCTCGACTCTGACTACCTTGGTTGCATGTGTTGCAACTAGAATTGGATTGAGCATCCAATTGTGCATGTGTTGTACTTAGTGAGAGTCAAGAAAGAGGCTTGTCTTATTACTCTTGGTGTTTGCCGATACCTAGACGATGTGGAGGCATCGTGGTCCAGTGACCTTCTCAAGAAGCTTGTGAGAAGGCCCGACGTGTTGTGAGTGGTTTGGTGCTCGCCATCTCCGGAGTGGAGGAAGAGCAACCCCGAGTGGATCGAGGTGTTGGTTCAAGTAGTGAGCCGGTCCAATTCATTTGAGCCTACCCCGAAGATGTTGGCTTATTTCGTGGAGCCGGTCCAATTCGTTTGGTCTTACCTCAACGTGGATTAGGGGAGATCGGCAAGTCTCCGAACACCATGGTAAAACTTCTTTGTGCCAATGTGATTTGCTCTCTTGTGATTTACTTTGAGTAATTTATATTCCTAGAATTAAGTTGATTGCATGTCAAACTAGGATTGCAAACCTTGACTTAGACTAAAGGTGTTGGTGCACTTAAGGGAAACTAGAATATTTAGGTTTTAATTATGCAAACTGAATTATTTTTCGCTTCTGCATTAAAAATCAGTTTTATCCTTAGAGATTTTTAGAAAAGTCTATTCGATCTTACGCCACCGCACTCCCCCTCCTCGTTTGGCCTCCACAGCGGCACCTAGACGATTCTTGGTGTTCCCTGATAGTTGTGTCTGCTATGTTTTCAGCTACTATGTGCTTTTTATCTTCTTAGTACCATCGCAAATTTGTACTTTGTGATATTGCTGTTTTATTTTTCTTGCTTTTACACAACTAATAAAAATTTCATGCATGTCTCATCGAGGGTCCTTGGAAATGTTCCAGCATTTCTCTAGGATTATGGTTTGCTCCTAGTGGAAAAGGAATTGACATTAGAGGCCTTGGTGGTTTGACTTTTGCTTGCCTTTTGCTTCCATGATCACCATTTTTCTTACATATAGATGATTTACCGATCTTTTAATTATTCTCTCGCATGCGCTTCAAGTTGCCCCTATGACGCCTAGTGTCGGATAGTGTGTTACATGAAGAACACGGTGTGTGTGTGTGTGTGTGTGCGCACATTCTCAAAGGCCGCATTTTAGCTGTTCTTGCCAAATTTTGCAAAATAAGCCCTCATAATTCTATAATGGGAAAGCAGGGAGAGGGCCATGACCGAGACAGCTATAGAATCACCTAATCTAAATGTTGAAGCTAAAAATGTAATGATATTTAAACTAGGGTGCCTCTGTCTTTTGTTTCTTATTT
Source organism: Ampelocalamus luodianensis (assembly GCA_036346255.1). Taxonomy (NCBI): domain Eukaryota; kingdom Viridiplantae; phylum Streptophyta; class Magnoliopsida; order Poales; family Poaceae; genus Ampelocalamus; species Ampelocalamus luodianensis. The sequence goes on along the minus strand of CM070622.1, from coordinate 47,186,350 downwards.
CACTTCATGTTGATTATTGGTTCTTATGAAGTTGGTATATATTCCTCGGTTTTATTTCTTTCTGTGGTTTACATCTCGAGACTCGGGAAAAAGGGTGTTTAGATTCATCGATGACAAGTTTTTCTGGGGCGGTTAAGTTCACTATGTCTGCTTTCAAATGCCTTGATTTGTGTACCTTTTGTGGTTAAAGAATAAAGAGTTTTGATTCTTGTGGAGGCTTTCAAATTTTTACTTGAGGCATCATCACAAAAATTAGTACACATGAACAAATTCAAAAATACTTTCATCGCTAGAGTTGAAACATTCTTGATTTAGTTTTTCCTAAGGCAAACGATGTTGTGCAGATGATCTATCTGGTCGACGTGGTCAAAATATTTGGGTTAATCTTTTCAATTTTTTTTTGGATCAAACCACACATTTTTTCTTTTGCATATGTACGTTTTGCTATTTTGTGGTTTCTAAAAGTGAGAATTTATTTCATATGTGAACAAGGATGTGAGGAACAAACTACCTAGAGGACAGGACCTTGAACATGCAAGCAATATGTTCTTCCCACATTGGAGATCAGTGTTAACTACTCATTTGGTCTGCTTGATCCTACTTGTTGGAGATATGCCCTAGAAGCAATCATGGAGATGATTATATATTCATAATTTATTGGATAATTTATTGTTCCTTGAATAATATCGTTAATATTTATTATCAAGTATGTGACTTGATTGTGAAACTCTATATTTATCTTTGTGATGATTATTCTAAAGCGATCCCTAGTCGGAAACATATGAGGACACATATGAATAGACTAGCATATGTATTGGTTGATGATCATGTTTCACGGATCATAGATATGGAGATATCAAACCAATAATATGACACATGTTAGTGAACAAGGGGTTGGATCGACCCACCATGAGACACTGCGAGAATGTTGTATTCTTTTGTGTCATCAGTTGGTCTCTTTTACAATATGTATGTTATATCCTTAGACTTGAGATCGTCGCATGCACTCAAGATGTATAGTGACTTACTTAGGGGTTGCCAAACGCTACTCCGTAACTGGGTAGTTATAAAGGTACCTTTCGGGTTTGTCATGACACATGCGTCGAGGCATGGTCGATCAAGATAGGATTTGCCCCTCCATGCAACGGGAGAGATATCTCTAGACCTCTCGAGTGATCGGATTCCAAAAATGCATGGCCATGCTATTCATGGTTAAAGAGTTAATCATAGTCGAGGAATTCGAATCACGTGATCGAGAAAGAGTGGTTGAGCTAACCAACAAGGATGGCACGTACTCGCCTTGAGTTTGACCGATATCGTGAGGCAAAGGGAAATACATATGAGATTTGTTGAGGTTCGTCCGATGTGATATTTACGTGTACTTGGGAGTCGGCATGTCCTGCTAGGGGCCACTACCGATTAGTGGACGAGTAGGAGTACTCGGGCCATGTCCAAGTGCACGTGAACCTATAGGGTCGCACGCTTAAAGGGCCGGGACACGTTTTGGATGGTGATCCGAATTCTTATGGGCCACGAGTTCCTAATGGGCCTCAAGTTCGAGATCCATCATGGATGCTTATATATAGAGAGGAGGTGGCATAGGGTCAAGTGTGATTTTTGGAATTCCCAAAACCCTAGCCACCACACCTCCTTCGCCCAAAACCGCGCAGCCGTCGCTAGCACTTCGGCGCGTGGTGTTCCTGCCCCGTACGTGTGGATACCTTGGAGGCGTTGCAGCGAGGCTTCAACGCTAGGACGATCCGCAATCTGTGACGGCCACGGGGAGCACTTGGAGGAGGCGCGAGACTAGTATGACTACAACCACACCAACGCGCTACATCGACTCTTCTTTCGCTGTGAATCTACGCGTCTAGTGGTAATCCCGTAATCTATTACTAGCGGAGGTTCCTTTGTTGCGCGGTAGATTTTTGAATTTATGCTAGTGTAGCCTACCCGTGTTTCAACAGTGGTATCAGAGCCATCCCGTGTAGTTTTAGATTCGGATAAGATGCATATTGTGATATGTGGAAGTCATAGATGCGATCTATTACTGTTTCTGTCGGTCGTTCTATATGATAGATTGTTTTTGGCGATGGTTCATATGATCATCCATGCGTGGTGGTCTCAATGTGGGTTCATGATCGTTATTCCGTGATCGTATTTTCATGGTCGAATCACGACTTTCCTCTACCGGTCGGTTTCCGCCATCGGGGCAGATAGTGATCGTAAATCCATGGAGCACGCGAAGATCAATCTGATTGATCGAATCGGAGTTGCGATCGGAAAGGGTTAATGTGATTAATCCAATGCGTTTTGCATGGACAGAATAGTAGATTGGATCTACATAGTCCAAAAAAATTGATCTTGGAATAGTAGATCGGAAAGGGTTAATGTGATTGATCTACAGAATAGTTTTGCATGGACATAATAGTAGATTGGATCTACATAGCCCCTGTGACCCCGCTCCACTCACCGGCGAGCGGAACCGCCGAGCAGGACCTTGGAATATAGATAGGGTTTCCGCCCTTTTGGTGCAGGTTGCCACTCCTATGGATTAGGACCTTAACTTGGTTTAAGTATTGCTAATTCACACCATACGTTAGATAGAATGCGATTCTACGCCTAACTTGTTTTTGCAGGATTTTGTGAATAGTATGACCTGTAATGTATGAGATGCATGTATGTGTGTAATGTTCATGACACGCATGTCATGCTTATTGCAGCCAAGGTCATCTATATTTGTATAACGGCTGCGTGTCGACTTGTGATGCTTCTTCAATCCTTGTAATTTATTACTAGTGCTATTAGGAGTAATGGCTTAGTGGGAGTACTTGGTGGAATTGGCCACTTGGAGGCATGGCGAACAGGAAGCACGACGATGGAGATCACCATGTGGAAGGATCATACTATATCACGATGCAATGTGATTGTCTGTGAATGCCTTTATATTCTGTTTGTTTCTATGCATGTTATTTAGTTGCTCAAATGCTTTTAACATGGTAGAAGTAAAATTCCCTCACATAATATTAAGCAAAATTGATGCCCTCCCAATTAGCTACACCATCCAAAGTCATGTATTTTAATGGTAGGTCTTGCTAAAGCGAGTGCCATTAATTTTCCTTGACTAGATGGGTTTGTGTTGGACACTTACACACATAGCATTGGTTAAACTTGACAATGTTATTATAATGGTTATAGACATTGGGGCATAGGGTTGGGCGCCGGGCATAGAGATGCCGCCCAACAACAAGAGTCATATAGAGATATGATTAGCAAAGGGTTGCTTACCAATTTCACAAATCTTCTAGCAGTGATGCCAAAGCTCACTAGTAGATTAACTGATTGTGGGTCTTGAATCACTAAATGTCATAAGAGGGATATGGAATTTAGTGGGAGTATCTTTATTAAATTGTTTAATAGAAGTTACTTTTCTTGAACATATATCTTAGTTTTGCATATTTTTATGTTGTAGATCATGGCACCAATTCTTTGTACCTACCTCGATTTTGCTTTACGTTCGATTCTTGATAAAGAAAAACTGAATGGAACAAATTTTACGGATTGATCCCGCAACCTAAGAATTGTTCTTAGGCAAGATAAAAAGGAACATGTTCTAGAGGAACCAATTCCAGAAGTGTCTGCTGAAAATGCTACTGCTGCCCTTAAAAACGCCTATAAAAAGGCATGTGATGAGTCCCTTGATGTTAGCTGTCTCATGCTTGCTGCCATGAACTCAGACCTTCAGAAGCAGTTTGAGAACATAGAGGCCTACGATATGATCGTGGCGCTCAAAGGCATGTTTGAGACACAAGCAAGAACTGAGAGATATGAGATCTCGAAGAATTTGTTTGGGTGTAAGCTAGGCGAGGTAGTCGGTGAGCCCTCATGTGATCAAGATGGTTGGTTACATGCGAGCACGGAAAAACTTGGTTTTCCACTTAGTCAAGAGTTGGCTACAGATTTGATTCTTGCTTCGCTTCCTGCAAGCTATGGACCGTTCATTCTGAACTTCTATATGAATAGTTTAGACAAAAATCTCACCGAATCGCATATGATGCTTAAGATGCGGAAGACGATATTAAAAAGCAACGATCATGTGATGATGGTGCAAAAGAGTACAAGCTTCAAGAAGAAGGCTAAGACTTGGGTCAAAGGAAAGGGTAAGGCTAAAGCTTTGGATGAGATCCATGCTAACAAGCCTAAGCCCAAGACTAAGTCGGCCCGACTCGGAGAATGAATGCTTTTACTGCAAAGAGCGAGGCCATTGGAAGAGGAACTGCAAGAAATACCTGGTTGATCTGAAAAAGAATGGTGGGACTAAGCCTTCCACTTCAGGTATTAATGTTATAGATGTTTTTCTTGCTGATTCTTCCGTTAACTCTTGGGTATTTGATACCGGATCGGTTGCTCATATTTGCAATTCGATCTGAGTCTAACAAGGAGTAGGAGCATTGCAAGAGGCGAGATGGATCTTCGCGTCGGGAATAAAGCAAGGGTTGCTGCATTAGCCGTCGGGACCTTGCCATTACATTTACCTTCAGGATTTATTATGGAATTAAATAATTGTTATTGTGTTCCAGCCATGAGTAGAAACATTATCTCTGCCTTATGTTTGTTGGCAGAGGGTTATAAGTTCATTATTGAGGACAATGGTTGTTCTATATTTTTGAATAAAATATTTTATGGCTATGCTCCTGTTATGAATGGGTTGTTTATTTTAAATCTTGATGATACACCTGTCTATAATATTAATGCGAAGAGGCTTCGGTCTAATGATATAAATTCCACTTTTATTTGGCATTGTCGTTTGGGTCACATAAGTGAGAAACGTATGAAGAAGCTCCATGATGATGGACTTCTAAACTCATTTGATTTGGAATCATTTGAAACGTGCGAATCTTGTCTACTTGGAAAGATGACCAAGGCGCCTTTCACTGGAAGAACTGAGAGGGCGTCTGACTTGTTGGCACTCGTACATACAGATGTGTGTGGGCCAATGAGCACGACAGCTAGAGGTGGTTTTCAGTACTTCATTACTTTCACCGATGACTTTAGTAGATATGGATATATATACTTAATGAGGCATAAGTCGGAATCCTTTGAAAAGATCAAGGAATTCCAAAGTGAGGTACAAAATCAACTTGGCAAGACAATCAAATTTTTACGATCGATCGTGGAGGTGAATATTTGAGCCATGAATTTGGTGATCATTTGAAGCAATGTGGAATTGTCCCACGCTTACACCACCGGCACTCCACAATGGAATGGGGTGTCAGAGCGTAATCGGACCTTGTTGGACATGGTTCGATCGATGATGAGCCAATCGGATCGCCATTATCTTTTTGGGGTTACGCTCTAGAAACTGCCGCTTTCACTTTAAATAGGGTACCATCTAAATCTGTAGATAAGACACCATATGAGATGTGGACTAGGAAGAGTCCTAGTTTGTCTTTTCTAAAGATTTGGGGATGTGATGTTTATGTTAAACGTTTAACGTTTGATAAACTCACACCCAAGTCAGATAAATGCTTCTTTATAGGATATCCTAGGGAAACCAAAGGATATTACTTCTACAACCGAGAAGACGGCAAAGTATTTGTCGCTCGAAATGGTGTCTTTCTAGAGAAAGAGTTTCTCTCGAGAAGGGCAAGTGGGAGAACCGTGCAACTCGAAGAGGTTCGAGATACTCCAGTTGGGGAGGACTTAGCTGCAGACACCCTAATAAGGGAAAATGTGGTTAGGGAACCCACAATCGGAGATACCCTAGCCGGGGAAGCACCAAATCTGCGAAGGTCAAATAGGACGCGCAAAGTACCTGCTCGGTATTCGCGTGATATATTGTTGTTGGACAGCGATGAGCCTATGACTTATAAGGAAGCAATGATGGGCCCAGACTCTGAGAAATGGCTTGGAGCCATGAAATCCGAGATAGACTCCATGGGAGATAATCAGGTTTGGAATCTAGTCGATCCGCCTGATGGTGTTAAAACTATTGAGTGCAAATGGGTCTATAAGAAAAAGATTGACATGGATGGAAATGTTCACATTCATAAAGCTCGACTAGTCGCAAAAGGGTTTCGACAAGTTCAAGGAGTTGACTACGATGAGACTTTCTCGCCGGTAGCGATGCTTAAATCATGCGGATTATTCTAGCTATTGCTGCATATTTCGATTATGAGATATGGCAAATGGATGTCAAAACGGCTTTCCTTAATGGAAATCTAAGTGAAGATGTGTACATGACATAGCCAGAGGGTTTTGTCGATCCAAAGAATGCTAGTAAAGTGTGCAAACTTCAGAAATCTATTTATGGGTTGAAGCAAGCATCTCGGAGTTGGAATATACATTTTGATGAGGAGATCAAAAGGTTTGATTTCGTCAAGAACAAAGAAGAACCTTGTGTTTACATGAAGGTTAGTGGGAGCGCACTTGTAATCCTAATCTTATATGTGGATGACATATTATTGATTGGGAATGACATTCCTATGCTGGAATCCGTTAAGACCTCATTAAAAAATAGTTTTTCTATGAAGGACCTAGGAGAAGCAGCATATATCTTAGGGATAAAGATCTATAGAGATAGATCAAAAAGACTAATTGGATTAAGCCAAAGTACTTATATTGACAAGGTGTTGAAACGGTTCAACATGCAGGAAGCCAAGAAAGGGTTCTTGCCTATGTCGCATAGCATAAGTCTTAGCAAGAGTCAGTGTCCTTCGACAACTGATGAGCGAGACCGTATGAATGGTATTCCATATGCTTCAGCTATTGGATCTATCATGTATGCCATGATATGTACTCGACCAGATGTATCATATGCTCTAAGTGTTACAGCGATACCAAGTGATCCGGTGAAGGTCATCGGGCAGTTGTGAAAAACATTCTTAAGTACTTGAGAAGGACTAAGGATGTGTTCTAGTTTATGGCGGTGATGAAGAGCTCGTTGTAAATGGTTACACGATGCAAGTTTCCAAACCGACAAAGATGATTATCGTTCGCAATGCTGGTTTGTATTCATTTTGAATGGAGGAGCGGTGAGTGGAAAAGTTCCAAGCAAGAGGCGATTCTTGATTCTACGACGGAGGCCGAGTACATTGCGGCTTTTGAAGCTGCAAAGGAAGGTGTTTGGATAAGGAATTTTATTGCTGAATTGGGTATGGTCTCGAGTGCCTTGAGCCCAATGAATCTCTATTGTGATAATAATGGAGCCATTGCGCAGGCTAAGGAGCCTAGATCCCATCAGAAGTCCAAGCATATACTCAAGCGCTATCATCTTATTCGCGATATTGTGAATAGAGGAGATGTAAAGATATGCAAAGTACATACGGATTTAAATGTTGCTGATCCGTTAACAAAGCCTCTCACACAACCAAAACATGAGGCGCACACAAGAGCTATTGGTATTAGATACTTAAATGATTGACTCTAGTGCAAGTGGGAGATTGTTGGAGATATGCCCTAGAAGCAATCATGGAGATGATTATATGTTCATAATTTATTGGATAATTTATTGTTCCTTGAATAATATCGTTAATATTTATTATCAAGTATGTGACTTGATTGTGAAACTCTATATTTATCTTTGTGATGATTATTCTAAAGCGATCCCTAGTCGGAAACATATGAGGACACATATGAATAGACTAGCATATGTATTGGTTGATGATCATGTTTCACGGATCATAGATATGGAGATATCAAACCAATAATATGACACATGTTAGTGAACATGGGGTTGGATCGACCCACCATGAGACACTGCGAGAATGTTGTATTCTTTTGTGTCATCAGTTGGTCTCTTTTACAATATGTATGTTATATCCTTAGACTTGAGATCGTCGCATGCACTCAAGATGTATAGTGACTTACTTAGGGGTTGCCAAACGCTACTCCGTAACTGGGTAGTTATAAAGGTAGCTTTCGGGTTTGTCATGACACATGCGTCGAGGCATGGTCGATCAAGATAGGATTTGCCCCTCCATGCAACGGGAGAGATATCTCTAGGCCTCTCGGTGATCGGATTCCAAAAATGCATGTCCATGCTATTCATGGTTAAAGAGTTAACCATAGTCGAGGAATTCGAATCACGTGATCGAAAAGAGTGGTTGAGCTAACCAACAAGGATGGCACGTACGCTTTGAGTTTGACCAATATCGTGAGGCAAAGGGAAATACATATGAGATTTGTTGAGGTTCGTCCGATGTGATATTTACGTTTACTTGGGATTCGGCATGTCCTGCTAGGGGCCACTACCGATTAGTGGACGAGTAGGAGTACTCGGGCCATGTCCAAGTGCACGTGAACCTATAGGTCGCACGCAAAAGGGCGGGACACGTTTTGGATGGTGATCCGAATTCTTATAGGCCACGAGTTCCTAATGGGCCTCAAGTTCGAGATCCATCATGGATGCTTATATATAGAGAGGAGGTGGCATAGGGTCAAGTGTGATTTTCGGAATTCCCAAAACCCTAGCCACCACACCTCCTTCGCCCAAAACCGCGCAGCCATCGCTAGCACTTCGGCGCGTGGTGTTCCTGCCCCGTACGTGTGGATACCTTGGAGGCGTTGCTGCGAGGCTTCAACGCTAGGACGATCCGCAATCTGTGACGGCCACGGGGAGCACTTGGAGGAGGCGCGAGACTAGTACGACTACAACCGCACCAACGCGCTACATCGACTCTTCTTCCACTGCGAATCTGCGCGTCTAGTGGTAATCCCGTAATCTATTACTAGCGGAGGTTCCTTGGTTGCGCGGTAGATTTTTTAATTTATGCTAGTGTAGCCTACCCGTGTTTCAACACTACTGATTGCTGATATTTCCCTCCTTCGCTGGTAGCTAAAATTCCCTACTGTTGACTATATTTTGTTATATAAACTTGCCAATTCCCCTTTTAGATGCTTAAGAAATTATGTGTCTTATTTTTGTGGCATCCATTGTTATTTCATATAATGATTTTCCATGATTTCAAAGCATTTGATGACATGTTGTCTGAATGTTTCCATGTGGTTACCATAATCAAAGGTTCACCTTCATTGTAGAATTACCTTATGCTAACCATGCTGTGAACAATTTTTTCTGGTTCAAATAAAGTAGGAGGTATGTACCCATCGTACTTCAAAAATTTCTAGATTCGATTTTCCCTCTGCCTCTCTGTATTGGTTACTAATGCAATGATTGTCCTTTCCCTGTAGTAATTCCTTTCTTTCTTTCTTTCTGTTATGATTTCACATGCTAGCTTCCTGTGCCAACTAGGATGGCCCTGTGCTAATTAGGCATAGCCTAATTCTGGTGTCAAAGATTTCCATATTCAATTTTCTCTCTACCTCTCTGTATTCCTTACTAATGTAATTATTGTCCTTTTCCCTACAGTAATTCCTTTCTTTTTTCCATTATGATTTCACATGCTAGCTTCTTGTGCCAGATAGGATGGCCCTGCAGTACTTAGGTATAGCCTAATTATGAGAGTACTACAAAACAAGGCAGATTATTTGTGCTTACTTGTTTTTAAATTGGTCCACTATGATGTTGCCTAGGATGTTCATGTCTATCCTTTCATTGATTCACAGGCCATACCACTACTTCAAATCAGAAAAAATGTACCCAGGTATCAGAGGTATTCATTGGTTGTGAAATTGTCATTACTGCACTATTTCCACCCACTACCACTGTCCTACCATGTCTGAATGGCTTATGCTGGCGTGTTTCTTCCTGCTATATATGCCTACCGAAACATACCTTTTGTTCCCTGAATTACGCGTGCTATACATCTTTCGTTTCCTGAATTATATCTGCAGTCTGTTCCATCATACGTCTATGTTGGTACACTACATATAGATGCTACCTGTAAGACTCAATATGCTTGCTTGTTTTGACAGGACCGCAGTGAAATTCTCGGCCCACAATTTGTATTCTTACATTGCCAATTCATCTACCTATGATCTATTTAGATTCTCCAATTATGTGTGTTTCTCGGTCTATGGCCCTAGCCTTCCCTAACCCGCTCCGCTTCTGTCGCTTGATCTTGTTACTTCTTTCACTATGCTTTTCCTCACATAAATGTCGCGCGCCAGCATATGTCCAACATATCCTCCCAGCCAACTGGCAAGAACAATTGGACCACACCGAATGTAAGGATCAACCATGCCCAGAGCAGTGCAGAACACATAGCGCTACAAATCCAAGCCACTACAGCCTTACATATGTATCATCACACATATTTCTTTTGCTCTTGCGTACTGAAACACAAATCCAATTTTTCTAAATAGTGAGTTCACTTTTCCACACAAAAGGACTTTTCTATTCCCTAAGGCTACTATTTGGTACATTATGTTGTTCTTTTCCGGCTGACTTGATGAATTCGGTGTTCTTATTTCTTTGCATCCTGAAATATGCCTACTGGGTTGAAAACTATGTTGAAACTATACAAGCAAATAAAACTGTTAAGACATATGAAGTCACACAGTACAGACTAGAAACTTTCTTATGTTGGATCCACTTCTAGCTAGGAAGCTTGAACATTTTAATTACTATCTATTGATTTTGATTGCATGGGTGACTAATCATACGATGAGTCCGAGTCAACTTTTAGATGATATATTTCTTTCTGGTTGTTTTATTTTCCTTACCATGTCCAATTGCTTCTAAAGACCAGTACTAGTTGTTGGCAGTTTCTATTACAAAGTATTAAACAAAAGCTACAATGCTATCATGTGATGTAAGCTATTGTCTCTATGGAGTACTATGGACCATCTTGCTCACTTCATTGGTTCATTTATGCTTATTTGAGACATCTTTATGAAATCATGACCTTCTACCATCCTTGTGAGTTGTGACCTGTTTGTTGCACACAACAAATTTTCCTTAATAACATGTGCTTTTTTTGTGTGTATGATAAAATGTGCTTCTATTCTGTGCTGTTTAAACTGAAATGTTCTGGTGTTTGTCTGCATGGTCAAATTTCTGATCCAGGAAGAGCCCTATTATGTGTATGGTGAAAATTATATGTACTTATAATGAAATCTGTATGGATATGGACAGTCACTGATATGTAGGCCCTGCTGTTGGATGCAATTCAGGGGAAGCACGTTTGATCATGACTGTTCATACGGATTTTATTACTAGGTGTTAGGTTTGTAATGCTTTTTTTTTTCATATGCAAAGATTCTCTAATCCACAAAATTTCCTAAAACATGTGTCGAACGCAGGCTTAGATTAGATGTCAATCAGTAGAAGAGTATGTGTGCAGATTGCAGAATAATGTGGAATTAGTTACGTGGAGTCATGGCAAACTTTTTAGCCATGAGTGCTAGACGATTTGATCTCACCTGCTTTACACCTGCTCTTAAGTTTATTAGAAGGGAACCCGCGCCAATTAGATTAAAGACAATGAATGGTAGTGTTGTACTGATGTTGCAACCTGATAAATCGCTCCTCTACTCTTGCATATATTAGATTAAAGACAGTGAACGGTAGTGTTGTAATCTACAGAATAGATATAACAAGGATCTAATAATCCTTATTTTACTATTTACCTGTAATTAGTATTATGGGTAAATATGATGTCATACGGCTATTAAATATACCCCAATCAGGTGGCCGTAAGTTATTCTTCGACCATCTCCTAGTCGTAGGTCTTTCTACGACTACCATGTGATTGTAAGTTCCTCTACGATCACTTCTGGTCGTAAGTCCCTCTACGACTAGTACTCAGTCATAAGCTTTTCTATGACTACCCTCTGGTCGTAAGTCCTTCTACGACCACCTCTGTCACGACTTCTTTATAGTTAATTAGGTCCACTTGCCTGTAGGCCAATTAACTATGAGATCTAAGAAGTCAATATACGCAGTTATTCTCTGGAGTAACTACATGTAACACACCATTATCTCTGATTGATAACCACCAGGCAACGTGGGGAGGTTACTACTCCGGTGATTACTACCATTATTATGAAATAATGGGGTCACTACTACAAAACATGCTATACCAGACACCTCATCACAGACGGTTCCAAAGGAGCCGTCTGTGTTGAACTTATACAAACGGTTCCCTTTGGAACCGTCTGTGATAGTGTCTCATCACATACGGTTCTTATTACCAACCGTCTGTGATACTTCACAGACGGTTCATAATAAGAACCGTCTGTGATAGTGCCTCATCACAGACGGCTCCTTATACCAACCGTCTGTGAAGTATTACAGACGGTTGGAAGAAGGAGCCGTCTGTGATGAGGACACCTCATCACAGACGGTTAGTATAACGAACCGTCTATGATACTTCACAGACGGTCCGTGATACCAACCGTCAGTGTGTGTATCCTCATCAAAGACGGTTGGGATTAACAACCGTTTGTGATTTTGATTTTACCATGGCTTTAAATTTTCCATACTCTCTGATTTTACCATGGCTTTAAATTTTCCTTACTCTCTGATTTTACCATGGCTTCAAATTTTTCTTACTCTCTGATTTTACCATGGCTTAGAATTTTTCTTACTCTCTAATTTTACTACCATGGCTTAGAATTTGATTTTACCATGGCTTCAAATTTTTCTTACTCTCTGATTTTACCATGGCTTAGAATTTTTCTTACTCTCTAATTTTACTACCATGGCTTAGAATTTGAAAGCCATGGTAAAATCAGACTATGGCTTTCAATTTTCCTTACTCTCTAATTCTAAGCCATGGTAAAATCAGTCTAAGCCATGGTAAAATTTGAAAGCCATGGTAAAATCAGAGAGTAAGAAAAATTGAAAGCCATAGTAAAATTAGAGAGTAAGAAAAATTCTAAGCCATGGTAAAATCAGAGAGTAAGAAAAATTGAAAGCCATGGTAAAATCAGAGAGTAAGGAAAATTGAAAGCCATGGTAAAATCAGAGAGTAAGGAAAATTCTAAGCCATAGTAAAATCCAAATCACGACGGCTCTTAATACCAACCGTGCGTGATGTGGTATACTATCACACACGGTCGTATTAAGAACCGTGCAGCGATGAGTTACTTATCCGAGCGGTTCGTGATCTGAACCGTCGTGATTTGTCATCACATACCGTTTTTGTATGAAACCGCTCGTGATTCGCAATGCGAATTTGAAAATTTTGAGCAGCGCGCGGGAGGCAAACTATGTCCTTATATATTATGGCCGACCTCCTATGGGCGCCGATCTCGCACTCCGCAGCCCGATCCTCCTCTGGGCTCGGTCCTCCCTTGCTCCGGCAGTCCTCCTCCGAGCTCCGGCCGTAGCCTGCTCCTCCGTCCTCCGTAGCTCCTCGGCCCCGCTACACCTCCAGCTCGGTCCTCCCTTGCTCCCGATCCCCAACCTTCGACGTGGTCTTCCTCCCAACACCGTGAGTCGACGCCGACACCAACACCGACCTCCTCTAGTCCTCCTCTGGACGCGCCGAAGTTCCTCCAGTCCTCCTCCGACGCTGATGTCTCTAGTATATGAGGTTCTGTTGGTACTTTTGTATATGAGGTTCTATTAGATTCAGATCCAGATTTGTATGTATGAGCTTGTGGTACTTGTGTTAGATTCATATTCAGATTCTACTTCTGTTGGTACTTGTATATGACCGAGTGTATGCATGTATCCATGAATCCATAGCTTGAGAAATTTATTGGGAGGTTTAGGAGTTGGGAATCCATGTATGTGTATCAATGAATCCATGTTTGGGAGGTTTCGGAAATGGCAGTGTATGTGTATGAGTGTATCCATGAAATGGCTATTTTTTTTTGCAATCAAAAACCTATCACGAGCGGTTCGAACAAGAGCCGTGCAGGCAAACATATCACGAGCGGTTGAACAAGAACCGTCGTGATATCAATAATCCTGAGCGGTTCTTGTTCAACCGTGCGTGATAGCTATTTTCACGAGCGGCTCTTGTTCCAACCGCTCTATGGATAGCTTTATCACGAGCGGCTCAAAACCGTCGTGATAACCGCTGTTATCACAGGCGTACTTTTACGCAGCGGTTGGAAACCGTCTGTGATGACAGTTCCGAACCGTCTGTGATGAGGCTTTCTGTAGTAGTGGGTGCCTCTTGACCTAGAACGACTACCTCTGCACGTACTATAAAAAGACTTCAGTCAGAGAGAAATGGAAAAAAGGAAGGAGGGACAATCGGTAGCAGCACTAGCCTAAGTCTTTTCCATTGATTGTAACCAACATACACAATACAATAGACACAGGAGTAGGGTTGTTATTCTCTGAACCTGTATAAAAATCTCCGTGTCTTTTCTGTCTACGTGATCAATTGTGGAGACCCCTCGAATTAAATAATCTTTACATAAGATCGGTTATAAAACACCGTCAGTTGGCGCCGTCCGTGGGGATCTTTTGGTAATTCCTTGTCAACAGTTCTTCTTTTCTCTTTGATGCTTCCATGGTAGGAGAGTGGAACGAGGAAAACTGGTTCAACTTGGCCGATTACACAGACATCGACATGGATGTTGGTTTCAAATCATCCGATGGTATTGCCGCCTCTGAAGATCTTCTATCAGATCTCAGAGACCACACCACCGGCGGAGTTGAGGAGGGATCCTTATCCCCCACAATAGTACGCCTAGTTGAGGGACCAGCCTCCTCAGAGGGCAAGGGTCAACACGACCACAAACAGGGTTGCTCTAAGACAGACTCACAACGCGACGAGAGTTTTTTCTTTGAGTGTTCGAGTCCCCTTAAGGCAGTACGACCTAGCGAGACAAGTTTTGGAAGCCATCATTCCAGAGCTTCATCGGCACCTAATGGTCCTTTCTCTCTGGCTAATCTCGCAGAGGAGGGGATCAAACACGCTTTTCCTGCAAGTTCGACCATCCCATCGTAGGGCACACCTACGGACGGAGACGGTTATAACTCGGAGTTCTCCTTCCTGGAGGGGTTTACTCCAAATCGCCAGATGGTGTCTCCCGACTACTCCTCAAGCGAGGAGGCCTCGAGCACAAGTGAAGGTCATCAACAGGAGGTCTTCGTCATTCCCTCTGGTAAGGATCATTCTCCTAGAAGTAGGATTGACGATACTCCCCGACGGGTACACACTACGTCTCCTCGTGGCAATGACAAGAGCACCACCGCTAATGAACAGGGTGAACACCTTGATGAGCGTGCAGGAAATCCTCAACATTCTCGCACTCCACTGAAACCAACTCAAGGGTCTGATATCGGTGATCTTGAGACAACTCGACAGAGAAAAATAGTGTCCTAGAAAAATCTCCCTAGGCACGCTCATTATCAGTTAGAGGAAGTTCAGGAGCTTCAGCACATCAACGACTTGCTTGAGAATCCAACTCAAGAGCTCACTCGAGTACCACGCTACGATCTCTTCGCCGAAGAGATCGCATGGAGGCTTCGGAACACGATGGCAAAACTCGAGCGTCCTCGTCGACATCATTCCAGAAGTCGTAGCTGTACGACTCCATTATCCGCCAGTTGTTCGAACAACTCATTGCATAGAGATCAACATTATTATCGATCATGTCGCTCTCCTGACTTGAGGAAGGCTCCTCGAACATCTGAAGATCGATAAGCTCCCAAGAGAGGTGATCTTTCACCACTCCAAGGTCGAAATCTACAGCAGTAGACGGAATACGAGGAGTATTTCCCTCGTAAGACTGAGGCCTACTATAGGTCAAGTCCACCCGTGACTGGGTATCATCGAGTATGATCACCTGGTGATGTTAACCCTTCTTTCCTACAAAAAAGGAGCCAATAAGTTATCACTAGATGTCGGGCGTTTTCACCCGATTTCCGAGCAGTTCGCTGGCCACCTCGTTTCCGACCAGCGAACATGGAGAGATTCGATGGAACCCAAAATCCCATTGAATTCCTCTAGATCTACACAACAGCTATCCGAGCAGCAGGAGGAGGAGAGCATGTAATGGTGAATTACCTTCCGACTGTGCTTGAAGGGTCTGCTCGATCATGGCTATTAAACCAGCCACTCGAGTCGATCTACTTGTGGCAACATCTTTGCGGCCTTCTGCTGGCGAACTTCCAGGGCACCAACAACCACCCTGGAAAGGAGGACGAACTGCACCAGATGAGACAAAACGCTCATGAAACTCTACGTCAATTCTTCAGATGCTTTAGTCATGTTCATAATTCCATTCCAGAGGTTTCTGACTAATTTGTTATCAGAGCCTTTAAGCAGGGAGTCCGCAGCAGAAGGATAACGGAGGACATTGCTTTGAATCCTCCAGCCACTGTCGCCGAACTCTTCGAGATGATCGATAGATATGCGACTGCCGCTGAAGCAATCGAGTGGAACAACACTATCGATCGAGAGGACAACATTCCTCAAGATGCAGGCGAAGGTGGTAAGAAGAAGGATAAAAAGGCTAAAAAATCCAAGAACAAGGCGAAGGGTCATAAAACTCAAGCCACTGGTTCTGAGGAGGTTTTAGCCGTAAGCGACAAAGAGCCACGTAACTCCAAACAAAATTCCGACTGAGGCAAAGGTAAGCGCCCCGAACGGAAGAATGATATACCGAGGTGGTATCCTTTTCATAAAAAGGAAGGACATGACCTTCTCAACTATCGAGTTTTTCTACAAAAACTCGAAGACTATTACTCTAGCAAAGGGCCGCTTCCTACTCTTGAACAGGTAGGTCAAACAAGTGGTCGGAAGGAGTCGGATGACGATGTGGAGATGCCATTTCAGGATCCACAGCACACCATCGATCACATCTATGGGGGATCATCGGCATATGAGTCAAGGCGACAGCTTAAAGCTGTCGAGCGTGAGGTAAACTCAATCGACTCTTGTCGGGACCCGAAATTACGATTATGGACCCTCTGTGTATAATGCACTAGTCCAGGATCATGCTAGTGCACATTGCGTCAACACATGTGAATATCGATCCACACAAGCGATAAATAGAGTAAACGATTAATTTGAATAATAAATACTGGTTTTGACCTTATGGTCGAGTTTACACTTATTGAGCCACGCAGGGCTAATAGAGAATAAAATAGCAGCGGAACAGAAATAACTTCAGTGTAGATCCCATCAATTCACCACAGGCAACCAATTGGGATCCAGACCTTAACGATCAGCAACCTTCGATGAACTCTTCCTCGAAAGCAGGTGTAGACTCCTCTTCTGTAGGTTTGGGCGCAAGTTTTACAACAAGTGTGAGTACACAACCATACTTGCAAATCATACCATAGAATGCAATTTATAGATGCAGGCTTATTCCAAAAGAAAAGGCTTCTGTGTTTCTTTTGCATGAAAGAAATATTTGGAATGAAATACAATAATAGATTGAAATGTAATTTAACACAAATAGACAATAGTAATTTAACAGTTATTTTCACAAAGATACAAAGCTAAGCAGATTATTTCACATAGCCATATGATTTAGATCACATAGCTCCCATCCCAAACATTTTATGAAAATCTACCCCTCGTGTGAAATCCCCGAGCATGTCCATGTCCGCGGACGCGGCTATTCGAATAGATTGTTTAACACTCTGCAGAGGTTGTACACTTTACCCACACGATACAACTAGTGTTGCAAGCGCTAATAATAACAAAATAGTTCAGAAACTTCATCTCAACATTGATACTCCTGATGTGCTTACAAACCGCTATGCCAACCCAAATGAAGCGTTTTGGCATAACACACATCGTTGGACAGGGACACGGCGAACCACCCCGTGATGCGACTACCTTGTAGTACACACCTCCACCCATAGCCTAACCTACAACCTGAGTAATCAATGCTAAGAATCCATAACCTACTAAGTTAGGCCCGTCCCATCAGGCATGTGGTC
Source organism: Ampelocalamus luodianensis (assembly GCA_036346255.1). NCBI lineage: Eukaryota > Viridiplantae > Streptophyta > Magnoliopsida > Poales > Poaceae > Ampelocalamus > Ampelocalamus luodianensis. The sequence goes on along the minus strand of CM070622.1, from coordinate 47,168,586 downwards.
GTACAGTAAGGCTCAGTTCAATGGCACACAAAGTTAAGTCCTTAACTGACCACTGACCAAGGCAAGACTTCCATCTTCTAACTATGCCACAAAGATTATTATTCCCTTTCACAAAGTCCACCATATCACGTAGTATCCACCACTTGCCTCAGTCTAAATCCTTTCCCACCCTGTTGGTTAAGTGCAACACATGCTATCACAAAGTAATAACACATAGTACACAGTTTTACACAAAGTTCCATAGTCACTTAGTCAAAGTTATAATTGCAACTCAAATGATAAGTGAGACTCATAGCATGGCTAAGCAATCTACTCGTATCTAACCAACCCACGTTGGTAATACCATAGCACCAACAAAATATGAACCAATCAAGGGTGACAAAAGATTATGACATATCAATTAGCCAAGGTGGTGTAACAATTTGGACAATAGCTATACTCAAAAGCATTTAAATAAATAATTAAAATAGAATGCAATACTTTGAAACAAAGTATTTTGAAAACTGGGTTCAATATGATCAAAGGTATAACTTGCCTTGGAAAAGGTCTAGGTACTGGTCTTGATCTTGAGGTACTCCTTCTTCTCAAAAAATTCCCCGACGTATCGACGTCTACTCGCAAACGAAGCAAACAAACAAAACAAATAAATAGCAGAGGCAAACCAAACTCCAATAATTAAATAAAAACCTCAGCTAAATAGATCTCGAATTTAGATGAATTTAGGAATTTGAATGGGCTCAATCAGAGTTCGGATGCAAAAGATATGGGCTTTGGAAGTTTTAATCTAAAAGAAAACCAAATTTTGGATTTACTGGAATTTTCGAATTATTTCTTGAAAGAAAAATCGGATTATTGTGCAAGCATGACGTCAGCACAGAGAATTCGGGATTTAAAAGAATTACTAACAAGTGGAGCCCACATGTTAGTCTCACGGCTCACGGTAGACTAGGTCTACCGAGCCTCGGGATCTGGGTGCGGTGGACCGTACCGCGTGGGCGCACACGTGTCTGCTGACACGGTGCCACGCATGCGACACATAGGCAACGAGCTGTGCTGGTGCTGAGGTTGCGGCTAACGCGGCGGCGGAGGCTCGGGAACCAAAGGTTTCGGCGACTGGCGGCGCTTCGCTGGCAGTGGATGGTACCAGTGTGTAGAGGGTGACGCGAGGAACTCACAGGTATGCTCACGGGTGCTCGGGGGTGACGAGGATGGCCGGCGGCGAGGTCGAAGCGGTGGAGAAGCTTCGGGCTCGACGGGATCTGGGTTACGGCGGTGCTCCGGCGAAGTGAAGGCCACCAGGATGAAGCCCTCGCTCTTGCGATGACGACAGTGCAGACCACACTACTCCGGCGGCTCTGGTTGCGGCGGAGAAGGTCGTCAGAGAAGGTGGCAGCGCAGATTGCTTCCTCGAGCTCCTGCGGCGGCTAGGGTCGGCGCGGGCGATGAGGCGGCTAGGGTTGAGGTGCGGACGCTAAGGGCTCGCCTCACTTTTATACCCGGAGGCTCGGGAGAGTTCAAGGCACGGACACCCAAATCGGGATCACGCGGCGGTGGCATGGAATCGTAACAGATTCGGAGACGATGAACAGGGATTTGGTTGGGCCCACTCGTCAGCGACGAGGGCTCGCGCGGGTCCGTGTGGCAAACGATACGGCGAGGCTGACAGGTAGGGTCAGGAGCGGTCGCGCGCGAGAGGAGAGGCGTCATACCGAGAGTTGGGCGGGTGGGCGCAAGCGGGCCATGCCATGTGGAAAGGAAGATTAGGTGAAGAGATTATTGTCAAATATGAGATTTTAATTAGTTTTCTATTTTATAAAATAGCAGAAATTCAAATAGGCAAAAGAAAATAGCAAATGAACTCAGAAAAATGCTAGAAAATATATCTGAGCACATAGAATCAAAATAAAATAGTTTTGACTATTGTTCATGTTGAGATTATTCATATTAAATGTTTTTGATACTGAAGTCCAATATTAGGCTTTTGAATTAAATTCAAATAAATCCAAATGGTGACTTTTCTCCCTATTAACTATTTAAAAGATCTTTAAAACTTAGAAAATTAGGATGTTACAACTCTCCTCTTGTCAATAAGATGCCGAAGTGGTCGGAAGTTACTATCTCATTCGAGAAGGGTGACTGCCTGATCCCTTCGACTAGACCAGGTCAATTTTCGATTGTGGTCGAACCCACCAGCAACAATTGTCGAGTAAATCGAGTATTGGTTGATGGTGGTAGCTCGTTAAACATACTGTTTATGAGTACCCTAGACGAGATGCAGGTTTGTAACACCCTAGCTATGCGGAAGCCAAGATATTACCTAAAAAACTAACATACATCAATAATACAAAATACTTTCATTCATCTATCTACTAATAACCAGTTAGAGTCAACAATTGATAGAATGAACATAAAAATTGAACCAGAATTTAACAACATAACAAACTCTATTTACCTAATCATGAAGAGGCATCTATGATAATCATATCAATAGACTATACGAAGATTTTAGGCAATTACCAATTCAATCATATCCTAAGAAAGGATAACATCAACCATCATACTCCAGTTATTACAATCCAAAGATTATCGAAAGAAAGGTAATAACAGGTTCGTCTAATTAACAAGTGAATAATGTGAAGTGAATGAATGATTCGTGACTATTCCCTCCTAAGCATGTCGTCTTTAATGTTTACCTAAAACAAGTAAACATGGCAAGAGTGAGTCCACGACTCAGCAAGTATAACAGAACAATATGAGCCATACTGAATAAGAACGTAATAGAATGATCGGGTAAGAACATAACATCAAATAATAGAATTTGAATGTAGGATGAACGAAGAGGAACACATCAGTCAAATTATGGAATATGAATTTAGAATAATAGAAATAATATGAATGAATGAAATGCATGAACTCCACTTCTGCTTATACTGGTATAGCTAGAGACACACCCGTTGGTGTTCACTTAGGCCCACATTTAACAAAATGCGGGGATCCAAGGCCCGTATGAAGAACGTTTCATACGGAGATCCAAATCTGCCCACTTTGGAATGGTGGGTCTTACGTACCCATACTGGAATTACTCATTGCACATTCATCAATCAAGTGTAACAAATAGCAATGAAGACAAATGAATTGTACTTGCCTTTCGAACTGCGATGCATTAGGAGGCAAGGACGAAGCCACTAATCTCGAACCCTCTCCTCCTACACAATTGGATTACTTGAATAAGGAACAACGTGAATAGGACGCTACTCGAAATGCTTAATCGCATCAACCTAAACCCAAGGCTCACATGGTCGTTCTATCCAATTAACCCAACAGTTTAACAGGATGATAAACTGGACAGCAATAATAAACACATCATAACTATTGATCTGAGACTCGAAACAGAGTGAGCTCAGATCCTAAGGAAAGATAACAAAAATATTCACATTAACCTAGTTGGGTGAATCCTTTAATTCGGCCATTAACTTAGGCTAGCCCTCAACTGAAAGTCTAACACAAATCTGTTAGGAAGAATTTGATAGCCAGATTGAAACAAACATTACTTTTGATCTACAAATCCAAATTGAGTGTTCTTTATGAAGCTGGAAAGTTTAGCAAAAATTCTACAACAACTTAGTTGGGAGAAAACCCAGAATCTGCACTTAACGTAATCATAACTTCCACTACTACAAAACAGGTCATACTGGACGCCTCATCACAGACGGTTCCAAAGGAGCCGTCTTTGTTGAACTTATACAGACGGTTCCCTTTGGAACCGCTCGTGATAGTGCTCATCACGCAGCGGTTCTTATTACCAATCGCTCAGGATACTTCATGACGGTTCATAATAAGAACCGCTTGTGATAGTGCCTCATCACGACGGCTCATTCTACCAACCGTCTGTGAAGTATCACAGACGGTTGGTAGAAGGAGCCGTCTGTGATGAGGACACCTCATCACAGACGGTTAGTATAATGAACCGTCTATGATACTTCACAAACGGTTCGTGATACCAACCGTAAGTGATAAGTACCTCATCACAGACGGTTGGGATTAACAACCTTCTGTGATTTTGAAGCCATAGTAAAATCCAAATCACAGACGGCTCTTAATACCAACCGTCTGTGATGAGGCACTTATCACAGACGGTTTGTATTAAGAGCCGTCTGTGATGAGTTACTTATCACAGATGGTTCGTATCACGAACCGTCTGTGATTTGTCATCACAGACGGTTTTTGTATGAAACCGTCTGTGATTCGCAGCGCGGGAATTTGAAAATTTTAAACGTGTGCGCGGGAGGCAAAATATGTCCTTATATATTATGGTCGACCTCCTCTAGGCGCTCAGTCTCGCACTCCCGCAGTCCCGGTCCTCCTCTGGGCTCGGTCCTCCCTTGCTCTGGTAGTCCTCCTCCGAGTTTGGTGTAGCTGCTCCTCCGGTCCTCCCGCAGCCCACGGCCCCGCTACACCTCCGTGCTCCGGTCCTCCCTTGCTCCCGCAGTCCCCAATCTTCGACGTGGTCTTCCTCCCCAACAGCTGAGAGTCGACGCCTACACCAACGCTGACCTCCTCTAGTCCTCCTCTGACGCCGACACCGAGCTCCTTCAGTCCTCCTCCGACGTCGATGTCTCTGTTATATGAGGTTCTATTGGTACTTTTGTATATGAGGTTATATTAGATTGCAGATCAGTTTGTATGTATGAGCTTGTGGTACTTGTGTTAGATTCATATCCATATTTCATTAGATTCTCCTCTAGATTCTACTTCTGTTGTTACTTGTATATGATCGAGTGTATGCGTGTATCCATGAATCCATGGCTTGAGAAATTTATTGGGAGGCTTAGCAGTTGGGAATCCATGCATGTGTATCAATGAATTCATGTTTGGGAGGCTTGAAATGACAAAGTATGTGTATGAGTGTATCCATGAAATGGTAATATTTTTTGCAATCGAAAAGCTATCATAGACGGTTGGAACAAGAGTCGTCAGGAAAACAATATCACGACGGTTCTTGTTCCGAACCGCTGCGTGATAGCCGCTTCACGACGACTCTTGTTCCAAACCGTCGTGATAGTTTTATCACGCACGCTCAAAGACCGCTCAGGATAACCGCTGTTATCACAGACGTGCTTTTACGCACGGTTGGAAACTGTGCGTGATGACGGTTCGAACCGTCTGTGATGAGGTTTTCTGTAGTAGTGTTAATAGACAAATTGACAGTTAATTCACGTCAGATTTTCAGGACAGCAGGAAAGAATCTATCATATCTTTTAAACCGTAAATCGGAATTGAGTAAACTTGGTCTCTCCCAAAAGTTAAGACCGAATCCCACATATCTCTAGGAGATGGGATTCCCTAATTCGTGCTTTAAGAACATGAACTCAGCCGCACAACATACTGGACAGAACTGTTCTACTAGCAGCAGCAATTCGATCCAATCAACCTAATCAAATTCGCATCTAATATGAATCAAACAGTAAAGAACGTCTTGTGTTACCCTTGTAGAACCCCAGGAAAACGTTGAACAAAACCCACGAAGAGGACCCTTCTTCTCCTTTCCCCCTTCTCCTCCTTGTTCCACGGTCGGCCACCACGGCGAGGAAACAGCGACTCGGGAAGACAGCAGTGCAGGGAGTTGAATCAGTAGGAAAACTTGGTTGGGGTGGAGGTGGAGGTGCCAGGGATCTGATGGGGGTGGCAGCTCAAGGAAAGGAGGATGTGGGATAGCGGCTTGGAGGGGGGAGGAGGAGGCCGGCTAGGGTTAGGAGGTGGGGGCAGGCGCCCCTCCCTCTTGGCCGGCCCAACATGGGCCTTTTGGGCCAAAGCCCAAGCCCAGGTTGGTGATTCTTTGCAGAAAGACCCTTTTAAAATGATTATTCTCTCTTATCTTTATTGCATCTGCTAACGAATATTGAATAAATTCCCTCTCCAAATAATATTCTCCCTAATTGATATTCGGGGTATTACAAGGTTCCTAGGACAAAGGTAAGGCCGGTACGATACTCTTTTCATAGAATCGTACCGAGGTCTTCGGCCAAACCTATTCGCCAAGTTTCTCTTCCTTTAACATTTGGTTCACCAAGTAATTTTAGGACAGATAAGATCTCCTTTGACATGGTCGATTTCAATTTGGCATATGACGCCATACTCGGACAACCAACTTTGGCAAAATTCTTAATAGCTACTCACTATGGGTTTCAATGTCTTAAGATGCTAGGTCCCAAAGGAGTGATCATAATTTATTGTGACAACAAGATGATGCATTCCTGCGACCGTCGGTCCCTCGAGATGGTTGGACAGATACCAGCTCGAGACGAAAGTCAGCATTCGACTAGCAAGTCGAAGTCTAAAGCTGCACCAAAGCCGTACGACCAAGTCAAGGAGGTTCCTCTGGACACGGAGGAGCCCTCGAAGACTGTTCACATCGGGGATTCTTCTGATCCCAAATAGGAAGACGCTCTCATCACTTTTCTCCGAGCAAACACAGATGTCTTCGCGTGGCAAGCATCCGACATGTCCGAGTCCCTAGGGAAGTGATCGAGCACAGGCTAGCTTTATGTCCTGATAAAGTACCCGTAAAACAAAAGTTACAAAGATCTACCCCTGATCGATGAGATGCTATTAGATCAGAATTGGACAAGCTGCTTAAGGCATGCTTTATAAGAGAAGTCAATCACCTAGAGTGGTGGCCAACCCTGTAATGGTTAAGAAGTCAAACGGCAAATGGCGTATGTGCGCAGACTTCACTGATCTTAATAAAGCTTGTCCAAAAGATGATTTCCCTTTACCTCGTATCGATCAGTTGGTTGATTCTACTGCTGGTTGTGAAATGTTAAGTTTTCTAGATGCATACTCTGATTACCAACAGATCGATATGTGTCGAGAAGATGAAGAAACGACCGTGTTCATTACACCATTTGGAATATTTTGCTATGTCAAAATGCCATTTGGTTTAAAGAATGCTGGAGTTTCTTTTCAGCGTTCGATGCAAATGACTTTTTCACGTCAACTAGGCCAAAATTTGGAAGCCTATATTGATGATTTAGTTGTAAAAAGCAGCAAACGACTTAATCATATCGCAGACTTGTAAGAAACATTCGACAACCTCAGAAAGCATCGCTTAAAACTCAATCCCGAGAAGTGTGTGTTCGGAGTCTCTTCAGGAAAATTGCTTGGATTCTTATTCTTTATACGAGGAATTCAAGCAAATCCTGAAAAGATAAAGGCCATCATGCAAATGCACCCCCCGACCACGAAAAAAGAAGTTCAAAAACTCACAAGATGCATGGCGGCTTTAAGTCATTTCATCGCACGCCTGGGAGAAAAAGGACTACCTATCTTCAAACTTCTAAGGAAGCATGAGGGTTTTGAGTAGTCAGAAGAGGCTAACGCTGCCTTTGAGGATGTCAAGAGGTATCTCACGAGTGCTCTTGTCCTGGTTTCTCCGAAACCAGGAGAGACGCTCTTAATTTATCTAGCTGCCACGCCACAGGCAGTGAGCGTAGTACTAGTCGTAGAACGTGAAAAATATACAACGACCGGTTTACTACGTTAATGAAGTTTTACACGGGCCTAAGGAGCGTTACCCTCAGGTCCAAAAACTTCTATATGCCCTCATGTCTTCGAGGAAACTGCGGCATTATTTTCAAGCGCACAAACTAGTTGTGCCGTCTGAGTTTCCCTTGGGAGCGATCCTCCAGAATAGGGAAACAGCTGGACGTATGGTAAAATGGTCAGTCGAGCTTGGGGAGTTCAACATCCATTTCGTGTCCCGAACGGTCATTATATCCCAAATCTTGGTAGACTTTGTCGCCTAATGGACAGATCCTGAACCAATTCAGGATCCCTAGTACGATTCCCACGACCAGTGGACGATGTACTTTGACGGGTCACTTACTCTAAGTGGCTCGGGGGCTGGGGTGGTCCTGGAATCTCCTACCAGAGAGACCTTAAAGTATGCCATACAATTAAACTTTTAGGCCACTAACAACGTGGTAGAGTACAAAGGTTTGCTAGCAAGCATACGAGCCGCGAAAGCACTCTCGATTCGTCAACTACTCGTGAGAGGAGACTCTCAACTAGTTGTGAATCAAGTCAAAAAAGTGTACCAGTGCTCTAATCTGACAATGTCTTGGTACGTATCAGAAATCCGAAAGCTTGAAAAGCATTTCCTCGGTTTTGAGGTACAGTTTATTCCTCGAAAGGATAATTTCCTCGCAGACCAACTTGCTCGTATAGCTTCTTCCTGATCCATATTACCAAAAGGAGTCTTCTTGGAGCAACTTTAGAAGCCGTCCCTGGTCAAAGAACCAGAGACACCTCCTATTGAGACAGCCTCTCTAGAATACGAGGATACCTGGATGATTCCCATCTATGAGTATCTTCAGACAGGTTCCATACCTGATGATGAACTCGAGGCATATCGATTATCCCGAAAGGCCAAAATGTATACTTTGGTTGAAGGAGTACTCTATTAACGAGGCACTCAAGGGGTGCTCATGCGATGCATTCTGCAAAGCGAAGGGTTAAAATTTCTTCACGACATACATGGAGGCATTTGTGGGACTCATGCTTCCCACAAAACACTGGTCGGTAAGGCCTTTCGATAAGGTTTCTATTGGCCAACAGCCCTCTATGATGCCAAGGAGATGGTTAAAAAGTGTGTACAATGCTAGTTTCACAGTAGGCAAATACACCAACCGGCTCAGGCATTACAAACAATCCCTCTATCTTGGCCTTTTGTGACCTAGGGTCTCGATATCCTAGGACCGTTACTCAGAGCTCTAGGCGGATTCGAATTCCTTTTTGTGGCTATTGATACGTTTACAAAATGGATAGAAGCCAAACCTATGACTGGGATAACAATGGAGGCAACAAAAAGGTTTATGATGAGATACGTGATAACTCGATTTGGGGTACCTAGTCGGATAATCACAGATAATGGTAAGCAATTTTCGAGCACAAAATTTCAAAAAATTTGCGACGAGTTGGGTACGAAGTTGTGTTAAGCTTCTGTTGCTCACCCCCAAAGCAATAGGGCGGTCGAAAGAGCAAACGACCAAATAAAGCAAGGAATTAAAACTCGAGTCTTCGACCAGCTTATCAAGCGCTCGGGGGCTTGAGTACAAGAATTACCCTCAGTATTATGGGCAATTGGTACGACTCCTAGTCGGGCTACAGGTGAAACACCTTTCTTTCTAGTTTTTGGTGCCAAAGCCATGCTCCCGCTGTGAGGACCCGGAATATTTAACTAGTAACACTTAACCTCCAAATGGTTCTAGCGTTACTAATTAAACATTCTAAGCCTCGATGGACATATGCTTCCTGCATTGCAAGATATGCACATCATCACAAAATTACACATAATTTCCATACAACATACATCACTAAGTTCAACAACGACATACATAAAGTAAAGTTATTACAAAAGAGCCGACCGGCCAAATAGAACGATATACAAGAGTGACAGCGGAAGCAAAAGCGCCATAAGATGGCTAGAACCAAAAGTCGACCGGTTAGCCATACAAACCACAGGGCAACTGTGAGGACCCCGGTTTATTCGGCTTGTACTGTTTAACCATCCACTTGGTCCTAATAGTGCAAATCAAATAAACCAAGCCTCGAGATATGTATACTTCCTGACTGCAGATACACATCCTGTTAGAAAATCATGCATCAATTCCATTCATACACATAGAGCCAAGCAAAAGCAACAATCGAAAGACATAGATAATATAAAGAGAGTTAGTACAAAGAGAGGCCGACCGCCAAAAGTCACACAGATAAGTAAATACACAATGAAGCAAATGGCCATAAGATGGCGATAAACAAAAGCCAATCGGTGTGCCTTTCACCCACAAGGCAACCAACCGACCGCCAAGCTAATCGTCCCAAACAGCAAGCAACACACACTCACAAAAGTGAGGCCCTTGGGGCTCACCTTCTTCCGCTCAACAATTAATATTAAGCAAGCGGATGAGTACAAAACTTGTTTTTGTACTGCAAGACCGACGTGTGAGATAACAGAACTATAATTAACTACATGCAAGCTTTATTTAAGTGGATGAGGCTCGACTTATTTTCACATAAAGCAAGTTTTTATTTGCAATAAGGTAATAGATTCAAAGCAAGTTTGCAATTAACTTTTATTGTTCAAATAAAAGAGAGACAATAATAACAATAGATAGAGAACAACACCAACCTAGAAGTGACTAACCCATAGTCACCACAACAATAGCATGAAGTACCCTTCATACCACCCATGTCAAGTTTAAGTTTTTAAAAGGTTGTAGTCTAGTTCTTGCACGATGCATCAAGCATGTCCATAACCTAGGACGAGGCTATTCGAATAGTTTAAACCTGCAGGGTGTACCAATGTACCCACACGATAGACCGCCTTTCCACCAGCCACGGTTAGCACACTTCCTATGGTGTGTGCATGGCTAAGTCTAACAAGACGCTTTCCAATGGACGATGCTAATTAAGAGCCGCAACCCACGGGAGAAGGACACATTAGACAGCCTAACCGGTCTGCTAATGCTCCCCTCCAACACCACAAGCACACACACACAAGAACACACCCACCAACCAGCGCATAATTAACACCTCCCAAAGTACTTAGTCAAGAGAGGTTCCATATCCCCTCGTGTGGTTAGCACGCACAAGCGCTGGCTTAGTGACACAAGTAACTCGGTCCTGGGGACTTAGGCACCATTCCAAACACACCCAACAGATCATACCAACATACCATTGTGCCCAAGTCAAGATATAATTTTTGTTTTCAGTTTTTGGTTTGCAAATTGGTAAAACACAAGGGTTGGACATAATGGAATAATAATAGCATTAGTGTGATCAAGATCACCGACTAAGTCAATGATCGCCCAATACTACCGACAACTAGGCATGGCTAAGCGGATGTATTCGAATCTACTAAGTGACAAGAGCTCATCCAACGAACTCTAATCACAAAGAAATAACCTAGGCTCGTAGTAGAGGATAATCAATTACCTACTGATTATGCAACTAGAGGATTAACTAATCAATTTAACAACAAAATAGCAATGCATACATAGAAGTTAAACAAAATATTAGACTTTAAAAGTAATGGGATCAATGGGAAATGATCAAACCGCTTGTTCGCTTGCTGTTGCTCAAATCATATTCGGAGGATCATTCTCGGGTTACCGCAAATGTCGAAGCCTAGCGAAAAGCAAAAGAAGCGAGAACAACCAATAAGACGAGGAACACTTAAACAAAAGAGCAAGCAAAATTTATCCAATTGCGACGAAATTTATGCACAAGGTAAAATAGGAATACACCTAGACATAGAAACTGGAAAAACCTAATTTGGATTTGTGGTGCAAAAGATATTCCCTAAAAACCTATTTTCGGCCATAATGCTACCCTTAATTAGCACTGTTCATAAAATATTTTCTAGAGTGATTTTGCAGCTGAAATTTTTATGGTAGTTAGCTACTGGTATTATAAGGTTACATGTAAATTTTTGGGTCATTTGGAGTTATATTGAAAGAGTTATGATTTGTCTAAATTGTTTAGGGTATTAAACTAAAATATGATCCTTATGATTTTTAAAAACAGTAAAATTTGTGAAACCAATTTTCCTAGCAAATACACTAGCAGTGGAAGCTAATCCAATTGGATTCATACAAAAAAAGAGCTATAGATAAAACGATATGCATTTTACAAGTTTGCTAAAAGTTCAAAAAGCAAGATAAGTTCACTTGTTTACTATTTTTGAAAACGGTTTTCGTGGTTGATCGTGGTCTACACTTATTTTTATATTTAAGTTCAAGGTATAAGGAAGCTAACAAAATTGGAAACATCTAAATTGGATCTATAGTTACAGAGACACAAAAATGACAAGACCCTAAAGTTATTCAGTTTTTGGACTTAGCATTTCCGGGGATTTTCCTAACACCCGGAGACGTGGACGATTGAGAGCCGTCGATCTCAGATCGGACGTCCCCGGTTGAACCCGAGCGACACAGGCACTGAGCGCGCAGAAGAGGGCGGCGACGTGGAGAGCTGAGGGCCGTAGGTCTCTAGATCGGACGACCACTAACGAGCCACGTCGCCCCGACGCTGCTGTCGCTCGTCCGACAACAGAGCCGAACAAAACTCGAGCTCGCGGGCGTGTCGGCGCGAGGAGCTCGTGGCGAGGCCCGAAGGAGCTAAACGGAAACCTATCGCTATTACACACCAGATGGCACCAGCGGCGAGGCCAATGGCGACCTGACGCGGCGGCGCGGCGGCGAGAGGCGGAGGGAGTGCTACGGCCGAAAACGAAAACGATGGCATGGCTAAGCTACGCGCAAATGGACGGGTGCAAAAGCTATGAAGGCTAACGGCGGTGGCGCGACCGAAATAGGGAACCACGGCCACGGTGCAGCAAAAGCTAAACGGGGAAGAGCTTAAGCTCACCAGGGGTTCACTGAAGATGATGACGGGGTTGGGGTGGACGGAGGATGAACGGAGCAGCCCGGCGACGAGGATCAGCGACGGTGCGGGGATGCCTCAACGCGGAGGGGCCGACCTGGGCCAAACCAACAACACGGGGTGGTACCATGAGCTTCGCAATACCACAGAGAAGCTCCAGGAGGCAGGGATTGGGAAATGGGGGTCTTACCTGTAACATCCCAAAGTTATGTTACCAAAATAAAGTATTGTTCTAATTGGATTTTCTGAGAATTTGCCAGAGTTTGATTGCTTTATTTGAATCTTTGAAATTTTGAAAGTCAAATTTGAAAGTTATTTGAAGTTATTGAAGTTTTATTGGATTTAAATTGAAAAATAAAAATTTACTTAATTTCTAGAATTTTCTGAGTTTTTAAAAGCTTTTTCCTAAGTATTTTCAAGCCAAAATAATTTATTTGCAAAATTAAAGGCCAACTTTAAGTTGGAATTATTTTATTAAGTCCAAAATGCCTCTAGGAATTTCTGTGAATTTTTCTAGCATTTTTGGATGTGTTTACTATTTTCTAAAGTCCTTTGAATTTCGAAATAAATCAATTGAAAATCAATTTAAAAGCCGAAAGCCTTCGGCCAAATCTCCTCCTCCGCCCATTTTCTCCGCGCCGCCCACTCCACCGGCCGTCCGCCACTCCTCTCCTCACTCTCTTCCCATCGACCGATCGCCATCCGACGCCACCAAGCGCCGACGCACGCCTTCTCTCTCTTCCTCTCCTCGACCATTGGATCGGTATCCAACGGCCAAGATTCTTCGTAACTTCGGGACCTCCGAATGATCCACTCATTATGAATCGTTGATTTAAATCGACGGTGAGCAAAGCCCCACGCCATCATCTTTTCCGCTTTCCATCGATCGCGATCCAACGCCGCCGACCCTTCTTCTTCCCGCCCCTTCTTCTTCCCCACGACGCCGCGCCCGCCATTATCACCGCGCTGGAGCTCGCACGCCCGCTTTCTCCCACTCTCCTCGCCATCGCGCGCATTCAAAAGCCCTCATCACGCCCCACTTTCCCTCTCTTACTTGGCGGTTCGCTCAAGACGTCGTAACGGCCGCCGCCACACTCACGCCACGATCTCCCACTCCCGACCTCCTCCGCCCTATAAAGGTAGCATGCGGTGCCCTTTCCTCCTCATTCCGCTCCCGCCACCCACTTCTCCTTCACCCTCTCGGTTCGCGAATTGAGTTTGAAGAAACTCGGCGGCACCCTTTCTTCCCGACCGAGTCGACATCGCCGCCGCGGCCCCGCCGACCACACCAACGACATCGCGCCACCGCCGCCACTCCGCGCGTGCACCGCCGCCTAAGGACCACCGGGGCCCTTCCTCGCCGCCGAGCCGAAAGCGCCGCCGCTTCTTCCTCGCCGCGGTGATTTCTCCGCGTTCGAAGGCCGCCAAGGTGAGCCTCATGCTCCCGCTGCCTTTTCTCTATTGATACCATCCACTTCGCCACTCGCCGCCGCTTCGGCGGCGAGCTCACGATCGAGCTCGCCACCGATCAGTGTTCACCGCCGAGCCGACGTGGCGCCGCCACGCCATCGCCACCTCTGAGCCACCTGCGCGCCACCTCGCAGCCGCGCCGCGCCGCCACGCCACCACGCACCGCTAGCACACCCGCACTTCGCATTGCTGCGAGCCGAGTCCACCATGGACCGTTGACCCACCCATGGACCCACCCATTGACTTGGGGCCCACCGCCGCTGTCTCAAAAGATTTCCTTTACAAAATAATTCGCCGAAAATCATTTTCCTCACGACGCCACGCTATGCAATAATTAGGATTTTCTTTAGAAAATAATTCGGAAAATCAATAAAATCTGATTTTAGGTTTTATTTAGATTTAAAACTTCCCGGTTTGTTCTCCTCATACGAACTCCGATTTCGTCCATTCAAATTCCTAAATTCATATAAAATCAGATCTAGCTATCTAAACCAAAATCATTTGATTTTGAGTTCATTTGACCTGCAATTCCTTTAAACCCTAATTTATCCTTTCATGTAATTTCAATCTTATAAAATTCATATCTTTGCTTCCAACTCCGCTTTTAGTCCATTCAAATTTGTAAATTCACATAAAATTATTATCTAGCTAACTAAAGTAAAATACTTCTATTTGGAGTTAATTTGATCTGTCTTTTGGATTTATTTGGATTTGAGTTGAATTGGTCGATTTTCACGATTAGATTTCGACGACTTCGAGAATCGATTTCACACCAATTGAAGAGCAATATAAGAAGATTGAATTTGACTGTGATCATCAACGACTTTGGAGAATCAGATTTGATCAAGAGCAACATAAGAGGATTGATTTTGACTGTATGATCATCGTGATCGCACACTTGATTACTCAAGATAGTACTTGTGAGTACTAGGTGACCGTTAAGAAAACAACGCCACCTCAACACCGTAAGTTCTCATAAGGTGATCTCAAGAAAACAACGCCACCTCATCAAGCGAGGCGTTATACCCTTGATCATATTCATCCTACTATTTTAAATTATTTATATTCTGTTTTAAATTATTACTGCATGCTTATCTATATCAGTATCTTAAATTCCTGTTTTAAATATATAGTTATGCCTAAAATCCTTTGTATGGCCAATGTTGATATTGAATCAAACACATTGTCACCCTAGATCAAACCTGGTTGATACGATAGTATGAACTAGGATCATTTAAACGTATTGCTGCTGTTAGGCCAAACTTGTTTTTGGGGAATTTTAGCCATCAATCAATTATTGATTAAATTGTACCCTTGGCATCTGTGTGTCATGGGAGTTTTATAAATGACTTGGAAAATAAAATAAAATGATGGTTTGGACTTGGGCGGAATGGATGATTGGTGGGTGCAGGTTCATGCACGGGCTTAATCTGGTTAGGGTTAAGGCCCATGGGTTTTATTGGAAAGTTGCTCAAGTCAGTTAAGGACCGGTCTTCGAGCGCATGATGCTACGCCTAACCGTACCACCACATGTCCCGTATGGGCGGAACTTGGCTAAATAATTTGTAATGTCTTAGTGTCGCTTGTGCTATGTTGTTGGTATGGGCGTTGGTCGACATTAGACCCATCTCGCGCAAGAGGGGCTTCCGAGGATGGCCACCAATGGCAAATAAACCTTAGCGCATAAATACATTAAGACGTAACATTGTAAAGGCCTCGACACGTGTTTCTAGACCGCTACTACGGTAGTGAGCAAGTGGCATCGATATATGCCGACAAACTAGAGAAGTCTTGTCATGTGGGTAAAGCCGCACAACCTCTCAGAGTGTAAAACTATTCAATAGCCGTGTCCGCATGTTATGGACATGCTAGCGTAACTACTCAAAGTTAGACTTTGGTTTTGTTTGAAAACAAACTTCTTCAAAACGGTTTATCCAATTGGGAATTAGGCAAACAGCCATGTGATAGGAGGATATCCTTCACCATTCATGTGTGAACGTTATCCACTATAAAATTGAGAATTTTATAAACTTTAGTTATAGATTAACCGATTTGGAATCTAGTACCAAGATTTAAAGAAAATGTCGCTTTATGCAAATAACTTTATAAGCCATCCTTTGTTACATCCATATATGCATGTCATTCATTACTTGACGGTAACTTGCGAGCACGTAAGTTGTGCTCATTCTTGCTTATGCAAACAAATTTCAGAGGAGAAGGACTTTGCTACCAATGTGGATCTCGACGACTAGGCCGCTTCCTACCGATTGCCTGTGGCGCATTAATCGACCCTACTATTTCTTCGTCTTCCATTGTGTTTATTTTATTGTGGGCCTGTAAGCCTCCTTTGTAATCAACTCATGTTATTTATTAATAAAGTTGTGATATGAATTTGTTATCATTTTGTTTATCGTGTGGACTAGCTACCGATCATGGGACTAGTTCAGAAATGCACAGAGGATCTGGGTGTATTAATACCCGGGTCTGACAAAGTGGTATCAGAGCCATATCGACTGTAGGTCGTGACCTAGTTAGAATGGCCGTTAGTAGAATACTTCAAAACTTCTTTATATAATTAGAAAATAAACTGCTTTCCTCATCTTGGTCATCTATCTATAGCTTCTTCATAGCAATTCTCCCTTACCCAATTTTATCTTCACCATTTTATGAGATAAATGGATCATCTTTTCCTTGAAAATCTCTATAAATGGTCAACACGTTCTAACCATTATGATCAAGGTCACAAGACATGAAGTCGCAAGGAAACATCGCATCAAAGACCGTAAACCAAGATCGCGATGTTAGCCCAAAGAATATAGCATAAATTGCCAAGACTCATTCTGCATTGAGTCGCTTACCAATTAAAAAGTCTCGATCGATAGAACGTCGTGTTAAGTTTATTTGACAGCTTTTTCGCTTGGTTCTTTCGCTTGAGAGTTTTGTTTCGCTCTATTCCTTAGTTCCTCATATTTGTCTCTTCCTATCCTTTGTTCTCCTTTCCTAAATCTTTGGTGTAACCGATGATGAAGAACAACCGCTGCTCGGAAGATGATAGTAACACCAAAGAAAGATATCCTGCTGAGACAACCCACAACCGATAGTAGAAACCCTTCGAATATGAACCGCTTTTTCATCACCTGCACTCAATTAATGCAACAGTTGATGCAACAAATGAGAAACAATAATGTCGCCTCAGCCATTGCTCCTACAACACAAGAACAACGTGGCTGCACCAAGTGTTCCAAGAGGAAGATGATAGATCAAGGACAACATGATGCAAGAAACCCCAAGGCTTGTGTGACTCAACCCCAACCCAACCAAGCACCAACGACGACCATATTCAAGACTTCAGGATCGGCACCACATCCACCGAAGCAGACGTTCCGCAACATCAAGGATAGCCAAGTTCAGCAGAACAAGACATCAAAGGCAGGAATACAATGCTTTGCTTGTCAAGATATGAGACATTATGCCAATCAATTCCCAAAAGGACGCTTAGCACTCACCCCGATGAAGATTCCGTAAGCCGCTCGATCGCAACAATAACACCGGCAGGAAGAAAAGCCAACGCGAGAATATTGTCACAAGTACAAGAGTACGTAAGTTTGGGCTTATCAATACCCCAAGATGAAGCAAGAAGCATCAAGCTAGTCCTAGCACCTTCAAGTTATCTCGCTCAAGGGCAACCTCGTAAGAAGATTCTTCCTATTGCAAGTGTCATTTGTTTTCACTGCCAAGAGAAAGGACATTATACCCACAACTGTCCAAAGAAGCAGCAAGCAGCAACTCCGAAGCTCCAAAGGGAAATCATTCAAGCAAATAAGAAGCCGCAAAATTCGGGACAAGGGTATCCGTACAAGGTCACAATTCTGTCAGATGACGAGTAGGATGCAGACAACAACAACTCCAGTTGAAAACTTTGTACTCCCAGTTTGCTTTCTAGCCTCCCAATACAATCATTCTATGTCCATCTTCTTTCTTTCTAGCCTCTTCGAATCTCGGGGACGAGACTCCTTTTAAGGGGGGTAGTTTGTAACATCCCAAAGTTATGTTACCAAAATAAATTAAAATAAAGTATTGTTCTAATTGGATTTTCTGAGAATTTGCCAGAGTTTGATTGCTTTATTTGAATCTTTGAAATTTTGAAAGTCAAATTTGAAAGTTATTTGAAGTTATTGAAGTTTTATTGGATTTAAATTGAAAAATAAAAATTTACTTAATTTCTAGAATTTTCTGAGTTTTTAAAAGCTTTTTCCTAAGTATTTTCAAGCCAAAATAATTTATTTGCAAAATTAAAGGCCAACTTTAAGTTGGAATTATTTTTATTAAGTCCAAAATGCCTCTAGGAATTTCTGTGAATTTTTCTAGCATTTTTGGATGTGTTTTACTATTTTCTAAAGTCATTTTGAATTTTTGGAAATAAATCAATTGAAAAATCAATTTAAAAAGCCGGAAAGCCTTCGGGCCGAAATCTCCTCCTCCGGCCCATTTTCTCCCGCGCCTCGGCCCACTCCAGCCGTCCGCCGCTCCCTCTCTCCTCACTCTCCTTCCCACCGACCGATCGCCATCCGACGGCCACCAAGCGCCGACGCACGCCTTCTCTCTCTTCCTCTCCTCTGACCATTGGATCGGTATCCAACGGCCAAGATTCTTCGTAACTTTCGGGACCTCCGAATGATCCACTCATTATGAATCGTTGGATTTAAATCAGACGGTGAGCAAAGCCCCACGCCATCATCTTTTCCGCTTCCATCGATCGCGATCCAACGGCCACACCCTTCTTCTTCCCGCCCCTTCTTCTTCCCCACGACGCCGCGCGCCCGCCATTATCGCCGCGGAGCTCCGCACGCCGCTTTCTCCCCACTCTCTCGCCATCGCGCGCATTCAAAAGCCCTCATCACGCCGCCCACTTTCCCTCTCTTTACTTGCGGTTCGCCAAGACGTCGTAACGGCCGCCGCACACTCACGCCACGATCTCCCACTCCCGACCTCCTCCGCCCCTATAAAGGTAGCATGCGGTGCCCTTTCCTCCTCATTCCGCTCCCGCCACCCACTTCTCCTTCACCTCTCGGTTTGCGAATTCAAGTTTGAAGAAACTCGCCGCACCCTTTCTTCCCGACTGGCCGACATCGCCGCCGCGCCCCGCCGACCACACCAACGACATCGCGCCACCGCCGCTTACTCCGCGGCGCACCACCGCCTAAGGACCACCGAGCGCTTCCTCGCCGCCGAGCCAAAGCGCCGCCGCTTCTTCCTCGCCGGTGATTTCTCCGCGTTCGAAGGCCGCCAAGGTGAGCCTCATGCTCCCGCCGCTTTTCTCTCTATTGATACCATCCACTTCCGCCACCACCGCCGCTCGCCGGCGAAGCTCACGACCGAAGCTCGTCACGGTTGTGTTCACCGTCCGAGCCGACGAAGCGCCGCCACATCATCGCCACCTCGAGCCACCAGGCGCCACCTCGCCAGCCGCGCGCCACGCCGCCACGCCACCACACACCGCCAAAGACACCGCACCCGCAATGTTGCGATGAGCCGAGTCCACCATGGACCGTTGACTCCACCCATGGACCCACCCATTGACTTGGGGCCCACCTGCGGTGTCTCAAAAGATTTCCTTTACAAAATAATTCGCCGGAAAATCATTTTCCTCGCTGACGTCACGCTTATGCAATAATTAGGATTTCCTTTAGAAAATAATTCGGAAAATCAATAAAATCTGATTTTAGGTTTTATTTAGATTTAAAACTTCCTGGTTTGTTCTCCTCATACGAACTCCGATTTCGTCCATTCAAATTCCTAAATTCATATAAAATCAGGATCTAGCCATCTAAACCAAAATCATTTGATTTTGAGTTCATTTGACCTGCAATTCCTTCAAACCCTAATTTATCCTTTCATGTAATTTCAATCTTATAAAATTCATATCTTTTGCTTCCAACTCCGCTTTAGTCCATTCAAATTTGTAAATTCACATAAAATTATTATCTAGCTAACTAAAGTAAAATACTTCTATTTGGAGTTAATTTGATCTGTCTTTTTGGATTTATTTGGATTTGAGTTGAATTGGTCGTATTTTCACGATTAGATTTCACGACTTTGAGAATCGATTTCACACCAATTGAAGAGCAATATAAGAAGATTGAATTTGACTGTGTGATCATCAACGACTTCAAGAATCAGATTTAATCAAGAGCAACATAAGAGGATTGATTTTGACCGTATGATCATCGTGATCGTACACTTGGATTACCCAAGATAGTACTTGTGAGTACTAGGTGACTGTTAAGAAAACAACGCCACCTCAACACCGTAAGTTCTCATAAGGTGATCTGTTAAGAAAACAACGCCACCTCATCAAGCGAGGCAAGTTATACCCTTGATCATATTCATCCTACTATTTTAAATTATTTATATTCTGTTTTAAATTATTACCGCATGCTTATCTATATCAAGATCTTAAATTCTGCTTTAAATATATAGTTATGCCTAAAACCTTTGTATGGCCAATGTTGATATTGAATCAAACACATTATCACCCTAGATCAAACCTCGTTGATACGATAGTATGAACTAGGATCATTTAAACGTATTGCTTAGCCATGTCATAGACCAAACTTGTTTTTGGGGAATTTCACCATCAATCAATTATTGATTAAATTGTACCCTTGGCATCCGTGGTGTCATGGGAGTTTTATAAATGACTTGGAAAATAAAATAAAATGATGGTTTGGACTTGGGAGGAATGGATGATTGGTGGGTGCGAGTTCATGCACCCGCTTAACTGTTAGGTTAAGGCCCATGGGTTTTATTGAAAGTTGCTCAAGCCGCTTAAGGACCGGTCTCGAGCGCATGATGCTACGCCTAACCAGACCACCACATGTCCCGTATGGGCGGACTTGGCTAAATAATTTGTAATGTCTTAGTGTCGCTTGTGCTATGTTGTTGGTATGGGCGTTGGTCGACATTAGACCCATCCGCGCAAGAGGGGCTTCCTGAGGATGGCCACCCAATGGCAAATAAACCTTAGCGCATAAATACATTAAGACGTAACATTGTAAAGGCCTCGACACGTGTTCTAGACCGCTACCACGGTAGTGAGCAAAGGCATAGATATATGCCTGACAAACTAGAGAAGTCTTGTCATGTGGGTAAAGTTGTACAACCTCTGCAGAGTGTAAAACTATTCAATAGCCGTGTCCGCTGTTATGGACATGCTAGCGTAACTACTCAAAGTTAGACTTTGGTTTTGTTTGAAAACAAACTTCTTCAAAACTGGTTTATCCAATTAGGAATTAGGCAAACAGCCATGTGATAGAGGATATCCTTCACCATTCATGTGTGAACGTTATCCGACTATAAAATTGAGAATTTTATAAACTTTAGTTATAGATTAACTGATTTGGAATCTAGTACCGTGATTTAAAGAAAATGTCGCTTATGCAAATAACTTTATAAGCCATCCTTTGTTACATCCATATATGCATGTCATTCTGTTACTTGACGGTGTAACTTATAGCACGGAAGTTGTGCTCATTCTTGCTTATGCAAACAAATTTCGTGAGGAGAAGGACTTTGCTACCAATGTGGATCTCGACGACTAGGCCGCTTCCCTACCGATTGCTCGTGGCGCATTAATCGACCCTACTATTTCTTCGCCTTCCATTGTGTTTATTTTATTGTGGGCCTGTAAGCCTCCTTTGTAATCAACTCGTTGTTATTTATTAATAAAGTTGTGATATGAATTTGTTATCATTTTGTTTATCGGTGGACTAGCTACCGATCATGGGACTAGTTCGTAAATGCACAGAGGATCTGGTGTATTAATACCCGGTCCGACATTACCGCAGACCGAGAAGAAAGGGGCTTTATGTCATGAGCTCCAAAACTCATCCCACGCCTCAGAGAGGAAACCCAAAATAGGTTGAGGTTAAGCACCACAGAGGTAAGAGGAAGAAGCAGGAGGAAGAATCGGGCGAGGGAGCCACCGAGCACCGTCGCGCAGGAGCTCCAAGCTCGGCAATGGCGAGATGGGCGCTGGGTGGTATGGGCTCGCTCAAGCTCGGAGGGTGCAAGAGAGAGCTGCGGGAGAGGAAAGGAAGCCAAAGGAGGTGACCAGGGGCTTGGCAGCCGTGAAGAGCGAGAGGCACCGTTGTTCGCCTCGGGTTCTCGCTGCCGCTATGGTCGCCGTGAGCGACGGGAGTAGTTGAGACGACGACTAAACGGGCGTGGAGTGACGGCATTTAATGCGCTGCAGAGAGCCGTTGACGAAGACGGAGGTGACAGGCACCGCGCACTCCACGCCGGCCCGCCATGGCGCATACGCGCGAGCGAGAGGAAGGCAACGACGCCACCGTCCGACCGCATCCAAGGGCTAACACGCGATCGAGTTGAAACGGCGCGCAACGCCGACCGCCCGATTGAAATCCAACGGTCGCGAATCGAGGGCAACCGAGGTCCAATGCCTACACGAATGTGAGCCGCTCGATGGAGTTCCAACGGTCGAGCGCGCGCCCGCGCCGCCGCGCCGGCGCGGTTAGTTGACTCGGCCGAGTCGGTTGGCTCGAGCTCGAGTCCGACTCGCACCGAGGAACAAAGCAAACCAGCTTAGGTTTTGAATTTTAAAGGCTGAAACTTTGGGGATTTAATTGAGGTATCAAATCGACTCCAAAATATATGAAATTTTAACTGAGCTTCCTGACTTAAGGATTAACCTTCCATAAAATTCCCAGAGGTTTTTGTGCACTAGAATTTTCTCAAGAAATTCCGTATACTAATTCCAAGAATTGACTAAGTTTGACTTGCCTCTAAAATATTTCAAATAATTTCCAAAAATTATGAAATAATTCAGAGGTGTTACTACAACCCTAGAACCAGTGGAAAATTATTACCAAGGGTTTGACATAAGATTTGACCAAGGAGGTTGTTGACTTGATAAATGAGGCTTTTGATTTTGAATTTTCCAAAATTCTTTTACAAGAATTTTCGTAAAAGTTCCAAAAGCACAAGGATGTAAGATAGTTTTAATTTACCTCAATTTCTTACATTTGAAACACAAGCCAAACTTTGGGGATGTTATAAAGAACCGACGGCCGCTAAGCTAGTCGCCCAGCTAACACAACACACTCACAAAAGTGAAGCCCTCAAGCTCACCTTCTTCCTCTCGCAACAAATACATTTAAGAAGATAATCGAGTACACAAAGGTACTGCAAGACCGATGTGTGGAATAGCGCACTGCTCATTACTACATGCAAGCTTATTTAGGTGGAGGTTGTATGTCTTATTTTGCACAAAGCCAACTTTATTTGCAATAATGTAATACCTTTGAAAGCAAGTTTGCAAATCTGTTTTGTTGTCCAAAATAACAATAAATAAAGATACATACAAGTAATCACTCGGAAGTGACTATCCCAATAGCTACCACAACATAGCACTAATCCCGATTCGTACTCACCCATCAAGTTTTAATTAAAAGGTTGTAGTCTAACTCTTGAAAGACCTTGCCAAGCGTGTCCATAACCTAGACGAGGCTATTCGAATAGTTTTAACCCCGCAGGTGTACCAATGTACCCACACTTCAAACCGCCTTTAAGCCACAATGCACACTTCAAGGTATGCTGCACGGCTAAGTCCTACGAGACGCTTTCCAATATTGTGCATTGACTACGAGCCGCTCGTATGGATCGGAATCCATACGCTACATTACAAGCGAAAGACAACCACCATCACGGAAGCCTTTCGACACTACAATGCTCCCAGACCATCCCTCCCGCGACTCCTCGCGACCCGAAGCCAATACACGCCAAAGTACTAAGTCAAGAGAGGTCCCATACCTCTAGTGTGGTTAGCACGCTAAAATGCTTGGTTTAGTGTAACAAGATGTTCGGTCCTTGTTGACTCTGCACCATTCCAGCCACACCTAAGCACACCAATCATACCATTGTGCCCAAGTCTAAATCATTTTGCTTTCAGTTTTAGTTTTCATAAATATGCATAGCACAAGGCTGAAATCATAAATGATAATAAGTTTTATGTGATCAAGGTTATCGACAAGTCGATAACCGCTCATTTCTACCGGAAGCTAAGCATGGCTAAGCAATTGATTCGCGAACTACTAAGTGACAAGAGCTCATCCACGAACTCTAAATCACAGCAATACCTAGGTTCATGGTAGTATAGGATAATCATTTGCTAAGGAAATGCATCTACTAGGTCAACTAACGACAATAGTTTAACACAAAGTAGCAATGCATACATAGAATTTGTAATCAACATAAATACTTAAAATATTGGGATTAACATGATCAAACTACTTGCTTTGCTGGGATTGGTCTTGCTGTAGAGGGGAGTGCTCAGGTTCAATAAATTCTTCGGAACCTAACGCGAAAAGGCGATAAAAACTGATAAGAACGAAGAACACCAAAAGGAACTCAACAGTAAAGAACACCCAAATCCCATGAAATTTCTACAGCAGCTAGAGGTTGATTTTAGACAATTTTAGAAACAATAAACACTTCAATTGTGCTAAAAATGAGAAAGTTATGGCTAAACTAAGTTCTCTCAGCCTGGAAAATCCTAATTAAATTAATTACGGCTACTGTTCATGGCAAATATTTCTAGAATGATCTGGAGTCTGAAATTTTTATGGTAGGTAGGTATGGTTATCCTAACAACAGCAAAACTGAGTTTGCACAATTTGGAGTTATAATGAATTAGTTATGATTTTTCTAAATTCTAAAACTAGCATATATCATTTCTTAGGAACACAAATAAAGACAAGGCCTAGTTCACATTAAAGCATGCCTACAGCCAAATTTTACCAAGTTGAGTTTGCTCAGTTTGGAGTTACAGAGAAAAGGTTATGTATTTTACAAATTTGAGATAATTTCTAAACAATCATTTCATATTAAACAAGTTCATGCAGTTAAAGTCATTTTCTGCTACATAACAGAGCCTAAATTCATTCTCAGATTAAAGTTCATACTCTAACAGAGCTACAACAACTGGAATCATACAAAAAGGAGCTAAAATGGCAAAGATAAACACTTTTGAAATTTGAAACATTAAAAGACTTAGAAGATTTGAGCTCTTGGGAGGTCCAAATGAACTGAAGGAAAAAGGAGAGGTCGGGGGCGTTGATCTTGCATCGCAGGCCACTGCACTCAAACTCGCCGCCAAAAGACCTCCTCTCAGACTGGGAGGTCCGACCGCTGAGATTGGATCCAACGGCCACGACCAAGCATGCACAGCACGCAAAGGAGGTCCTCGCGCTTATCAGAGGTCGTGGACCGCCGACGAGATCCGCGTCCCGAGCACTAGGGAGGTCCTAAGGCTTTAAATCTAAGGAAGGAGGTTCAGCCCGTTAGATCTAAATCTAACGGTTTAGCCAAGAGGAGGAGGTCCTAAAGCTACGGATCTAAAGGATGAGGTCCTAGACGGTCAAGATCTCCAGAGGGAGGTCTTGATCGGCTGGGATTCACACGAGGAGGTCTTGGATGGCCAAGATCTACTCGGGGAGATACTAAGCGACAGGGTTCTAATCGGAGGAGATCTGGACGGCTCAGATTAGGCCTAGGGAGGTCCTGAACGGTCCAGATCAAAGCGGAGGGAGGTCCAGAGACTAAGGATTTTGCAAAGGAGATCTAACGCTCAGATCTAAATCCGAGGAGGTCTCGAACGGCTAGGATCGAGCCTAAGAGGTCCTGAGCGGGGTTTTCTCTAAAAAAGACCAGGGGTGGCTTTTTACAAAGAGAACCCCGAGGGTGGTCTAGGGTGGTCTTCGCAAAATGACCAAGGGAGGTCTTTTGCGCACAGGGAAAGGTCTAAATGGCTAGGATTTAACCGAGGTGGTCCTGGACGGCTAGGATCAAAACAAAAAGGGAGGTCCTGGCGCTAGGTTTTAACAGAGAGGGATCCTACGACCAAGAGCTAACCTGAGGAGGTCTTCAACGGCCGAGATTAACCCTAGGAGGTCTGGGACTTAGCGATTTTGACGGAAACGGTTCTACGGCTCAGATCTAGCCTGGGGGTGGTCTTAGACGGCCAAGAACAGCCCGAGGAGGTCCGAGGACTTGTCGAAAATCCGACAACGTCCAGAGCACCGCGATTTGCTCGCCGGCACGCCGACGACGACCACGGCCAAGGCGGAGCTAACTAAAGGTACCAAAACGAGCGCAATATTATTGCGAACCTAACGGAGGTATCCTCGACGGCAGAGCAGGCCTGGAACGCCGGCGAGCCGGAGAGGGGCAGAGGACAAGTTTTCGGCAAAAACCGAAAACATGAAAAGGGCTCGACACCCACCTAATCGACAAGTGCTCGAGCTCTAGGAGGCTAGAACGAACTTACTGTGGCCAAGATGAGGTTCAGAGGAGCTGAGGAGGTCCAATGGCAAGGAGACCGCAAATGAGCTAGAGAAGATGACGGCGACAAAGTGCTCTGAGCAACGAAAGGTACTAAGAATGGTCAGAGCAACGATGCGATGGCCTGGAGGTGGTCCAGGGCCAAAGAATTGAACGGAGGAGGTCTTACCGAGATGGGAACGAAGGAGCACTTTCGTCGCAAGATCCAAGAACTTCAAATTAGGCGGTTCTGAGAATGCAACCCAAATTGAGTTAGGAGAGGACTTGCAACAACAAGAGGTCCACAAATGAAGTGAGACAAGGGCTAAAGAACCACCGAGGACCTAAGTCGTCTGAGCTCACGCGCCGACTGGCGAAATGAGCCCAAGGTGAGGTTTGGCGCTCAACCTTACAAAGAACGGTTTGGGAGGGCGACTGGAGGTGGAAGAGACTTAGAGGAAAGCCTCGGAGGTGCTCATGTAGCTCAGAGTGACCGAGCTCGAGGACAGTGGTTTAATGGCGACGGGACAAAAGGTTTCTGCAGTGCGAGAAAACGAGGAGGGGAGCAGGTGTGGTCAGCTCTGCACTTGACATGGGCAAAAGCGAGGCTCAGGGCCGTTAATGGGGCCCGCGAGATGACCCAACACCGCACAACACACCTTCCACAGCGCACGCACAGGTACAGGGAGCCGGGGGAAGAAGAAGAACAGAAGGGGAGCTCGAGATGGTTTGTGAGTGTTGGATTTCAAATCCAACGGCTCACACACGGTGGACCAAGATCAAGCTCGGGTGCGGCCTGGTGACTTGACTCGAGCGAGTCAATTGGCTGGGTCGGACTCGGGTCTGACTCAGACCTAAACTGAGTTTTCAAGCTGATTTGGAGTTTGAGGATTTGATTGAGATAACAAACTCACTCCAAAAATTATAAATTTTTTACAGGAGGTTGCTAGCTGAGTTATTGACCTTGTATAAAATTTCCAGAGGTTTTTGTGCTATACATTTTCTCCAGAATTTCCACAAGGTGCTGGTCCCCGCTTGACTAGACTTGAGTAGGGTTTGACTGACTCCAAAGTATTCAAACAATTTCTAAAAATTGTGAAATTTTATAGAGGGTCACATACCAACCCAAGAATTTAGGAAAATATTTCAGGAGAATATCACAAGATGGAACAAGAATGTTTTTGAAGGATCAAGATTTGGATCAAAGACTTGTGACTATGTATTTCCATAACTCTTGTACAATAATTGTTTAGTACATACAGGAATATACATGATGTAAGAAAAAGTTTTAACTTCTACTCATTTTCTTACATTTGAACACAAGCCCAAAAATTGGGATGTTACAACTCTCCTCCCCTTACAATAATCTCGACCCGAGATTCCGTTTACTCGGAGAGGAAAGAAGGAAAATCTGCACGAAGACGATCTTCTCGCTCCCAAGTCGCCTCATCCTCAGAATGGTTTGACCACTGAACCTTAAGGAACTTGACGACCCGGTTCCTTGTTCTCCCTTCAGATTCCTCAAGGATGCGAACAGGATGCTCGCGGTAGGTCAAATTTTCTTGCACATCGAGAACCTCCAACGGAGTTACCTCAGTCGGGACACGGAGGCACTTCTTAAGGTGAGACACATGAAACACATCATGCACACCCTCAAGTGTAGCTGGCAGCTCCAACCTGTATGCACAGCCCCAACTCTCTCGATGATGCGATAAGGCCCAACATAGCGAGGAGCCAACTTGCCCTTGACGCCAAAACGCTGATGGCCCTTCAAGGGTGAGACTTTGAGATACACAAAGTCATTGGGCTCAAAGCTCAACTCGCGGTGACGCGACCGCATAGCTCTTCCGCTGGATCGGCCGCGCGCAGATGCTCGCGGATCAATCAACTCGACTTTCACCTCATTGATCGACCGGGCCTAAAATCGCCGCCACCGCCACTGGGCTTCAACGGGTTCGCATCTCCTCCATACAAGGCCTCAACGGTGCCATGCCAAGACCGCCCGATAGCTATTGTTGTAGGAGAACTCAAGAAATGGTAGGCATTTCTCCCACTTCTTCCCATAGGAAAGAACACAAGCACGGAGCATATCTTCCAACACTTGGTTGACTCGCCCGCTCACCATCGCTTTGGGGATGAAAAGTCAGATCAAGTGAAGGCGGGTCCCCATAGCCTCTTGTAGACTATGCCAAAACCGCGAGGTAAAAAGCGCACCACGATCGGAAATAATCATCTTCGTACACCGTGAAGACTCACAATCCTCGAGACATAAAGTTCGCCAAAGGCCCCACACGGCCGAAGTCTTGACGGAAGGAAATGTGCCACTTTGGTCAACCTCACAATCACGACCCAAATAGCATCATTTCCTGGACGAGCGGGCAACCCGTGATGAAATCCATGCCCACGTAATCCCACTTCCACTCGCACCGGCAAGGGTCAAGAAGGCCCGCAGACGCCGATGCTCGCCTTCACACGACAAAGACACGCCGCACTCGCAACGAACTTGGCAATCTCGCGCTCATACGGTCCACCATAATCTCCGCGAAGGTCCCGATACATCTTGGTAGCCCTGATGGATGGACAAAGGAGAATCGTGGCTTCATGGAGAATCAAATCCCGCAACTCCATGACCTTAGGAACCACAAGACACCGCCCAAACCATACAACACCATGCTCATCCTCCAAAAGCACTTGGCGGTCTCATCCTTGATGTTCTCGCTTGATTTGGCTCACACCAACATCTGCTTCATCAGTGTCGCTTTGATTTGGTCCACCAAGGTTGGTCAGACAACCAAGGTAGCAAGAGAACCGTGCTCGATCAAACCCAAATTGAGGCGCTAAAATTCAAATAAGGGTAGGCTGCTGCTCTTGGAGCATTAACATGTTGCAATACACCTTCCGACTGAGTGCATCCGCAACGACATTGGCCTTGCCCGGATGATACTGAATGCCCATGTCATAGTCCTTGATCAATTCCAACCATCTCCTTTGCCTGAGGTTCAGATCTGGCTTGCCTGAGGTTCAGATCTGGCTGGGTGAACAAGTACTTCAAGCTCTTGTGGTCAGAGTACACCTCACAATGGTTACCAATCAGGTAATGCCGCCAAATCTTGAGTGCATGAACCACAGCAGCTAACTCCAAGTCATGAGTAGGGTAGTTGAGTTCATGAGGCCTCAACTGCTGCGATGCATAGGCTACAACCTTGCCCTCCTGCATAAGAACACAACCAAGACCCTAACGAGAAGCATCACAATAGATATCAAAACTTTTGTGAATATCAGGGAGAACAAGCACTGGGGCTGAGGTCAACCGCTTCTTGAGTTCCTGAAAACTCACATCACAAGCAGTGAACCACTCAAATTTCTTATCTTTCTTGAGCAATTCGGTCATCGGCTTCGCAATCTTGGAGAAATTCTCGATAAAGTGGCGATAGTAGCCAGCCAAACCAAGAAAACTCCGCACATCGGTGACCGACTTGGGCTGACCCCAAGATAGCACATCGCTAACCTTGCTAGGATCCACAGCTACACCTCTTGCTGAAAGAACATGGCCCAAGAATGCCACTTCCTTTAACTAGAACTCGCACTTGCTGAATTTCGCATACAGCTGGTGCTCACGCAGCTTGCCCAACACAAGCTTGAGTTGCTCAGCATGCTCTTCTTCACTCTTGGAGTAGATAAGTATGTCATCAATGAATACCACCACGAACCTATCCAGATACTCCATGAATACCGAGTTCATAAGGTTCATGAATAAAGCAGGAGCATTAGTTAGACCAAAAGACATGACAGTGTACTCGTAAAGACCATAACGAGTAGCAAAGGTCGTCTTAGGAATATCCTCGGTCCTGATCCTGACTTGATGATAGCCCAATCTCAAGTCAATCTTGGAGAACACCTGTGCTCCAGTCAACTGATCAAACAGATCATTAATACGGGGCAAAGGATACTTGTTCTTACCGTCACTTCATTGCTTGACGGTAATCAACACACATGCGCAAGGTCTTGTCCTTCTTCCTCACAAAGATAATCGACAACCCCAAGGAGATGAGCTAGGACGAATGAAACCCTTCTCTTGCAAATCACCTAGTTGCTTCTTCACTCCTCCAACTCATTAGGAGGCATGCGATACGGCCTCTTTGAAATAGGGCGTACGGCAGCAACTCTATAACGAACTCTGTGTCTCGAACGGGAGGCATCCTGCAAATCTTCGAAAACATCCACATAATCACATACTGTGGGAACATCCTGGATCTCCAAAGCTGGCTTCACTTCAAGTGCACAAAGATGGGGTTCTCGTAACTGCGGGGAAAACCCAACCTGTTCACCTGAAGGGCTGGTGAGGTAAACAATCTTCCTGGCACAATCGATTTGCCCCAAGTGTTGGGACAACCAATCCATGCCAAGAATCACATCTAGGCGTGCCGAGTCAAGTAGGATAAGATTCGCCAAGAATCTCACTCCTTCAATGTGGATAGGAACGTCCCAGCACACTTGGTCAGCTCTCATTTCCGAACCCGGAGAGCGAACAAGCAGTGGAACCCCCAAAGGAACACAGTGGAGACCACTATCAACAGCAAACGACCTCGAAATAAAAGAATGCGAAGCTCCAGAGTCAAATAAAACTGTAGCAGGATGTAGATTGACAAGAAGCGCACCCAACACCACGCCGGACGCCTCCGTGCCTCCTCACCGAGATATGGTTGACTCGCCGCTCCCAAGCCCGGGTCTTCTCGTCGTGGGTGACCACTTTGCCCGCCCTCCATTAGGACGAGGGGTCGCTCCAGCCTTCTTAGGCAACTATCGCATAGTGCCCTTGTTGTGGCGAGAGAAGCGGTGACGCGGCAGCGGGTTGCGATGAGCAACCTGTCTGCTGATCGCAGCGCACGGATCAATCACGGCCCGGGGGTTGTGGAGCTGGTGCCAAGGCCTCGGCGGTGGTGAAGCCAAAGAACAGCCACCGTGCAGGCCCAACTCGGGACGAACGAGGCCGCCTGTGCAGCATCGGGCCTCCCACTTGCGCTGCGACTCGCCAGCCGCTCTCGCCTTGTGCTCGGCGATGATGGCCTTGTCCACCAAGGTCCGAAGTCGGGAAGTCAACAATAGAGAGCTTGTCCCGCAGCCTCGACAAGCCCTCCATGAACTTCTCCCGCTGGCCTCATCGCTGGCCACCTCGGCAGAGCGCACTCGCCGATGGTTGAACTCATGGAGGTACTCGATCCACGCATTTGCGCCCTGCTTGAGCGCAAGGAACTCCTTCTTCACTTCATCGTGCCGGGGAACATGGGCCCGACGGAAAGTCGACATGAACTCCTCCCACGACCACGTGTCCCGCGGGCCGCATGGCGAGGAAGTTCTCCCACCATGAGAGTGCCGCACCCTCCACCGATGGGATGCGAAAGTGCCCGCCTCGCTCCCGGCATCGAGCAACATTGAGCTCACAACCGCACGCAGCCACCGTCAAGGCCCAAGGGATCCTCTGACCGGAGAAGGTGGGAGGTCGCGCGCGAAGGAACTCGCAAGTCCCCACGAGACCGATGGCCACCTCCTCCGATCCAGAGGCACCGAGGGAGTGGAGGTGTTCCTCGCGATAACCTCCAACACCCTGCGGTCCTCCGAACGGTTGCGTTCGATCTGCATGAGGACTTCAGCCATGGTCGGAGGAGGGGGAAGCTCCTCATCGGGACTACCCGGCTGGTTCCGACCACTACGTGTCCCTCCTGCCATCCTGTTTCACTAAGACAAGTTAGCTACAAGCCCGAGATCAAAAGGCAAAGAAATCCAAACTCAATTAAAAAGGGCTCAAGAATAACCACCAAAGAGCACAAGACCATAAGTCACCAAATCAACTCCCCGAAACGACTAACCCGTATGGAAGAACGAGTAATCGTTTGAGAAGACCCAAAATTTCAGAATTAAATTCTAGCTCAAAACAGCCCAAAATCAAGGTATAACCACCTAATAGAGTATAGGCATTTAGCTAATTTCATATCACTTCTTACCCTTTTATTCCCACAAGTTTTAATTGAATTAACCTCTCATTTCCTACCTCCTATACTAATTACTAGCTAGCTGTCCAAATTTCTTTCCCTAAGCTCTCATGGTTCTCCCAAAACCAATTTAATCGATAGTAGCTAATTTTTGAAAGGACGAGAGGAACAGCTTTTCCAAAACTTGAACAAGAGTAAGGTGAGATGAGCAAGCTAAGACAGGTAAGGAGTAAAATCAGAGAACTTACTTAAGTTTTGTAAACCTTTGAAAGTAAGTTTTCAAAATATCCTAGATGCACCAAGCTAGGGGTTTCTACGGTCAAGATGGCTCGATACCAACTTTGTGAGGACCTGAATATTTAACTAGTAACACTTAACCTCCAAATGGTTCTAGCGTTACTAATTAAACATTCTAAGCCTCGATGGACATATGCTTCCTGCACTGCAGATATGCACATCATCACAAAATTACACATCATTTCCATACAACATACATCACTAAGTTCAACAACGACATACATAAAGTAAAGTTATTACAAAAGAGCCGACCGCCAAATAGAACGATATACAAGAGTGACAATGAAGCAAAGCGCCATAAGATGGCTAGAACCAAAAGTCGACCGGTTAGCCACACAAACCATTGGGCAACCGACCGGCCGCTAAGCTAGTCGCCTGCAAGCTACCACAACACACTCACAAAAGTGAGGCCCTCAAGCTCACCTTCTTCCTCTCGCAACAAATACATTTAAGCAAGATAACTGAGTACACAAAGGTACTCGCAAGACTGACGTGTGGAATAGCAAACCTGTTCATTACTACATGCAAGCTTATTTAGGTGGAGGTTGTATGTCTTATTTTGCACAAAGCCAACTTTATTTGCAATAATGTAATACCTTTGAAAGCAAGTTTGCAAATCTGTTTTGTTGTCCAAAATAACAGCGAAATAAAGATACATACAAGTAACCGCTTGGAAGTGACTATCCCAATAGCCACCACAACATAGCATGAATCCCCGATTCGTACCACCCATCAAGTTTTAATTAAAAGGTTGTAGTCTAACTCTTGAAAGACCTTGCCAAGCGTGTCCATAACCTAGGACGAGGCTATTCGAATAGTTTTAACCTCGCAGGTGTACCAATGTACCCACACTTGCATCGCTTTTAAGCCACAAAGCACACTTCCAAGGTATGTCCAATATTGTGCATTGACTACGAGCCGCGTATGGATCGGAATCCATACGCTACATTGCAAGTCGAAAGACAACCAACCATCACGGGGAAGCCTTTCGACACTACAATGCTCCCAAAGACCATCCCTCCGCGACTCCTCGCACCCGGCCAATACACGCCAAAGTACTAAGTCAAGAGAGGTCCCATACCCTCTAGTGTGGTTAGCACGCTAAAATGTTTGGTTTAGTGTAACAAGATGTTCGGTCCTTGTTGACTCGGGCACCATTCCACCACACCTGTACACACCAATCATACCATTGTGCCCAAGTCTAAATCATTTTGCTTTCAGTTTTAGTTTTCATAAGTCTAACTAGGACTTAGGAAAAATATTTCCCAGGAGATGATCAAAATATTCGACAAGATTGTTTTTGTTGGATCAAGATTTGGATCAAAGACTTGTGACTTTGTATTTCCATACTCTGGTGCAATAATTGTTTAGTACACACAGGAAATACATGATGTAAGAAATTTTTTTAAATTCTACTCATTTTCTTACATTTGAAACACAAGTACAGAATTTGGGATGTTACAAAACCTCCCCCCTTACAAAAATCTCGTCCGAGATTTGTCTCACTCTGAAAAGAAAGAGGGGTGGTCTCAGACGAGACGATCTTCTCGCTCCTGTAGCTTCACCCTCGGAATGATTTGATCACTGAACTATAAGGAATTTTGATAGCATGATTCCCCTGAGACAAATAGCTCAGCCAAGCGACCGGTACGAATTTTGGTTTTGGCCTGGTAGAAAATGTGCCACTTTAGTTGGCACGGAGGGACTTACCAGGTTCAAGATAAAGCAAGGATTGACAGATGGAGAAACCTCCTTAATTTATGGGTGGTGGTGCAAGATCGTTGTTAGCTGGTGGAGCAATTTGTCCGTCGGTTCCACTAACAACGGAATCTCACCGCTAACCGCCTATACGAGTCATCCCCGTAGCGCTGATTAGAGGGGCTATGGACATTTAGGCCATGTAACTGGAGGCAATACCTAGTAGGTGATGCCTTGGATTTAAAGGGACGTATGGGTGTCACCAAGTCAACGATCGACGACAATCCGTATGGTAGCATCCTTCTTGGGAAAACCGGGTAGGCTAGCAAGGCTTGATAAAACCGAGGTGGTGCTGGGCACCAGATAAAAGAGCAAAACAAAGACCACCAACAACAGCAAAAGATGGGGATACAAGGGAATGAGATGCTCTTGGATTGAATAAAATAGTATCGGGGCAAGAGGTACAAGAAGCGTACCTCACACGATATCGGGTACCTCCTGTGCTTTCCCAGCTGAGATGGAGTTGTCTTGAGTACGAACAACCCTCAGGTCAGGATGTTTCGCGGGTGCATGTGATCGAATCATGGGCCGCGAAAAGAAACGGGAGGTTGCTGCAAGCCTCATAGGACACTTATTAGCATAATGGCCCTTGTGTTTGCGAGTAAGAAACAAGCAACTCCAATAGATTATGAGGCCGTCACGACTCGCAGTGCACGAGATTGGGGCACGGCCGCAGAGGGTGAGGGTGGCTGCACTCTCCTTAGGACAATTATACGATAGTGACCCTTGTTGTTGCGTAAGAAACAAGTGACATCGCTATCTGTTGACGCCATGCACGATCCTTTGACTTTCCTTTACGCCTTAGCAACAACGGACTTTCCACCACAACCGAAAGTCGGGAAGGTATAGACTGTAATCTATCCCCGCAGTTCCTTGACAAATCACCCGAGAACTTCTCCGTCCGAGGCATCGGCGATCGCGATACTTGTAGATGACCAAGAAGTAGTCGCCAAGTTCTAGTGACTTGGCGATCACCGTGTTCATGCTACACTCCTTGGGATAGTGATTGCTTCCTCGCAGAAAACAAGTGATTCGGTAGTCGGACAGCTTGTGCAAGTGGTCTCGCCACGCTTTGGCAAGTCAGAGTACACTCGCTGTCGTAGTGTCCTTCCTCACCACATCACCGATGCACCTTGACCTTTCCTAGTTCACGACCTTTGATTTACATGGCTCCCTTCACCATAACCAATGAAAAGGGAGGCAATTGTTGTTCCCAGGGCAATGGGAACAAACTCGCACAAGTCTGGTCTGTCCCGACATCCTCGCATTTAAGAGATGGGTTAGCAAAGCAACCTGAAACTAGAAGTCAAAGGTGCAAAGAAAAGCCAAGGACTAGGGAGTTCGATGTAAAGTTGGAGTGGGGATAGATTCTAAGATGGACAAGGATTAAACCCAAAGCTCAAGGCAAAGAAACAATAACTCATTAGGAGATGAACTCAAAAGGCCCAAAAACAACCACAAATTCAGCACAAAGTTTCAATCACAAGAGCAACTTCCCGGTACGACTAACTCGTATGGAAAGAATGAGCAATCGGTTTAGGAATGCAAATTTCAGCACACCACTTAAGTCTTATCATAACTAAATAACAGGGTAAAATCACTAATAATGGTGTCAGATATTTAGCCAACTAATATCACATCTTACCCTTTTATTCCCACAAGTTTTAGTTGATTAACCTCTCATTTTCTACCCTATTTAGAACCTTTGAGCTTGCTGTCCGGAAATTGACGCTCGCTGTCCAGATTTTGCATCCAAGCTTCTAAGCCGAAATCTTCAACTTCCGAAGCTTCAAAACCTTGTAGAGGGCAGCTAACACTTCAATTTGCCAAACTCAATGGTTCCCAAAATCCAATTAATCGATAACAACTATCTTTGGAGGGAAGGAGAGGAAAACAACTTTCAAAACTCAATTAGAGCAAGATGAGAGAAGAAAGCTAAGATAGATAAGGAGTAAAATCTAAGAATTTACTTAAGCTTTCATAAAGCATTTGATACTTTGAAATTAAGTTTTCCAAAATATCCTAAAGACGACTAAGCTTGTTATTATACGGTCGGAATGGCTCGATACTAAACTTTGTGAGGACCCCATTTATTTGGCTTATAATGCTTAACCATCCATTGGTCCTAGCATCACAAATCGATAAACCAAGCCTCGAGATATGTATACTTTCCAGAATTGCAGTATACACACCTGCTACAAAATCATGCATCAATTCCATTCACACACATAGAGCCAAAGCAAAAGCAACAACTGAAAGACATATGTAATATAACGAGTTATTACAAAAGAGAGCCGACCGCCAAAAGACATACAATTAGATAAGTACACAAAGAAGCAAAAGTGCCATAAGATGGCGATAAACAAAAGCCAATCAAGGTGCCTTTAACCCACAAGGCAACCAACCGACCGCCAAGCTAATCGCCCTAAACCGCACATCTCGCAAAAGTAAGGCCCTTGGAGCTCACCTTCTTCCTCTCGCAACAAAACAATTAAGATAGCATCTCGAGTACAAAATTATTTTTGTACTGCAAGACTCGACGTGTAAGATAATGAACTATAATTAACTACATGCAAGCTTTATTTAAGTGGAGGAGGCTCGACTTATTTTCAGCATAAAGCAAGTTTTCTTTGCAATAAGGTAATACATTTAAAAGCAAGTTGGCAATTAAATCTTATTGTTCAAATAAAAGAGAGACCAATAAAACAATAGGTAGGTGACAAATCCCCGAAGTGACTAACCCAATATCCACTACAACAATAGCATGAAGTACCCTTCATACCACCCATGTCAAGTTTTAAGTTTTTAAAAGGTTGTAGTCTAGTTCTTGTGGAAATAACCAAGCGTGTCCATAACCTAGGACGAGGCTATTCGAATAGTTTTAACCTGCGCAGGGTGTACCAATGTACCACACGATAGACCGCCTTTCCACCACCACGGTTAGCATACTTCCTTTGGTATGCGGGCACGGCTAAGTCTAACAAGACGATTTCAATGGACGATGATAATTAAGAGCCGCAACTCCACGGGATAAGGACACATTAGACAAACCCTAACCGGATCGCTAATGCTCCCTCCCACACCGCACACACACACACACACAAAACACACCCACCGACCAGCTCATAATTAACACCTCCCAAAGTACTTAGTCAAGAGAGGTTCCATATCCCCCTCGCGTGGTTAGCACGCAACAATTGCTTGGATCAATGGCACAAGTAACTCGGTCCTTAGGGACTTAGGCACCATTCCATTCATACCCAATGATCACACCAACATACCATTGTGCCCAAGTCAAGATATAGTTTTTTTTCAGTTTTGATTTGTAAATCAATAAAACACAAGGATTGGACATAATGGAATAATATAAGTATTTGTGTGATCAAGACCATCGACTAAGTCGATGATCGCCCAATACTACCGATATCTAGGCATGGCTAAGCAATATGTATTCGTAATCTACTAAGTGACAAGAGCTCATCCAACAAGCTCTAATCACAGCAAATAGCCTAGGCTCAGGTAGTAGAGGATATTTATTTACCTACAGATTATGCAACTAGACGATTAACTAATCAATTTAACATCAAAATAGCAATGCATACATAGAGGTTAAACAAAATATTAGACTTTAAAAGTAATGAGATCAAATGGGAAATGATCAAACTGCTTGCCTGGCTGCTGCTGCTCAATATGCTGCAGAGGGTCACTCTCAAGGACGGCACAATCATCGGAACCTGCCGAAAGAGCGAAAAAGAACCGATAAGAACAAAGAAAACGAAAAAGACTCTAAAACCAAAATGCTCCAAATGCTCTAAAAACTTTACAGAAGAAAGAGCATGATTTATAACAAATTTAGAAACAAGAACCAATTGATTTGGACTCTCAATGCAAAAGATATGATCAAAACAATTTGGTTCGGCTGAAAAAATTGCAATCTATTACTGTTCACATAATTAAATTGTTTGGTGAAAATTTCTAGAAAGGTGGTGTAGCAGAAATTTTTATGGTAGGTAGCTACTGACATTCTAAGGCTAACACAAGTGGTTTCATCTTAATTGGAGTTAAAATGATTTAGTTATGATTTTTCTAAGTTATAAATCTAAGGCATGTTTAATTTCGGGATTAAAGACTACTGTAAAACCTATACTATGCTAAAGTACTTTAACAGATGCAATTATAGAACTTTAGTTTGTAAAATTTGGAACTACAGAGAAAAAGATATGTATTTTTGAAGTTTAAAACAATTAATATGTGCAAATAAAAGCTCTCTAAACTAACTCGAAAACCAACGAAACTGGGAGGTCGTGGGCGTTGATCAAAGATCGCACGACTCACGAGCTCGGATGCCAAAACCCACACGAGCACCGTATGCAAAGACCTCATCGCGCCTAGGGAGGTCTTAGGCGTTGGATCCGACTTGACGGTCCGGATCTAACGAGGAGGTCCTAGATGGCAAGATCTAGCGAGGAGGTCTAAGCCGTAGATCTTAAATCCAACGGCTACGACCAGTGCACGCACAGCGCACACGGAGGAGGTCCTCGTGCCTAAAGGTGGTCGGGATCGTTAGATCAAGATCTCGATGGTCCCGACCTCCTTAGGAGGTCCTAGGTTAAATCTACCGGGAGGTCCGGACTGTGAGATTCGAAGGAGGAGGTCTTTGACGGCTAAGATCTACCGAGGAGGTCTTAACGCCAATGACTCCATCGATGGATTTAGATCCAATGGCCCACGTGAGATGGGACGTTCGGCCACCCAACGCCTCAACGAAGTCCGGCCTTGGATCTTGAGATGGACGGCCTAGATAAAGATCGCATCCGGAGGGGTCCGAATGTTCTCCCGATCTGAGCCGTAGATCTAGAGATGAACGACCAAGAGAGAAACTAAGCGATAGAGTTGTAAATAGACTGAGGAGGTATAGCCCGTTAGATCTAAATCTAACGGTCCAGAGCTGACAGGGCGGTCCTAGACGGTCACGATCTCCAGGGGGAGGTCCTGAACGGCTAAGATGCGAACGAGGGAGGTCTGGACGGCTAGGATCTCACCGAGAAGGTCCTAACGGTCTAGATCGAGGCGGGGATCTTGCGGTCTTCTTCACAAAGGACCAGAGGTGGTCTTTTTGCACAGAGGACCTTAAGGGTAGTTTTGAAGGTTCTCTTTACAAAAGACCAGGGGTGGTCTTTTGCAAAGAGGACCTCGGTGGGGTGGCTCTGGGGTGGTTTTTAGAAAACGACTAAGGGAGGTCTTTTTGCAAAGAGGACCCCAAGGAGGTCCGAGAGGGTGGTTTTAATAACACG
The DNA here is from genome assembly GCA_036346255.1 of Ampelocalamus luodianensis. Classification (NCBI taxonomy): domain Eukaryota; kingdom Viridiplantae; phylum Streptophyta; class Magnoliopsida; order Poales; family Poaceae; genus Ampelocalamus; species Ampelocalamus luodianensis. Next base: position 47,128,994 of record CM070622.1, on the reverse strand, counting down.
ACCAGGGGTGGTCTTTTTGCACAGAGGACCTCAAGGAGGTCTTTTGCAAAGAGGACCCCAAGGCGGAGGGTGATCCTAACGGCTAGGATTTAACCTACGGAGGTCTTTAACGCCGTGATTTCAAGGGGAGGTCCCGGCACTAGAGACTTATACTAGGAGATCTAACGGTCGAGATCTAGGTCGGGGTGGTCCTAAACGGCCACGATTAAAACAAGGAGGTCGGGGACTTAACTACACCTACAGCTTGCCGACAAGAACAACATTTAACACTAATGATTGGGATCTCGGACAACTTAAATGCTAATCATTAGGCTACGTGATTTGTCCGAGCAACGCACGACAAAAACCATGAGCTCGGTTTTTAGCTCACCGCCGGCGACGGGGACTTCGCACGCGCGACGGGACTTCACGGCGAAACCAAAAGCACGGCTAGGTTCCAAATAGTAAGGAGATCCTACAGTACCAAAACTAGGCTAGGTGCATCCTCACCGGCGGCTAGCCGAGATGACCGAAGGAGGCAAAATACGGCCAAAACGAAAAGCTAACGAGGTTCAAAACGACTGGGTTTCCAATACTAAGGTACTCACTAGGGAACGAATGAGGACAGGGAGGGGTCGAAGGAGCTCCGGTGACGGTGGAGGTCGCCGGAGGTGAAGAAGACGAAGCTCCCGCCACGACCAAGAGCTCCCACTTTGTCAACCTCTGTGAAGGTTTAAACAAAGAAAATTAGGAGATTTGGAGGTGACCAAGAGAACAAATGATAGCCAACAATCGCAATATTGAACCACCGAGCTCTGGAGGTCACGAGAGCTCCAAAGTTCAAAGAATGGTGGCGAGACTTTCGGTGTTTTGAGCACCCGAGCAAAGGAAAGGAGCTAGGTTGAAAAGGAGTGTCTAAAGAAACTTAGATAGAAAGCTTGGGCTACTAATATAGCTGGTGGGAAAATGGCAAGTCACTGGCAGCACTGAGCCACAGACACATGAAATGATGTGAGTAGGTTGGCAGAGAGACTTTTGAGCAAAAAGCGCGCAGACATTTAATGTTGGCAAGACATAGCCGCTTGTCGACCCTAGAGTTGACAAGCCACCGCTTCTCATCGCCATGCACAAAATTTGATAATGACCAGGCCCCACCGGTCAGTGAGAGGACCAGGGAGGACCGGTCAAAGAGCTCAACGGCTAAAATCAGCACCGAGCTCCCACTAGGGAGGTCGTGAGCTGATGGATTGAAATCTAAGGGCTCAGGTTTAGAACTATGTATTAGAGGTCCTAACACTTAGGGAGGTCCGAGCCACGATCTCAAGATGGACGCCCACCATCACCCAAGTGCTAGGGGTGGTCGGGGAGGTCTGAAGAGGACGCCCCAGGGTAGTCTTTGCAAAAGATGCAAAGGAGGTCCTAGGGGAGGTCCTTGAGGGTTGTCTTTGCAAAATAGGACAGGAGGAGGTCGTGCGGGTGGGAGGTCTTTTACAAAGACCAGAGGAGGTCTTTTGCGGTTGGATTGAGATCCAAGGGTTGCGGTCAAGAGGTTGCACTGCTCGGGCCGGTGCTTTGTTAGTTGGTTTGACCAGAGCTGGTTGGCACGAGCTGCACTGTCATGGACCCGAGGAACAATAAATCCAAATTTGACTTTGAAATTAAAAGCTGAGACTTGGGGATTTATTTGAGGTAGCAAACTAACTCCAAATTTTATGAAATTTTGACAGTAGCTTGCTAACCCTGAGATGGACCTTGTATAAAATTTCTAGAGGTTTTTATGCTGAGCATTTTTCTCCAGAAATTATACAATGCTTTGAGCTAGGATTTGACTACAAGTCAAACAAGTTTGACTAACCCTTAAAAATATTCGAACAATTTCGGAAAATTGTGAAATTTTTCAGAGGGGTCACATATTAACCCTAGGACTTAGGGAAAATATTTCTCAGGAGATGATCAAAATATTCGACAAGATTGTTTTTGGAGGATCAAGATTTGGATCAAAGACTTGTGACTTTGTATTTCCATACTCTGGTGCAATAATTGTTTAGTACACACAGGAAATACATGATGTAAGAAAAAGTTTTAAATTCTACTCATTTTCTTACATTTGAAACACAAGTACAGAAATTTGGGATGTTACAAAACCTCCTCTTACAAAAATCTCGTCCCGAGATTTGTCTCACTTAAAAGAAAGAGGGGTAGTCCGCCTCGAGACGATCTTCTCGCTCCCAGGTAGCTTCATCCTCGGAATGATTTGATCACTGAACTATAAGGAATTTTGATAGCATGATTCCCCTGAGACAAAGAGCTCAGCCAAGCGACCGGTACGAATTTTGGTTTTGGCCTGGTAGAAAATGTGCCACTTTAGTTGGCACGGAGGGACTTACCAGGTTCAGATAAAGCAAGGATTGACAGACTGAGAGATCTTCTTGATTCTATGGGTGGTGGTGCAAGATCGTTGTTAGCTGGTGGAGCGATTTGTCCGTCGGCCCACTAACAATGGAATCTCACCGCTAACTACCTATACGAGTCATCCCCGCTGAGCGCTGATTAGAGGGCTATGGACATTTAGGCCACAGCACTGGAGGCAATACCTAGTAGGTGATGCCCTTGGATGTAAGGGACGTATGGGTGTCACCAAGTCAACGCATCGAGGACAATCCAGATGGTAGCATTCTTCTTGGGGAAAACGGGGTAGGCTAGCAAGGCTTGATAAAACCGAGGTGGTGCTGGGCACCAGATAAAAGAGCAAAACAAAGACCACCAACAACAACAAAAGATGGGGATACAAGGGAATGAGATGCTCTTGAATTGAATAAAATAGTATCGGGCAAGAGGTACAAGAAGCGCACTCACACGATATCTGTACCTCTCCGTGCTTTCCAAACGAGATGGAGTTGTCTTGAGTACGAACAACCTCAAAGTCGATGTTTCGCGTGCATGTGATCGAATCACGGCCGCTAAAAGAACGGAGGTTGTCGCAAGCCTCATAGGACACTTATTAGCATAATGGCCCTTGCGTTTGCGAAGAAACAAGCGACTCAACTAGATTAAGGAGGCCGCTCACGACTCGCAGTGCACGAGATTGGGGCACGACCGCAGAGGGTGAGGTGGCTGCACTCTCCTTAGGACAATTATACGATAGTGACCCTTGTTGTTGCGTAAGAAACAAGTGACATCGCTATCCGCTGACGCCATGACGATCCTTTGACTTTCCTTTCGCCTTAGCAACAACGGACTTTCCACCACAACCGAAAGTCGGGAAGGTATAGACTGTAATCTATCCCGCAGCCTCCTTGGACAAATCACCCGAGAACTTCTCGTCCGGAGGCATCGCGATCGCGATATTTGCAGATGACCAAGAAGTAGTCGCTGAAGTTCTAGTGACTTGGCGATCACGTGTTCAAGCTACACTCCTTGGGATAGTGATTGCTTCCTCGCAGAGAAAACAAGTGATTCGGGCGGTCGGACAGTTTCCATTCAAGTGGTCTTCGTCACAGTTTGGGCAAGCTGTAGTACACTCGTTGCTGTAGTGTCCTTCCTCACCACATCGCCGATGCACCTTGACCTTCCTAGTTCACGACCTTGACGACATGGCTCCTCGCACCATAACCAATGAAAAAGGGAGGCAATTGTCGTTCCCCAGGGCAATGGGAACAAACTCCGTCACTGCTGGTCTGTCCCGACATCCTGCTATGAAGAGATGGGTTAGCAAAGCAACCCGGAAACTAGAAGCTGAAAGGTGCGAAACAAAAGCCAAGGACTAGTGAGCTCGGCAGAAAGTTGGAGTGGGGATAGATTCTAAGATGGACAAGGATTAAACCCAAAAGCTCAAGGCAAAGAAACAATAACTCATTAGGAGATGAACTCAAAAGGCCCAAAAACAACCACAAATTCAGCACAAAGTTTCAATCACAAGAGCAACTTCCCGGTACGACTAACTCGTATGGAAAGAATGAGCAATCGGTTTAGGAATGCAAATTTCAACACACCACTTAAGTCTTATCATAACTAAATAACAGGGTAAAATCACTAATAATGGTGTCAGATATTTAGCCAACTAATATCACATCTTACGCTTTTATTCCCACAAGTTTTAGTTGATTAACACCTCTCATTTTCTACCCTATTTAGAACCTTTGAGCTTGCTGTCCGAAAATTGACGCTCGCTGTCCAGATTTTGCATCCAAGCTTCTAAGCCGAAATCTTCAACTTCCGAAGCTTCAAAACCTTGTAGAGGGCAGCTAACACTATAATTTGCCAAACTCAATGGTTCCCAAAATCCAATTAATCGATAACAACTATCTTTGGAGGGAAGGAGAGGAAAACAACTTTCAAAACTCAATTAGAGCAAGATGAGAGAAGAAAGCTAAGATAGATAAGGAGTAAAATCTGAGAATTTACTTAAGCTTTCATAAAGCATTTGATACTTTGAAATTAAGTTTTCCAAAATATCCTAAAGACGACTAAGCTTGGTTACTACGATCGAATGGCTCGATACTAAACTTTGTGAGGACCCTGGTTTATTTGGCTTGTAATGCTTAACCATCCATTGGTCCTAGCATCACAAATCGATAAACTAAGCCTCAAGATATGTATACTTCCAGCACTGCAGATACACACCTGTTACAAAATCATGCATCAATTCCATTCGCACACATAGAGCCAAGGTATAACAACGAAAGACATATGTAATATAAAGAGTTATTACAAAAGAGAGGCCGACCGGCCAAAAGACATACAATTAGATAAGTACACAGCGGAAGCAAAAGTGCCATAAGATGGCGATAAACAAAAGCCAATCAATGTGCCTTTAACCCACAAGGCAACCAACCGGACCGCCAAGCTAATCGTCCCAGAAACCGCACATCTCGCAAAAGTAAGGCCCTTGGGGTTCACTTTCTTCCTCTGCAACAAAACAATTAAGCATAGCATCTGAGTACAAAAATTGTTTTTGTACTCGCAAGACCGACGTGTAAGATAACAGAACTATAATTAACTACATGCAAGCTTTATTTAAGTGGAGGAGGCTCGACTTATTTTCAAAGATAAAGCAAGTTTTCTTTGCAATAAGGTAATACATTTAAAAGCAAGTTGGCAATTAAATCTTATTGTTCAAATAAAAGAGAGACCAATATAACAATAGGTAGATGACAAAGATCCCGAAGTGACTAACCCAATAGCCACCACAACAATAGCATGAAGTACCCTTCATACCACCCATGTCAAGTTTTAAGTTTTTAAAAGGTTGTAGTCTAGTTGTTGTGGAAAATAACCAAGCGTGTCCATAACCTAGGACGAGGCTATTCGAATAGTTTTAACCCTACAGGGGTGTACCAATGTACCCACACGATAGACCGCCTTTCCACCAGCCACGGTTAGCATACTTCCTTTGGTATGCGGGCACGGCTAAGTCTAACAAGACGCTTTCCAATGGACGATGATAATTAAGAGCCGCAACCCACGGGGATAAGGACACATTAGACATCCTAACCGAACTGCTAATGTTCCCCTCCCACACCACACACACACACAAAAACACACCCACCGACCAGCTCATAATTAACACCTCCCAAAGTACTTAGTCAAGAGAGGTTCCATATCCCCCTCGCGTGGTTAGCACACAACAATTGCTTGGATCAATGGCACAAGTAACTCGGTCCTTAGGGACTTAAGGCACCATTCCATTCACACCCAACAGATCATACCAACATACCATTGTGCCCAAGTCAAGATATAGTTTTTGTTTTCAGTTTTTGATTTGTAAATCAATAAAACACAAGGATTGGACATAATGGAATAAAATAAGTATTTGTGTGATCAAGACCATCGACTAAGTCGATGATCGCCCAATACTACCGATATCTAGGCATGGCTAAGCAATATGTATTCGTAATCTACTAAGTGACAAGAGCTCATCCAACGAGCTCTAATCACAGCAAATAGCCTAGGCTCAGGTAGTAGACGATATTTATTTACCTACAGATTATGTAACTAGAGGATTAACTAATCAATTTAACATCAAAATAGCAATGCATACATAGAGGTTAAACAAAATATTAGACTTTAAAAGTAATGGGATCAAATGGGAAATGATCAAACTACTTGCCTGGCTGCTGCTGCTCAATATGCTGCAGAGAGTCACTCTCAAGGACGGCACAATCGTCGGAACCTACCGAAAGAGCGAAAAAGAACCGATAAGAACAAAGAAAACGAAAAATACTCTAAAACCAAAATGCTCCAAATTCTCTGAAAACTTTACAGCAGAAAGAGCATGATTTATAACAAATTTAGAAACAAGAACCAACTGATTTGGACTCTCAATGCAAAAGATATGATCAAAACAATTTGGTTCTACCAAAAAATTGCAATCACATCTGCTCACATAATTAAATTGTTTGGTGAAAATTTCTAGAAAGGTGGTGTAGCTGAAATTTTTATGGTAGGTAGCTACTGACATTCTAAGGCTAACACAAGTGGTTTCATCTTAATTGGAGTTAAAATGATTTAGTTATGATTTTTCTAAGTTATAAATTAAGGCATGTTTAATTTCGGGATTAAAGACTCATCAGAAACCTATACTATGCTAAAGTACTTTAACAGATGCAATTATAGAACTTTAGTTTGTTAAATTTGGAACTACAGAGAAAAGATATGCATTTTTGAAGTTTAAAACAATTAATATGTGCAAATAAAAGCTCTCGAAACTAACTCGAAAACCAACAAAATCGGGAGGTCGTGGGCGTTGATCAAAGATCGCACGCTCACGAGCTCGATGCCAAACCCACACGAGCACTGAGGCGCAAAGACCTCATCGCGCCTAGGGAGGTCTTAGCCGTTAGATCCGGACTTGACGGTCCGGATCTAACGAGGAGGTCCTAGATGGCAAGATCTAGCGAGGAGGTCTAAGCCGTAGATCTTAAATCCAACGGCTACGACCAGTGCACGCACAGCGCACACGGAGGAGGTCCTCGCGCCTAAAGGTGGTCGGGATCGTTAGATCAAGATGTGACGGTCCTGACCTCCTTAGGAGGTCCTAGGGTTAAATCTACAAAAGGAGGTCTGGACGGTGAGATCTGAAGGAGGGAGGTCTTTGACGGCTAAGATCTACTGAGGAGGTCTTAACTGACAATGACTCCACCGATGGATTTAGATCCAATTGCCCACGTGAGATGGGACGTTGCCACACCGAACGCCTCAACGAGTCTGGGCCTGGATCTTGAGATGGATGGCCTAGATCAAGATCGCATCCCAGGGGTCCGAATGTTCTCCGATCCGAGCCGTAGATCTAGAGATGAACGACCAAGAGAGAAACTAAGCGATAGAGTTGTAAATAGATCGAGGAGGCAGGCCCGTTAGATCTAAATCTAACGGTCCGTAGTAACGAGGAGGTCCTAGACGGTCCACGATCTCCGTGGGGAGGTCCCGAACGGCTAAGATGCGAACGAGGGAGGTATGGACTGCCAGATCTCACCGAGGAGGTCCTAACGGTCTAGATCGAGGCGGGGATCTTGCGGTCTTCTTCACAAAGGACGAGAGGTGGTCTTTTTGCACAGAGGACCTCAAGGGTAGTTTTGAAGGTTCTCTTTACAAAATACCAGGGGTGGTCTTTTGCAAAGAGGACCTCGGTGGGGTGGCTCAGGGGTGGTTTTTAGAAAACGACTAAGGGAGGTCTTTTTGCAAAGAGGACCCCAAGGAGGTCCGAGAGGGTGGTTTTAATAACACGACCAGGGGTGGTTTTTTTTGCACACAGGACCTCAAGGAGGTCTTTTGCAAAGAGGACCCCAAGGCGGAGGGTGATCCTAACGGCTAGGATTTAACCTACGGAGGTCTTTAATGGCCAGGATTTCAGCGGGGAGGTCCTGGCAGCTAGAGACTTATACTAGGAGATCTAACGGTCGAGATCTGGGTCGGGGTGGTCCTAAACGGCCACGATTGAAACAAGGAGGTCGGGGACTTAACTACACCTACGGCTTGCCGACAAGAACAACATTTAACACTAATGATTGGGCTCTCGGACAACTTAAATGCTAATCATTAGGCTACGATTTGTCCGAGCAACGACGACAAAACCATGAGCTCGGTTTTAGCTCACCGCGGCGACGGACTTCACTGGCGAAAACCAAAAGCACGCTAGGTTCCAAATAGTAAGGAGATCCTACAGTGTACCGAAACTAGGGCTAGGGCGCATCCTACCGGCGGCTAGCCGGAGATGACCGAAGGAGGCAAAATACGCCAAAACGAAAAGCTAACGAGGTTCAAAACGACTGGGTTTCCAATACTAAGGTACTTACCAGGGAACGAAGGAGGACAGGAGGGGTCGCAGAGCTCCGTGATCGTGGAGGTCGCGGAGGTGAAGAAGACGAAGCTCCCGGCCACGAACAAAGAGCTCCCACTTTGTCAACCTCTGTGAAGGTTTAAACAAAGCAAATTAGGGAGATTTGGAGGTGACCAAGAGAACAAATGATAGCCAACAACTGCAATATTGAACCACTGGAGCTCGGAGGTCGCCGGAGAGCTCCAAAGTTCAGCAATGGTGGTAGAGACTTTCGGGTGTTTTGAGCACCCGAGCAGTGAAAGGAGCTAGGGTTGAAAAGGAGTGTCTAAAGAAACTTAGATAGAAAGCTTGGGCTACTAATATAGCTGGTGGGAAAAATGGCAAAGTCACCGGTGCAATCGAGCCAAAGTACACATGAAATGATGGGAGTAGGTTATCGAGAGACTTTTGAGCAAAAGGGGCCGCAGACATTTAATGTTGGCAAGACATAGTCGCTTGTCGACCCTAGAGTTGACAAGGCACCGCTTCTCATGTCATGCACAAAATTTGATAATGACCAGGCCCCACCGGTCAGTGAGAGGACCAGGGAGGACCGGTCAAAGAGCTCAACGGCTAAAATCAGCACCGAGCTCCCACTAGGGAGGTCGTGAGCTGATGGATTGAAATCTAAGGGCTCAGGTTTAGAACTATGTATTAGAGGTCCTAACACTTAGGGGAGGTCTGAGCCACAGATCTCAAGATGGACGGCCCACGATCACCCAAGTGCTAGGGGTGGTCGGGGAGGTCTGAAGACGACGCCCCAGGGTAGTCTTTGCAAAAGATGCAAAGGAGGTCCTAGGGGAGGTCCTCGAGGTTGTCTTTGCAAAATAGGACAGAGGAGGTCGTGGTGGGAGGTCTTTACAAAGACCAGAGGAGGTCTTTGCGGTTGGATTGAGATCCAAGGGCTCGCAGGTCGCGAGGTTGCACGGGCTCTGGCTGGTGCGTTTAGTTGGTTTGACTGAGCCGCTTGGCACGAGCCGCACTGGTGCGAACCCGAGAACAAAGTGAATCCAAATTTGACTTTGAAATTAAAAGTCGAGACTTGGGATTTATTTGAGGTAGCAAACTAACTCCAAATTTTATGAAATTTTGACAAGAGCTTGCTAACCCGAGATGGACCTTGTATAAAATTTCCAGAGGTTTTTATGCTGAGCATTTTCTCCAGAAATTATACAATGCTTTGAGCTAGATTTGACTACAAGTCAAACAAGTTTGACTGACCCTTAAAATATTCGAACAATTTCAAAAATTGTGAAACTTTTCAGAGGGTCACATAATAACCCTAGGACTTAGGAAAATATTTCCAGAGATGATCAAAATATTCGACAAGATTGTTTTTGGAGGATCAAGATTTGGATCAAAGACTTGTGACTTTGTATTTCCATACTCTGGTGCAATAATTGTTTAGTACACACAGGAAATACATGATGTAAGAAAAAGTTTTAAATTCTACTCATTTTCTTACATTTGAAACACAAGTACAGAATTTGGGATGTTACAAGGACCCAAGTCGCCGCTGGAGCTCACGCGGCCAGAATTGGCGGAAATGAGCCCAAGGTGAGGTTTGGCGCTCAACCTTACAAAGAACGGTTTGGGAGGGCGACTGGAGGTGGAAGAGACTTAGAGGAAAGCCTCGGAGGTGCTCATGTAGCTCAGAGTGACCAAGCTCGAGAACAGTGGTTTAATGGCGATGGGACAAAAGGTTTCACAAAGAGAAAACGAGGAGGGCAGAGCAACACTCAGACTTTACATGGGCAAAGCGAGGCTCGGGGCCATTAATGGGGCCCGAGACAACCCAACGCCAGACAACACACCCGCCACAAAGGCACGCGCAGTACGAGGAGCCGGGAAGAAGAAGAAGAATGTATGGAGCTCGAGGTGGTTTGTGAGCGTTGGATTTCAAATCCAACGGCTCACACACGTGACCAGATCAAGCTCTGGTGCGGCTCGTGACTTGACTCGAGCGAGTCAATTGGTCGGGTCGGACTCGGTCCGACTCGCACCTAAACCGAGTTTTCAAGCTGATTTGGAGTTTGAGGATTTGATTGAGATAGCAAACTCACTCCAAAAATTATGAAATTTTTACAGGAGCTTGCTAGCTGAGTTATTGACCTTGTATAAAATTTCCAGAGGTTTTTGTGCTATACATTTTCCTCCAGAAATTCCACAAGGTGCTGGTCCCCAGTTTGACCAGAATTTGAGTAGGGTTTGACTGACCTCCAAAAGCATTCAAACAATTTCTAAAAATTGTGAAATTTTTCAGAGGGGTCACATACCAACCCAAGAATTTAGGAAAAATATTTCCAGGAGAATATCACAAGATGGAACAAGAATGTTTTTGAAGGATCAAGATTTGGATCAAAGACTTGTGACTATGTATTTCCATAACTCTTGTACAATAATTGTTTAGTACATACAGGAATATACATGATGTAAGAAAAAGTTTTAATTTTGTGAGGACCCCAATTTATTTGACTTGTAATGCTTAGCCTTCCATTGACCCTAGCATCACAATTCAAATAAACCAAGCCTCAGGATATGTATACTTCCCAGAAATGCAGTATACACACCACGTTACAAAATTATGCATCAAATCCATACAACAAGAGGTTACAATAATAAAACTTCATAATATACAACAGGAAGAACTTAGAAGAAAAATAACAAACTACACAATGGAAGCAAAGCCATAAGATGGCGATAAATAAAAGAGCCAATTAGTGTGCCTTTACCCACAAGGCAACCAACCGCCGCATAAGCTAGTCGTCAAACCAGCAGCACATCTCACAAAAGGAAAGCCCTGGGGCTCACCTTCTTCCTCTGCAACAAAAACATTAAGCAAAGCACTGAGTACAAAGATTGTCTTTGTACCCGCAAGACGACGTAAGGGCAAGAACTATAATTTAACTACATGCAAGCTTTATTTAAGTGGAGGGGGCTCTGACTTACTTTTAGCAGAAAGCAAGTTTTCTTTTGCAATAATGTAATAGTTTTGAAGGCGGTTTAACAATTCAATTTTTATTTGCGTAAATAATAATGATACTGATGAAGTAGTGACAAAAGACATCCTAGAGATGACCAACCCAATGGCCATCACAACAATAGTATGAACACCCGCTCATACCAACCCATCAAGTTTTAATTAAAATGTTGTAGTCTAACTCTTGATAAGCTTACCCAAGCGTGTCCATCACCTAGGGCGAGGCTATTCGAATAGTTTTAACCTGCAGGGTGTACCATGTACCCACACTTCGACCGCCTAAGCCAAAGCACACTTCAAGGTATGCAAGCACACTAAGTCCTACGAGACTTTTCCAATATTGTGTATTAACTACGAGCCGCTCGTATGGATAGAAATCCATACGCTTACATGGTAAAGCCGAAAAGACAACTACCCACTCAGGATAAAGCTTTTCGGACAACTACCATGCTCCCACCTCCATCCCTCCTGCGACCCCCTGCGACCCGGAGCCAATACACGCCAAAGTACTAGGTCAAGAGAGGTCCCATACCCTCTAGTGTGGTTAGCACGCCGAAATACCTGGATAACAGAAACTCACAAGATGTTCGGTCCTTAATTGACCCGGGCACCTTTCCAGTCACACCCAATAGATCACACCAGTCTTACCGTTGTGCCCGCGTCGAAATCATTTTGTTTTTAGTTTTTAGTTTTCACAATTAAACAAGGCAAAAGTGCTGAATCATAAGGTTATAATAATTTTTGTGTGATCAAAGTTACCGACTAAGTCGATAACCGCCCAATTCTACCGGTATCTAAGCATGGCTAAGCATCATATCGTAAATACAAATAAAAGGCCCTAAATCATTCACCGGGCTCTAATTCACCAGTGAGAATAATATTCCTAAGTTACTGGCAGGGGTGAACAATTTTCAGGGCAACAATGCAATGGGATTAACTACCTCTAATCGACAAAATTACTTTGACACAAAAGCATGCATACATACAAGTTAAACAAAATATTAGACTTGAAAATAATGGGAATGAACTGGATATGATCAAACTGCTTGCCTTTGCCTTGTTTGAGATATTTGACTTGCTGCAGAGGATCACTCTCGATATCAACGCCATCTAACGACAAAAACTGCCAAAGCGAAAACAACGAATAAACACCAGAAAGCCAAAAGGTAACCAACAATTAAATAACAACACAGAAAACAGATTATGACTTTAAAATAATTTTAGAGACAGAAATTATTGGATTTGGAGAAGAAATGAAATGGTTATGAAATGTTGAAGCGAAGGTTTGGGCATAAAGTCTACTGTTATTTGACATGCATATAACCTAATTCTTGCCTTCTAAATAACTTTACTCCCTTAGACTAAGAATTAATGGCTAATCCAAAAAGGGTTTTACTTAGTGATCTTATGCATCTAACAAAGTTTTAGTTTTAATAATAAGGTTGGTAAATTTTGAATGCTCCAATATCCGGAGAACTTAACAACTGATTTTGATTACATTCTTATAACCTACAACGGCACAAGCTAATCAACAAAAGTGCTACTTCAATTAGACTTCCCTAATGATTAGCTACTAAGATGATCAACCTACTAATCCCTGTTTGGTACTAATCAACCTACCATCCTCTACTACTATCCATCTCATCGGAATGGATTTTGCAAAGAGTCGAAACAAAGATGGAAACTAGCTAACTCCTTATATACTTACTCAAATCAGTTTTCAATTTGGTTAGATGTTGAAAGGTAAAAGCCCCAAATGACCAATTAGGTCCTCGACAATTCAACTCTCGCATTAACTCAAACCATCACCATCGATAACACCGACATTTCAAGTTTTCCTTGCACTCATCTTTTCTCCTCTCGAACATTCATGCAGAGTGATGATAAAATTTTAAATTTGAGTGCTTGCTAACGCTTTCTAATTGCCCAATTAACCAATTCTTTTGAGTGATCAATTTGTCATTCAAAGGGTTTTACATGACCACCGATGCATCGCATCCTTCAACTCGACTTCTCTGCTTATTTGGTCATTAATGGCTACCTAAGCATCAACGGACATCTAGATACAAGACTTAACTATTATCATGTGGTTGCAAATATGAAACTTCCATCAATTGGTTACTTATCGCTTTTTCAGATTTTATATCTAGTACAACCACGCTTATTGAACGACAATAGAATAGCTTCGCACTAAAGTGCTAATGGCTAACTTTCTACAAACAACAATTTTCAGATTTGGTTATGTTATTAGAGTGACAAAATCAGTCATAAATGAGATTGTTAGCCTAATGCCATTCCAAACTTCCATCTAATACTTCTCTACTCAACCGACAATACAAACTTTTACCTAAACACCATAAACGATAACTAAACACACCCTTAGCAATGATTTCACTAGCTATACAAAGGATTCAAATGTATCTCACCTAGTTCACAAAATTGTCAGTTCAAATGCCAACACAGATAAATTTGAGAGATGAACCTTGCCCAAATTATTTCAAACTCAACTTCCAATTATGTTAATACATTTGAGTGAACTAATGGACAATCACATGGTTGATTAACACCTAGTGTTTAGTTTAAGGCGATGGGCCCCACTGCCATAGAGAGTGAGAGAGAGAACAGAGAGGGAAGAAGCTCCTCTGAAGAAAACAGGGAGCTGTGGCATGGCGCGGCGGCGGTTCACGGGCGGCGAGCGGAGGCGAGAGGTGGCGAAGGCGGTGAAATGGGTTGTTGGTGAGGAGAAGAAGCCGAGGAGGCAGCCCTGGGTCGAGCGGCACCGAGCAGGCGGCGGCGGCAAGAACAAACGCGCGCGGCTCTGCAGAGCGGCACGCGACCGAGGAGGAGAGGGGAAGGGGAGGCGAGCACGAGCACTAGGGAGGTGCGAGGATGCTCACCGCGGTCGTTGGAGGCGGGAGCTATGGAGCGAGCCGCGACGGAGCCAAGCGGCGCCGAGGTGGCTCTGTGGCGGCGGCCTAGGGCGGCGGGAGGCTTGGCAGCGCGGTTGGGAAGCTTCCGGCGTCGGGCGAGCTCCAGCGGGGAATTGGAGGCGGGCGCCGAGGCGGCTGAGGCGGTGCGGTTATGGTGAGCAGGCGGACACTGAGAAGGAGAGGCACTGGCGCACAAGTGAGAGAGGGTGACTCACAGGTGAGCACAAGCGGTAGAGGGTGGTAGGAGCTCACCGGCGCGGTTGATAGTGGTGGGGAGGAGTCGAGGCGGCTCAGGCAGAGCAGCCGGCCGGGGCCGTGGTGGGCGAGGGCAGCGGCCGGCGAGGAGGGAGAAGGAGCGAGAGCCGAGCGCGAGAGGAGAGGCACGAGTGGCGCGAAGTCAAGAGGCCGGCGGCCGGGAAGAGGCGGCAAGTGGAGGCGAGGCGCTGGAGGTGCAGCGGCGCGGCGGCGACACCAGAGGGGAAGAGCCGCATGGCGTGAGGCACCAGTGGGGCGCTTTGCACTGAGCTGGGGTGAAGGGCCGAGAGGGAGAGGATAAGACGATGCACTCGGCGGGGCTCACGGCAAGGGCGGTGGTGGCCGTCTTGTGTGCGTGGCAAGCATGCGTGCGTGAAAGTCGGCGAGCGGTGCGCTCGGCGATGGCACGTGTGTCTTTGCCGTGGAGGGAGGTCTGCAGTGGGGCCACAGTAAGTGAGGTAAGTTAGGATTTAGGATTTCATGTTGGTGAAAAATGTACAAGTTTGACTAGCCGATTGAGGTAGAAATAAAATTCTAAAAATCCTGAAATTTTTTTGTGGACACTCTGAGATTCACAAGGAACTTAGGAAAAATAATTTTAGCCACTTTCTATATTAAAATTTGTTAGAATTAAATCATATTCAAATCGCATTTGGGATTTGTTTTGAATTTTGGGAAGGCAAAATGACTTCTAAAAATTTAGTAAAAATAATTACAATTCAATATAATTATTCTAGTATTTGAATAAATTATTTTTAGAAATTTTGTTCTTACAATTTTCGAATTCAAAAGAATCGAAATGATCAAGTTTGAAAATTGAATTTTCAACACAACATTAAATACAAATAGCAAGAATTTGAAATTGTGCACAAATTTTTGGAACACCAGGAGCATGATCAAGAGACACAACCAAAAGTTTTCAAATTTTAATACTTTTATATACATAAAATACAAACTCTAATTTGGGGCTGTTACAAATCTACCCCCCTTAAACAGAATCTCGTCCCGAGATTCCGGTAGTTCGGAAGTCGGAACGAAAGACTGTGGCAACCTAGGTGGGTTGGGTTACGGGGTCACTTTTCGAATTTCGACGCGAACCAAACTCAAATGTGAGTCCAAAGGGGTTCTACAGAAGTTTTAGGTTCTAAAGTGGGAAGCTTTGTTGAAGGATTTTTAATGCCTTTCTGATGAGTGTTTCCTAGGTGGTTCTTTTCAACTCTAAACGAAATGCACCATCTGTTGTCTTGATTTCCTTCAAAGATAGTGCTGGAAGATCATAATGCAGTATCCTGACGTTGCTGCCACATTTTCCTTTCCATTGCTTTGTTTAACCTTTCTTTTCTTGATTTGTAGATAATTTGACATCATGCTTCACGCCGTCTTACGTAGTACGATAGACTCGGTTCCACTCGGTCGACCGAAAGGGCATCGATCGATAGAACGGAAAGACGGTTAGGTGGTATTCTAGTATCAACACCGTGACTCTACAGAAAAGAGAAGTCAAGCAAGGTTTTAAGGTGGTCTCACTTAACCTCACTTATCCTGGTTCTATTTGCTTGGTGGGACAGAAATGCACAGATGAATGCACGAGGATGCATGTGTGCAAATTAGTCCTAAGGCAAATTTTAATTTTTGGTAAATGAGAGTGCAATGCTTACATGCATGCCTACATGCTTCTTGTTTTATGTAACTTGAGTAACATGACATTCTTAAATTAATTTAGCAACTATATGCATGATCAAAGTATAGGAATCAAGATGTCTGACAAGTATTTTGAGGTATCTTCTACCCCCCTTAAATATTTTGGTACATGAAGGATAAATTGACGAAAGAATGGGCATAAGGTGAGGGAATGGCAATGGGTATGCAATTTAATTCTAGCATGTACTAACTACTCCAAAAGGTTCTGACATAGTCGCTATACATGCTGTCCGTAAGCGATGTGCAACTATTTGGAACAAAGAGAGCAAGTGATTACAAAATCTAGCGTCTACAAGCTAATTAATATCATTAGGCGTGCATACTCTAAGAGTAAACCCTAATTTTAACTCTAATATCGCCATAAGGCATCGCCTAGGGAAATAGACATTACCCTAACCCGATTGCAAACACATAACAAGCGAGAAATGAACTCCAAATGTTTGTATGAACACATAAGACCAGCAAGAAAATCACAAAGCAAAAGATTTGCTTCCAGTGCGACTAACTCTCGTATTGAATAAACGAGCAATCGCTTGAGACGAAAAATTTCAGAGCACAAATCAAGTTCTATCGCATCTAACGTGCATGGTAAAACCATATAAGGGTAGATTGGGCACTAGCCTTCTAATATCACATCTTACCCTTTTAATTCCATGAGTTTTAGTTGATTTATCATCTCATTTTTAATCCTAACGATTTAACTATGTGCTCGCAGTCCAAACTTGTGCTTGTTGTCCGGATCTTGTATCCGAGCCCGAGATGAGTGCTTCAACTCCGAGTGCTTCAAATCTTCACTAAATAACAACTAACACTTTATATTTTTAATTCTCATTATTCCCAAACTGAATTTAACCGATAACCAACTAACTTTGAAATGAGAAGAGAGGGAACAACCTTTTGAAAACTCAACATGAATAAGGCAAGATGAGCAAGCTAATATAGATAAGAAGTAAAATCTGAGTACTTACTTAAGTTTTCACAACCCATTTGACACTTTGAAAATAAGTTTTCAAAATATCCTAATGACGACCAAGCTAGGGGTTTCTACGGTCACATACAAACTGATACCAACTTTGTGAGGACCCCAATTTATTTGACTTGTAATGCTTAGCCTTCCATTGACCCTAGCATCACAATTCAAATAAACTAAGCCTCGGGATATGTATACTTCCAAAATGCAAGATACACACTGCTTACAAAATTATGCATCAAATCCATACAACAAGAGGTTACAATAATAAAACTTCATAATATACAACAGAAGAACTTACAAGAAAAATAACAAACTACACAATGAAGCAAAAGCCATAAGATGGCGATAAATAAAAGAGCCAATTAGTGTGCCTTTACCCACAAGGCAACCAACCGGCCATCAAGCTAGTCGTCAAACCCGCAAAGACATCTCACAAAAGAAAAGCCCTTGGGGCTCACCTTCTTCCTCTCGCAACAAAAACATTAAGCAAAGCACACGAGTACAAAGATTGTCTTTGTACCCGCAAGACCGACGTGTAAGGGTAATGTAACTATAATTTAACTACATGCAAGCTTTATTTAAGTGGAGGGCTCTCGACTTACTTTTAGCAGAAAGCAAGTTTTCTTTTGCAATAATGTAATAGTTTTGAAGGCGGTTTAACAATTCAATTTTTATTTGCGTAAATAACAATCTACAAGAAGTAGTGACAAAAGACATCCTAGAGATGACCAACCCAATGGCCATCACAACAATAGTATGAACACCCGTTCATACCAACCCATCAAGTTTTAATTAAAATGTTGTAGTCTAACTCTTGATAAGCTTACCCAAGCGTGTCCATCACCTAGGACGAGGCTATTCGAATAGTTTTTAACCTGCAGGTGTACCATCAGCACCCACACTTCGATCGCCTTTAAGCCAAAGCACACTTCCAAGGTATGCAGGCACACTAAGTCCTCACGAGACTTTTTCCAATATTGTGTATTAACTATTTAGCCGCTCGTATGGATAGAAATCCATACGCTTACATGGTAAAGCCGAAAAGACAACTACCCACTCGGGATAAAGCTTTTCGGACAACTACCATGCTCCCACCTCCATCCCTCCCGCGACCCCTGCGACCCTGAGCCAATACACGCCAAAGTACTAGGTCAAGAGAGGTCCCATACCCTCTAGTGTGGTTAGCATGCCAAATGCCTGGATAATGAAACTCACAAGATGTTCGGTCCTTAATTGACCCGGCACCTTTCCATCACACCCAATAGATCACACCACCTTACCGTTGTGCTGCAGCGTCAAATCATTTTGTTTTTAGTTTTAGTTTTCACAATTAAACAAGGCAAAAGTGTGAATCATAAGGTTATAATAATTTTTGTGTGATCAAAGTTACCGACTAAGTCGATAACCGCCAATTCTACTCTGGTATCTAAGCATGGCTAAGCATCATATCGTAAATACAAATAAAAGGCCCTAAATCATTCACCGGCTCTAATTCACCAAAGAGAATAATATTCCTAAGTTAATGGCGGGTGAACAATTTTCGTGGCAACAATGCAATGGGATTAACTACCTCTAATCGACAAAATTACTTTGACACAAAAGCATGCATACATACAAGTTAAACAAAATATTAGACTTGAAAATAATGGGAATGAACTGGATATGATCAAATCGCTTGCCTTTGCCTTGTTTGAGATATTTGACTTGTCGCAGAGGATCACTCGATATCAACGCCATCTAACGACAAAAGCGCAAAGCGAAAACAACGAATAAACACCGTAAAGCCAAAAGGTAACCAACAATTAAATAACAACACGAAAAAGATTATGACTTTAAAATAATTTTAGAGACAGAAATTATTGGATTTGGAGAAGAAATGAAATGGTTATGAAATGTTGAAGCGAAGGTTTGGGCATAAAGTCTCATGTTATTTGACATGCATATAACCTAATTCTTGCCTTCTAAATAACTTTACTCCCTTAGACTAAGAATTAATGGCTAATCCAAAAGGGTTTTACTTAGTGATCTTATGCATCTAACAAAGTTTTAGTTTTAATAATAAGGTTGGTAAATTTTGAATGCTCCAATATCCAGAGAACTTAACAACTGATTTTCGATTATGGTTCTTATAACCTACAACAAAGACAAGCTAAGCGAACAAAAGTGCTACTTCAATTAGACTTCCCTAACAGATTAGCTACTAAGATGATCAACCTACTAATCCTGTTTGGTACTAATCAACCTACCATCCTCTACTACTATCCATCTAATGGAATGGATTTTGCAAAGAGTCAAAACAAAGATGGAAACTAGCTAACTCCTATATACTTACTCAAATCAGTTTTCAATTTGGTTAGATGTTGAAAGGTAAAAGCCCCAAATGACCAATTAGGTCCCGACAATTCAACTCTGCATTAACCCAAACCATCACTCATCGATAACACCGACATTTCAAGTTTTCCTTGCACTCATCTTTTCTCCTCTGAACATTCATGCAGAGTGATGATTAAATTTTAAGGTGAGTGCTTGCTAATGAGCTTCTAATTGCCCAATTAACCAATTCTTTTGAGTGATCAATTTGTCATTCAAAGGGTTTTACATGACCACCGATGATCGGATCCTTCAACTCGACTTCTTTATTTGGTGTTAATGGCTACCTAAGCATCAATGACATCTAGATACAAGACTTAACTATTATCATGTGGTTGCAAATATGAAACTTCCATCAATTGGTTACTTATCGCTCTTTTAGATTTTATATCTAGTACAACCTGCTTATTCAACGACAATAGAATAGCTTCGCACCAAAGTGCTAATGGCTAACTTTCTACAAACAACAATTTTCAGATTTGGTTATGTTATTAGAGTGACAAAATCACCATAAACAGATTGTTAGCCTAATGCCATTCCAAACTTCCATCTAATACTTCTCTGCCTACTCAACTGACAATACAAACTTTTACCTAAACACCATAAACTGATAACTAAACACAGTCCTTAGCAATGATTTCACTAGCTATACAAAGGATTCAAATGTATCTCACCTAGTTCACAAAATTGTCAGTTCAAATGCCAACACAGAGATAAATTTCAGAGATGAACCTTGCCCAAATTATTTCAAACTCAACTTCCAATTATGTTAATACATTTGAGTGAACTAATGGACAATCACATGGTTGATTAACAGTCTAGTGTTTGGTTTAAGGCAAGGGCCCCACCGCCATAGAGAGTGAGAGAGAGAACAGAGAGGGAAGAAGCTCTCTCGGAAGAAAACAGGAGCAGGGGGCATGGCGCGGGCGGCGGTTCTGCGGCGGCGAGCGGAGGTCGGAGGTGGCGAGGCCGGTGAAATGGGTTCTTGGTGAGAGAAGAAGCCGAGGAGGCAGCATTGGGCCTGAGCGGCACCGAGTAGGCGGCGGCGCGTTGGGAACAAACGCGCGGCGGCTCAGAGGCGACGGCGACGGGAGGGAGAGGGAAGGGGAGGCGAGCACGAGCACTAGGGAGGTGCGAGGATGCTCACCGTCGCGGTCGGTGGAGCGGGAGCTATGGAGCGAGCCGCGGCGAGAGCCAAGCGGGCGCGCCGAGGTGGCTCTCTGTGGCGGCGGCCTAGGGCGGGAGGCTTGGCGCCCGGTTGGGAAGCTCCGGCGTCGGGCGGAGCTCGGCGGGAGGAATGGAGGCGGGCGCCGGGCGGCTCGGGCGGTGCGGTTATGGTGGCGCGGCGGACTCGAGAAGGAGAGGCACGGTGGCGCACAAGTGAGAGAGGTGACTCTGGGTGAGCACAAGCGGTAGAGGTGGTAGGAGCTCACCGGCGCGGTTGATAGTGGTGGGAGGAGTCGGCGGCTCGAGGCGAGCAGCCGGCCGGGCCGTGGTGGACGGGGCACGCGAGTGGGCGAAGGAGAAGGAGCCGAGAGTCTTGGCGCCAGAGGAGGAGAGGCACCAGGGCGGCGAGCTGCTGAAGAGGCCGATGGCCGGGGAAGAGGCGGCAGCAAGTGGAGGCGGGGGCGCTGGAGGTGCAGCGGCCAAGTGCGGCGACACGAGAGGAAGAGCCGCATGGCGTGAGGCACCAGGGGCGGCTTTGCTGCTGAGCTGGGGTGAAGGGCGAGAGGGAGAGGATAAGACGATGCACTCGGCGGGGCTCACGGCAAGGGCGGTGGTGACCGTGCGCGGTGCGTGGCAAGCATGCGGCGGCGTGAAGCTGGCGAGCGGTGCGCTCGGCGATGGCACGTGTGTGCTGCCGTGGAGGGGGAGGTCTGCAGGTGGGGCCCACAGGTAAGTGAGGTAAGTTAGGATTTAGGATTTCATGTTGACTGAAAAATGTACAAGTTTGACTAGCCGATTGAGGTAGAAATAAAATTCTAAAAATCCTGAAATTTTTTTTGTGGACACTCTGTAATACTTCGGATTAAACTTTGAGGATGAAAATTGATCTTTAGGGAGAGGAAACCATGGGAATAGTGAATTGTCTCTGGATTTAGGGGGTTATCTGCTAATTTCGGCCAACTTGGGCCTGGGCTAGAGGCCCAATTGGACCCCTCAAGTGGCCGGCCAAGGGGGGGGACTCCACCCTTTTTCTCCCCTATGCCAAACCCTAGTTTTCTCCCCTTTTGGCGCCCCTCCCTTCTTGGCCGCCACCTTTGGCCTTCCTCCCATTGCGCCCAGCATCTCCTCCTCCTTGGTGTTCTCTCATGGTGGTGCCCCTCAAGTCGTCTTCCCGCTGCGGCATTGATCTTCCTCCATTGCGGTCTTTGCAAGAAAGCGGGGGCGACGATCGGTGGGCTGTGGAACAAGGAGGAGAAAAGGAGGAAGAACTTCTTCGCCATGATCCTTCCACCTACTCCTGGTTGCAGCAAGGGTAACGATGCGATCCTCGTGGTTTGATTGTTGTTAGAAGAGTTTTGGATACGTTTTTGTTTAGGCAGACTTGCTGAAATTTAGAAACTGATTCTGTCCAGTACGTTGTAGAGGTGTTTCGGTTTTTAGGCAGAATCTGAAGGTTTGGTCTCCTAGAGATATCTAGGTATTGTTCTTACGTTTCAGTGGCCGCCGAGTTCACTCAAATCCGAGGTCCGAGTCAAAAGTTATGATAGAATTAGTCTTGACTGTCCAGAATCCTGACGAGATTCTGCAGTCAATTTGTAAATTGTATAAGAAATTGTTATTCACAGATTTTGAACTTGGTGTCTCCTAGAAAATTGAAGTATCCCCTGTCAGGTTTAGATGGCCACTGAGTTTACTTGATTCCGAGTTACGGGTCAAAAGATATGTCTGTTTTAACAGTCGCTGCCAGAAACCTGACGTGATTAATCTGTCTGTATATTTTCTATATTATGATAGAGAAGTTGGAAGAATCTGAAAGTTCACCCGACTAGGTTATTGTAGGTAATTCGATAACCTTTTCAGATTGGTAAAGAACGCTCAATTCGGAGTTGTAACATAGAAGTTATGATCAACTGAATATTTCTGCTGAATTTTGGTAGGCTGAATCTGTGCTGAATGTTCAAACAATTATTAGCCTATTAATTTGACCAAATTGGATTGTCGCGTCAACTAGAGTTTTGTAGTTAGACCAGTTAAGAATCTACAGAAATTGGGTTTGCTATTTTTCGACTTCCAGGCTGTGAGTTATGTTAGTCCCGTGTTGCTGTCCAGGATTTTCTTATTGGACAGACTCCGCTGTTTTCAGTCTATGCGATATAGGATTTAATTGAGTCCTAATAGAAGTAAAATAGAACACCGACTAGTTGAGCTGGGTATCATGTATACTTATTAAGTTATTTCGTTGGTTTAGGCGTGAAACTCCGGGTATAAGAGCGCCGTTGCCAAATAACGCCGCATACGCCGAAGGCAAGTACCATGTTTATTTGGATGTTTGTGCATGGTGGTTATTAGCATGAGTTGTTTTGGTAACTTGTGAGACATGTGAAATGAATTATTCATGCCTTGTTCAATACATTGAGTTCATGAATAGAAGTGATGTTATGGTATATTTCATTTAATTGTTGCATGCATCCATTGACATTTGACGTCCACGGAGTGGATGAGAACCACCATCAATTCCAAGATGGTTGGATAAGACCCATTAATTCCAATATGGGCAATGTTGGACACCCGTATGAAACGTTCTTCATACGGAAGTGGATCCCGCATTTTTGTTAAGATGCGGGCTTGAGTGATCACCGACGGGTGTTCATCGCTATCTGCGATATCTGCGTGTGTGCAGTCCATTCCTTGATTTGAGCATTCATATCATGTATTCATAAGTAATCCAGTGTGTTATGATCGAACCCATTGATGTTATGTGTGATCTTCAATGAATGAATGTTTTCTTAATCATTGTACTTGCTGAGTCATGGACTCACTCTTGCTTTGTTTGTTTATTTCTAGGTGATCGTTGATGAAGTTCACTTGGGAGGGAGTAGATGAGCACTACTCGAATAATGCACTTCACATTAGACTCATTACTATAATAAATAATGATTCTCTTTTGTCATCTTTTGGTTTGTAATAAATAAATTTAGTCATGGATGGTATCTTTATGATCAATGAGAACATAGATGAGAACTTTAAGTCATATGGTTATTTGTTATCTTAGCTCATTATCGTTGATTCATGTTTAGATCTTAGAATTTGATTTCATGACTAGTTTATGATTACTTGTGTGTTTTGTTGTGTGGAACCTCCGGTATCCTCGTATACAAGGAGGTTCTGCGAAATTTAGTATTTCACTTAGGGTAGTTGCATTCCGGGCTCGTCTTTGAGTTGGGGTGTTCTGATTGGTATCGAGCGGGCTTTAGGTCCGTGGTTAAAATAAAATTATTAAATTGACACACTTGTGCACGTGAGGTTGGGTTGGGCAATTCGTTGTTTCGCAATTTTCTTGTTATGATTTATTTGTTGTGCAACCGTTGTTCGATTTAGTGCTGTTCCGTTGTGTTGTTCTTAGATGGCGAGAGGTAGAGGCCGTGGCGTCACGCCATCCGTGGTCGCGATCGTGGGCGTGGTCGGTTGTTTACGCAACGCCCGAAGAAAGCTGCCGGTGGGGTTAATGAGGAGGTTGCCTCGGTGCTCAACCACCGTGTGGAAGCTCAAGGCTGCGCCGCCGATGCTCGGCGGTGTCGGCGATTATTCGAATCTTCAAAGGAGAACGAGCAGCTCCGTCGGCAGTGCGGCGGCTTATCCTGCTGCTCTGTTGCTCCTGCGGCGCCGCGATGCTTCTTCTTTGCCGCCATGGCAGTCGGTTGTTGCCGCAGATTCCACGGAGACTAGGATGAGTCTTCGTGAGTGGATGACGCTCATTGAACACGTTTGATGGGCGGTACCCATTCGAGCGGCAGATTGGCTCCGGTACATGGAGCGTCGATTCGAGCATTGGAGATGAACTCGGCGCAAAGGTTCGTTTGTGGCCTTTCAACTGAAGGGTCAAGCCGATATCACGGTGGGAAGGGGTTGCATGCGCTAGGACCCAGTCGAGTCGATTACTTGGGAAGTTTTTGTGGCACGATTGAGCCAAGTACTATCCGGATTCTTTTATTGAGAAGATGGAGCGATCATTGCTAGTGTTGACTCGGGGCAATAGGTCGATGTCGAGTACGAGATGGAGTTCAACAATGCAGTGCGCTTTGTACCAGGTGTGGCGATGATGTCTTGGAGAAGGCCAAGAGGTTTCGGGGTCTCCTTGGAGTATCGTCGAGATCTTGGGAGCCTCGGTTTTGCGTGATTTCAACCTTGTGGTTGAGCGAGGCTAGAGGATAGAGCGGGAGAGAATTCTCCTTCGCGAGCAAGCAGTGGTGGCACTACTTCTGTTGGTGGTTACGGTGGTGGCGGAAGAGGAGTTTTGTTGGTGGAGGTGGGTCCTCTCGGCCTACTTCCAAGAGGTTTTGAGGAGCCGCCCATCCCGTCCGGCTCAGCGAGGCGATCTTTTCTTGGCGCCACGTTTTCTTCTTCCACACCTCGAATCGCCCGATTCCTGTCAAGGTATGAAATGTTTTAAGTGTGGAGAGGCATCGTGCGTCGAATGTTCTTTCGGAGGACTTGTCGTCGGTGTGGTCGAGAGGGCCACAAGCTTTACGCTTGTGCGAGAATCAGCAAGTATCATCAAGTGGAAGCGATTCCAGCAGCGTCGTCCTCTAGTACTCCTCGGGCTCGCCGGACTCTGGTTGCACCTTTTGTGCCACGATTCTCACGAGATGGGTTTCACCGCGCGATTTCAGCTCTGCGCCTCCGGCCGGGTTCTTACGGAACCTGCTCCATCTGCTCGCCCTCGTTCTCACTGCTGCAGTTCCGCCCCTCCCTCTCGAGGCGTTAGTGCGTCCTCTGCTCCGGCACCTTTGGGAGTCTACGCCATGCCCACCCACGACACCGTGGGCATACGATGTGGTGGCAGTACTTTATTAGTTGATTCACATGAGGCTTTCGTTACTGTTTGATTCGGGGCTACTTATTCTTTTGTGTCCTTAGTTTTTGTTAAAGGCGGGTTTGAGTGTGCAATCTATTTCGAATCTGTGGTGGTCGGTTCCCAGAGGTCTTATTTCTAGCTCTGATTTGTCCCGGCTGTACTATCACTATAGAAGATGAAAATTTCATTGCCAATCTCATGGTGATTCGATTATCACCTTTTGATGTTATCTTGGGTATGGATTGGCTATTCTTTTACCGTGCAAGATTTGTTGTTTTGGAAGACGGTGACTTTGCGAGCTCCGTCGGAGAGGAACTAGTGTTTGAGGCGGTCGCGTTTGATTCCCTGTGTGTTGGCTAGTCTGTTTCCTAGTCGTCGAGCCTCGAACATTGGGTTGCTTTGGTCTCTTAGCGAGAAGTCCGAATCTCCGCCGTGTTGAAGATATTCGGTGGTGAATGAATTTCTGACGTGTTTCTGTGGAGCTTCTGGTATGCCTCGAGCGTGAAGTGGAATTCGGATAGATCTTGTTCCGGAACCCGACCTATTTCGATGTCTCCATACCGTTTGCACGACCATTTCAGAGGAGTTGAAAAAGCAACTGGATGATTTGCTATCCAAAGGTATGATTCGGCGTAGTGTATCGCCGTGGGAGCTCTGCTTGCATTCACTAAGAAGAAGGGCGGTAGTTGGCGTATGTGTGTGGACTAAGGGCTCTTAATCAAGCAAGCTAAGAAGAATAAATATCCGTTGCCCGTATTGAAGATCTCTTTGATCGGTTGAAGGAGCTAAAATATTTTCCAAGATTGACCTTGATCGAGTTATAATCGATTCGAGTTCGCGAGCAAGATATTGAGAAGACGCTTTCTCTACAAGGTATGGTCATTATGAGTATAAGGTTATGTCATTTGGACTAACTAATGCTCTGCGATTTTCATGGAAGCCATGAATAGTATGTTGCACCCTTATCTTGATGATTTCGTCGTAGTATTTATTGACGACATCTTGATTTATTCCAAAACGGAAGAGGACCATGCTCAACATTTGAGGTTGGTACTGGAGACCTTGAGAGTGAACCAATTTTATGCCAAATTGAAGAAATGTGAATTTTGGATTTCTGAAGTTGGGTTTCTGGGCCATGTAATCAATCAAGAGGGCATTTCTGTCGATCCAAGTAAGATTTCAACAGTGGTGGAATGGAAGAGACCAACCAATGTAAAAGAAGTGAGGAGTTTTCTGGGTTTGGCTGGTTACTACCGGCGGTTCGTGGAGGGTTTCTCTACCATTGCTAGACCAATGTCTCAGTTGACACAGAAAGGTGTCAAGTTTCAGTGGACGGATGCGTGTGAACGAAGTTTCTGTACTTTGAAGGATAGATTGGTGACCGCTCCAATTCTCACCCTTCCAGAACCAGGGAAGCGGTTCACTATTTATTCAGATGCGTCTAGAGTTGGGCTTGGTTGTGTTCTTATGCAGGATGGCAAAGTGATTGCCTATGCGTCTCGGCAGCTGAAGAAGCATGAATGTAACTATCCTACTCATGACCTAGAGCTTGCGGCAGAGTCTTGGCTTTAAAGATCTGGCGCCATTATTTGTATGGCGAATCTTGTGACATTTTCACGATCACAAGAGTCAAAATACATCTTTACCTGAAAGATTTAAACACGAGCGAGAGGAGATGGTTGGAGTTGATAAAGGACTATGATCTCACCATTCAGTATCATCCGGGCAAGGCAAATGTTGTAGCCGATGCCCTGAGTCGCAAGGCGACACCTCCTACCCTCAGTTGTCTCATCGCTGATTTTGAGCGTATGGATATATCTTTTTGCTTTGCGGGTACCACCGAGACCGAGACCCGTTTGCTTCTTGAGTCAGCCATTCCAGAACGAGTACGGGAAGCACAACAGCATGATCAAATGCTCCAGCGTGTGAGGAAGCGCCTAGATAAAGGCAAGCAAGGCCATTTTGGTATAGATGATTCTGGTACTTTGCGATTTAAAGGTCGCCTTTGTGTGCCACAGGAGGCACAGGTTAAAGATGAGATTCTAAAGGAGGCCCACCGTACCCCGTATACTGTACATCCAGGTGAGACCAAAATGTACAAAGATTTGAAGAAGAATTTCTGGTGGAAGAGAATGAAAGTCGATATTGCGCAGTATGTGGCCTCGTGTGGGATCTGCCAGCGGGTTAAGGCTGAACATAAGCGACCGGCAGGATTGTTGCAACCTTTAGAGGTTCCGGTGTGGCCATGGGATGACATCTCCATGGATTTTGTGGTTGGTTTACCTCGCACTCAGCGAGGAAGGATGCTATATGGGTGATAGTGGATCGGTTCATAAGTCGCACATTTCATTCCTATTCGAACCACCACTTCTGCGAGCGATTGGCTCCACTTTATGTGCGAGAGATAGTACGGTTGCACGGGTGCCAAAGACTATTGTTTCCACCGAGATGCCAAATTTGTTTCCAAGTTTTGGGAGAGTTTGCGAGTGCTTTGGGCACGCAACTCCGTCTTAGTATCAGCATTCCACCCTCGACGGATGGTCATCGGCGTACAATTCAAACCTTAGAAGATATGCTCGGTGTTGTGTTTTATCCTGGAAGGGTGGTTGGGAAGATCACCTGGCTTTGGCAGAGTTCGCCTATAATAATAGTTATCACGCCAGTATTCGAGCAGCACCATTTGAAGTCCTTTATGGGCGGAAATGCAGATCTCCGTTGTGTTGGGATGCAAATGGGAGAGAGGCGGTTTGGGTCGAGAATGGAGTACAACAAGCGTGGCTAGAGTGGACGAAGTTAGAAGGAACTTGTTAGCTGCTCAGAGCCGACAGAAAAGCTACGCAGATGTCAGGAGGCGAGAATTGGAGTTCAATGTGGGTGACGAGGTCCTTCTGAGAGTATCGCCTACCAAAGGCGTGAATGCGTTTGGTACTAAAGGAAGCTTAGCCCAAGGTACATCGGACCGTTTCGGTTATGTGCGAGTTGGAAATTTGGCTTACCGTTTGGATCTTCCCGATTCTATGAGAGGATTCATAATGTGTTTCATGTGTCCATGTTGAGGAAGTTCTTATTTGACCGAGCATGTAATTCCAATGGAGCCCTTAACCATTGAGCAGACCTTACTTTTGAGTCCCGACCAGGTGAAAATTTTGGAAGAGTCGAGCGGGTTTTGAGGAGCAAGACATTGAAGTATGTCAAGGTTCTTTGGTCTCACCAATCAGAGAGGAAGCCACAGGAGTTAGAATCTGCATGCGCGAGCAATATCCTGACCTTTTCACTTCGGTATGTGTTAACCCTTTGTTTCCTACTTGCGGTTCTCCATTCCTGTGTTCATCTAGTTGTTTAGATTCTGGTCGAATCACATTAAGAGGGTAGAGTGTAATACTTGGATTAAACTTTGAGGATGAAAATTGATCTTTAGGAGAGAAACCATGGGAATAGTGAATGTCTCTGGATTTAAGGGGTTATCTGCTAATTTCGGCCAACTTGGGCCTGGGCTAGAGGCCCAATTGGACCCCTCAAGTGGCCGGCCAAGGGGGGGGACTCCACCCTTTTTCTCCCCTATGCCAAACCCTAGTTTTTCTCCCCCTTTTGGCCGCCCCTCCCTTCTTGGCCGCCACCCCTTTGGCCTTCCCCTCCCATTGCGCCCAGCATCTCCTCCTCCCTGGTGTTCTCTCATGGTGGTGCCCCTCAAGTCGTCTTCCCCGCTGCGGCATTGATCTTCCTCCATTGCCGGTCTTTGCAAGAAACGGGGACGACGATCGTGGGCTGTGGAACAAGGAGGAGAAAAGGAGGAAGAACTTCTTCGCCAAGGATCCTTCCACCTACTCCCTGGTTGCAGCAAGGGGTAACGATGCCGATCCTCGTGGTTTGATTGTTGTTAGAAGAGTTTTGGATACGTTTTTGTTTAGGCAGACTTGCTGAAATTTAGAAACTGATTCTGTCCAGTACGTTGTAGAGGGTGTTTCGGTTTTTTTTAGGCAGAATCTGAAGGTTTGGTCTCCTAGAGATATCTAGGTCTTGTTCTTACGTTTCAGTGGCCGCCGAGTTCACTCAAATCCGAGGTCCGAGTCAAAAGTTATGATAGAATTAGTCTTGACTGTCCAGAATCCTGACGAGATTCTGCAGTCAATTTGTAAATTGTATAAGAAATTGTTATTCACAGATTTTGAACTTGGTGTCTCCTAGAAAATTGAAGTATCCCCTGTCAGGTTTATATGGCCACTGAGTTTACTTGATTCCGAGTTACGGGTCAAAAGATATGTCTGTTTTAACAGTCGCTGCCAGAAACCTGACGTGATTAATCTGTCTGTATATTTTCTATATTATGATAGAGAAGTTGGAAGAATCTGAAAGTTCACCCAACTAGGTTATTGTAGGTAATTCGATAACCTTTTCATATTGGTAAAGAACGCTCAATTCGGAGTTGTAACATAGAAGTTATGATCAACTGAATATTTCTGCTGAATTTTGGTAGGCTGAATCTGTGCTGAATGTCCAAACAATTATTAGCCTATTAATTTGACCAAATTGGATTGTCGCGTCAACTAGAGTTTTGTAGTTAGACCAGTTAAGAATCTACAGAAATTGGGTTTGCTATTTTTCGACTTCCAGGCTGTGAGTTATGTTAGTCCCCGTGTTGCTGTCCATGATTTTCTTATTGGACAGACTCCGCTGTTTTTCAGTCTATGCGATATAGGATTTAATTGAGTCCTAATAGAAGTAAAATAGAACACCGACTAGTTGAGCTGGGTATCATGTATACTTATTAAGTTATTTCGTTGGTTTAGGCGGCGAAACTCCGGGTATAAGAGCGCCTTCGTTGCCAGATAACGCTTCGCAACGCGGAAGGCAAGTACCATGTTTATTTGGATGTTTGTGCATGGTGGTTATTAGCATGAGTTGTTTTGGTAACTTGTGAGACATGTGAAATGAATTATTCATGCCTTGTTCAATACATTGAGTTCATGAATAGAAGTGATGTTATGGTATATTTCATTTAATTGTTGCATGCATCCATTGACATTTGACGTCCACGGGAGTGGATGAGAACCACCATCAATTCCAAGATGGTTGGATAAGACCCATTAATTCCAATATGGGCAATGTTGGACACCGTATGAAACGTTCTTCATACGGAAGTGGATCCGCATTTTTGTTAAGATGCGGGCTTGAGTGATCACCGACGGTGTTCACGGCTATACCGATATCTGCGTGTGTGCGATCCATTCCTTGATTTGAGCATTCATATCATGTATTCATAAGTAATCCAGTGTGTTATGATCGAACCCATTGATGTTATGTGTGATCTTCAATGAATGAATGTTTTTCTTAATCATTGTACTTGCTGAGTCATGGACTCACTCTTGCTTTGTTTGTTTATTTCTAGGTGATCGTTGATGAAGTTCACTTGGGAGGAGTAGATGAGCACTACTCGAATAATGCACTTCACATTAGACTCATTACTATAATAAATAATGATTCTCTTTGTCATCTTTTGGTTTGTAATAAATAAATTTAGTCATGGATGGTATCTTTATGATCAATGAGAACATAGATGAGAACTTTAAGTCATATGGTTATTTGTTATCTTAGCTCATTATCGTTGATTCATGTTTAGATCTTAGAATTTGATTTCATGACTAGTTTATGATTACTTGTGTGTTTTTGTTGTGTGGAACCTCCAGTATCCTCGTATACAAAGGAGGTTCTGCCGAAATTTAGTATTTCAGCTTAGGTTGCATTCCAGGCTCGTGCTGAGTTGGGGTGTTACACACTCTGAGATTCACAAGGAACTTAGGAAAAATAATTTTAGCCACTTTCTATATTAAAATTTGTTAGAATTAAATCATATTCAAATCTGCATTTGGGATTTGTTTTGAATTTTGGGGAAGGCAAAATGACTTCTAAAAATTTGGTAAAAATAATTACAATTCAATATAATTATTCTAGTATTTGAATAAATTATTTTTAGAAATTTTTGTTCTTACAATTTTCGGGAATTCAAAAGAATCGAAATGATCAAGTTTGAAAATTGAATTTTCAACACAACATTAAATACAAATAGCAAGAATTTGAAATTGTGCACAAATTTTTGGAACACCAGGAGCATGATCAAGAGACACAACCAAAAGTTTTCAAATTTTAATACTTTTATATACATAAAATACAAACTCTAATTTGGGGCTGTTACAAATCTACCCCCCTTAAACAGAATCTCGTCCCGAGATTCCGGTAGTTCTGAAGTCGGAACGAAAGACTGTGGCAACCTAGGTGGGTTTGGTTACGGGGTCACTTTTCGAATTTCGACGCGAACCAAACTCAAATCTGAGTCCAAAGGGGTTCTACAGAAGTTTTAGGTTCTAAAGTGGGAAGCTTTGTTGAAGGATTTTTAATGCCTTTCTGATGAGTGTTTCCTAGGTGGTTCTTTTCAACTCTAAACGAAATGCACCATCTGTTGTCTTGATTTCCTTCAAAGATAGTGCTGGAAGATCATAATGCAGTATCCTGACGTTGCTGCCACATTTTCCTTTCCATTGCTTTGTTTAACCTTTCTTTTCTTGATTTGTACATAATTTGACATCATGCTTCACGTCGTCTTCTGGTAGTACGATAGACTCGGTTCCACTCAGTCGACCGAAAAGGGGCATCGATCGATAGAACGGAAAGACTGGTTAGGTGGTATTCTAGTATCAACACCAGGACTCGGCGTAGAAAAGAGAAGTCAAGCAAGGTTTTAAGGTGGTCTCACTTAACCTCACTTATCTGGTTCTATTTGCTTGGCTGGGACAGGAAATGCACAGGATGAATGCACGAGGGGATGCATGTGTGCAAATTAGTCCTAAGGCAAATTTTAAATTTTTGGTAAATGAGAGTGCAAATGCTTACATGCATGCCTACATGCTTCTTGTTTTATGTAACTTGAGTAACATGACATTCTTAAATTAATTTAGCAACTATATGCATGATCAAAGTATAGGAATCAAGATGTCTGACAAGTATTTTGAGGTATCTTCTACCCCCCTTAAATATTTTGGTACATGAAGGATAAATTGACGAAAGAATGGGCATAAGGTGAGGAATGGCAATGGGTATGCAATTTAATTCTAGCATGTACTAACTACTCCAAAGGTTACGACATAGTCGCTATACATGTCTTTGTCCGTAGCGATGTGCAACTATTTGGAACAAAGAGAGCAAGTGATTACAAAATCTAGCGTCTACAAGCTAATTAATATCATTAGGGCGTGCATACTCTAAGAGTAAACCCTAATTTTAACTCTAATATCGCCATAAGGCATCGTCTAGGGGAAATAGACATTACCCTAACCCGATTGCAAACACATAACAAGCGAGAAATGAACTCCAAATGTTTGTATGAACACATAAGACCAGCGCAAAATCACAAAGCAAAAGATTTGCTTCCCGGTACGACTAACTCGTATTGAATAAACGAGCAATCGTTTGAGACGAAAAATTTCAGAGCACAAATCAAGTTCTATCGCATCTAACGTGCATGGTAAAAACCATATAAGGGTAGATTGGGCACTAGCCTTCTAATATCACATCTTACCCTTTTAATTCCATGAGTTTTAGTTGATTTATCATCTCATTTTTAATCCTAACGACGAACTATGTGCTCGCAGTCCGAAACTTGTGCTTGTTGTCCAGATCTTGTATCCGAGCTCCGAGATGAGTGCTTCAACTCCGAGTGCTTCAAATCTTCACTAAATAACAACTAACACTTTATATTTTTAATTCTCATTATTCCCCAACTGAATTTAACCGATAACCAACTAACTTTGAAATGAGAAGAGAGGGGAACAACCTTTTCGAAAACTCAACATGAATAAGGCAAGATGAGCAAGCTAATATAGATAAGAAGTAAAATCTGAGTACTTACTTAAGTTTTCACAACCCATTTGACACTTTGAAAATAAGTTTTTCAAAATATCCTAATGACGACCAAGCTAGGGGTTTCTACGGTCAGCACAGCTCTGATACCAACTTTGTGAGGACCCCAATTTATTTGACTTGTAATGCTTAGCCTTCCATTGACCCTAGCATCACAATTCAAATAAACCAAGCCTCAGGATATGTATACTTCCCAGAAATGCAGTATACACACCCCGTTACAAAATTATGCATCAAATCCATACAACAAGAGGTTACAATAATAAAACTTCATAATATACAACAGGAAGAACTTAGAAGAAAAATAACAAACTACACAGCGGAAGCAAAAGCCATAAGATGGCGATAAATAAAAGAGCCAATTAGTGTGCCTTTACCCACAAGGCAACCAACCGGGCCGCCAAGCTAGTCGTCAAACCCGCAGCACATCTCACAAAAGGAAAGCCCTTGGGGCTCACCTTCTTCCTCTGCAACAAAAACATTAAGCAAAGCACCTGAGTACAAAGATTGTCTTTGTACCCGCAAGACTGACGTGTAAGGGTAACAGAACTATAATTTAACTACATGCAAGCTTTATTTAAGTGGAGGGGGCTCTGGACTTACTTTTAGCAGAAAGCAAGTTTTCTTTTGCAATAATGTAATAGTTTTGAAGGCAGTTTTAACAATTCAATTTTTATTTGCGTAAATAATAAATCTGATAGTAGTGACAAAAGACATCCTAGAGATGACCAACCCAATGGCCATCACAACAATAGTATGAACACCCGCTCATACCAACCCATCAAGTTTTAATTAAAATGTTGTAGTCTAACTCTTGATAAGCTTACCCAAGCGTGTCCATCACCTAGGACGAGGCTATTCGAATAGTTTTAACCTGCGGGGTGTACCATCTGCACCCACACTTGCATCGCCTTTAAGCCAAAGCACACTTAGAAGGTATGCCGCACACTAAGTCCTACGAGACTTTTCCAATATTGTGTATTAACTACGAGCCGCTCGTATGGATAGAAATCCATACGCTTACATGGTAAAGCCGAAAAGACAACTACCCACTCGGGATAAAGCTTTTGGACAACTACCATGCTCCCACCTCCATCCCTCCCGCGACCCCCTGCGACCCTGAGCCAATACACGCCAAAGTACTAGGTCAAGAGAGGTCCCATACCCTCTAGTGTGGTTAGCATGCCGAAATGCCCTGATAATGAAAACTCACAAGATGTTCGGTCCTTAATTGACCGGGCACCTTTCGATCACACCCAATAGATCACACCAGTCTTCTACAGTTGTGCAGCGTCAAATCATTTTGTTTTTAGTTTTAGTTTTCACAATTAAACAAGGCAAAAGTGTTTGAATCATAAGGTTATAATAATTTTTGTGTGATCAAAGTTACCGACTAAGTCGATAACCGCCCAATTCTACTGGTATCTAAGCATGGCTAAGCATCATATCGTAAATACAAATAAAAGGCCTAAATCATTCACTGGCTCTAATTCACCAGTGAGAATAATATTCCTAAGTTAATGTGGGGTGAACAATTTTCGAGGCAACAATGCAATGGGATTAACTACCTCTAATCGACAAAATTACTTTGACACAAAAGCATGCATACATACAAGTTAAACAAAATATTAGACTTGAAAATAATGGGAATGAACTGGATATGATCAAACTGCTTGCCTTTGCCTTGTTTGAGATATTTGACTTGCCTGCAGAGGATCACTCTCGATATCAACGCCATCTAACGACAAAACCGCCAAAGCGAAAACAACGAATAAACACCAGAAAGCCAAAAGGTAACCAACAATTAAATAACAACGCAGAAAACAGATTATGACTTTAAAATAATTTTAGAGACATAAATTATTGGATTTGGAGAAGAAATGAAATGGTTATGAAATGTTGAAGCGAAGGTTTGGGCATAAAGTCTCATCGTTATTTGACATGCATATAACCTAATTCTTGCCTTCTAAATAACTTTACTCCCTTAGACTAAGAATTAATGGCTAATCCAAAAAGGGTTTTACTTAGTGATCTTATGCATCTAACAAAGTTTTAGTTTTAATAATAAGGTTGGTAAATTTTGAATGCTCCAATATCCAGAGAACTTAACAACTGATTTTCAGATTACAGTTCTTATAACCTACAACAGCACAAGCTAACTGAACAAAAGTGCTACTTCAATTAGACTTCCCCTAACAGATTAGCTACTAAGATGATCAACCTACTAATCCCTGTTTGGTACTAATCAACCTACCATCCTCTACTACTATCCATCTACTGGAATGGATTTTGCAAAGAGCTGAAAACAAAGATGGAAACTAGCTAACTCCTTATATACTTACTCAAATCAGTTTTCAATTTGGTTAGATGTTGAAAGGTAAAAGCCCCAAATGACCAATTAGGTCCTGACAATTCAACTACTGCATTAACCCAAACCATCAGTCTACTGATAACACTGACATTTCAAGTTTTCCTTGCACTCATCTTTTCTCCTCTGAACATTCATGCAGAGTGATGATTAAATTTTAAGGCTGAGTGCTTGCTAACAGTTTCTAATTGCCCAATTAACCAATTCTTTTGAGTGATCAATTTGTCATTCAAAGGGTTTTACATGACCACTGACAGATCAGATCCTTCAACTCGACTTCTCTGCTTATTTGGCTGTTAATGGCTACCTAAGCATCAACAGACATCTAGATACAAGACTTAACTATTATCATGTGGTTGCAAATATGAAACTTCCATCAATTGGTTACTTACTGCTCTTTTCAGATTTTATATCTAGTACAACCCTGCTTATTCAACTGACAATAGAATAGCTTCTGCACCAAAGTGCTAATGGCTAACTTTCTACAAACAACAATTTTCAGATTTGGTTATGTTATTAGAGTGACAAAATCAGTCATAAACAGGATTGTTAGCCTAATGCCATTCCAAACTTCCATCTAATACTTCTCTGCCTACTCAACTGACAATACAAACTTTTACCTAAACACCATAAACTGATAACTAAACACAGTCCTTAGCAATGATTTCACTAGCTATACAAAGGATTCAAATGTATCTCACCTAGTTCACAAAATTGTCAGTTCAAATGCCAACACAGAGATAAATTTCAGAGATGAACCTTGCCCAAATTATTTCAAACTCAACTTCCAATTATGTTAATACATTTGAGTGAACTAATGGACAATCACATGGTTGATTAACGATCTAGTGTTTGGTTTAAGGTAGTGGGCCCCACTTGCCATAGAGAGAGAGAGAGAGCAGAGAGGAAGAAGCTCCTCTGAAGAAAACAGGAGCCGGGGCATGGCGCGGGGCGGCGGTTCTGCCGGCGGCAGCGGAGGTCGGAGGGGGCGAAGGCGGTGAAATGGGTTCTTGGGAGAAGAAGCCGAGGAGGCAGCGGCTGGGTCGGAGCGGCACCGAGTAGCGGCGCGCGTTGGGAACAAGCAGGCGCGCGGCTCTGCGAGAGGCGAGCGGCCGAGAGGAGAGGGGAAGGCGAGCACGAGCACTAGGGAGGTGCGAGGATGCTTACCGTCTGCGGTCGGTGGGGCGGGAGCTATGGAGCGAGCCGCGACGGAGCCAAGGCGGCGCCGAGGTGGCTCTCGTGGCGGCAGCCTAGGCGCGGGAGGCTTGGCCGCCGGTTGGGAAGCTTCCGCGTCGGGCGGAGCTCCAGGCGGGAGGAATTGAGGCGACGCCGGAGGCGGCTCGAGCGGTGCGGTTATGGTGGCGGCGGCGGACTGAGAAGGAGAGGCACGGTGGCGCACAAGTGAGAGAGGGGTGACTCCTGGGTGAGCACAAGCGGTAGAGGGGTGGTAGGAGCTCACCGGCGCGGTTTATAGTGGTGGGGAGGAGTCGAGGCGGCTTAGGCAGAGCAGCCGGCTGGGGCCGTGGTGGAGCGGGCGCGCGCAGTGAGGCGAGAGGGAGAAGGAGCCGAGTGCCGAGCACGAGAGGAGGAGGCACCAGGGCGGCGAAGTCAAGAGGCCGATGGTCGGGAAGAGGCGGCAAGTGGAGGCGGCGGCTGGAGGTGCAGTGGCCAGCGGCGACACCAGAGGGGAAGAGCCGCATGGCGTAGAGGCACCAGCGCGCGGCTTTGCACCGGAGGCGGGGTGAAGGGGCCGAGGGGAGAGGATAAGGCGATGCACTCGGCGGAGCTCACGGCAAGGGGTGGTGACCGTCGCGGTGCGTGGCAAGCATGCGGCGGCGTGAAGCTGGCGAGCGGTGCGCTCGGCGATGGCACGTGTGTGCTGCCGTGGAGGGGGAGGTCTGCAGGTGGGGCCCAAAGGTAAGTGAGGTAAGTTAGGATTTAGGATTTCATGTTGACCGAAAAATGTACAAGTTTGACTAGCCGATTGAGGTAGAAATAAAATTCTAAAAATCCTGAAATTTTTTTTGTGGACACTCTGAGATTCACAAGGAACTTAGGAAAAATAATTTCAGCCACTTTCTATATTAAAATTTGTTAGAATTAAATCATATTCAAATCTGCATTTGGGATTTGTTTTGAATTTTGGGGAAGGCAAAATGACTTCTAAAAATTTGGTAAAAATAATTACAATTCAATATAATTATTCTAGTATTTGAATAAATTATTTTTAGAAATTTTTGTTCTTACAATTTTCGGGAATTCAAAAGAATCGAAATGATCAAGTTTGAAAATTGAATTTTCAACACAACATTAAATACAAATAGCAAGAATTTGAAATTGTGCACAAATTTTTGGAACACCAGGAGCATGATCAAGAGACACAACCAAAAGTTTTCAAATTTTAATACTTTTATATACATAAAATACAAACTCTAATTTGGGGCTGTTACAAATTTCTACTCATTTTCTTACATTTGAACACAAGCCCAAAAATTGGGATGTTACACCCGCCAGAACTAAAGATCAGGTTGGCACGAGTCAAAAATTTTGACGACTCCGCCCAAGAACAACTTCGAGCGGATGACATCAACCTGCTTGAAGAGAAGAGAAATCAAGCTCTAATACGTTCAACGGTCTACCAACAAGCTCTGCGCAGATACTACGATCGTTAGGTCCAACCTCGCAGCCTCGTTATAGGTGACTTGGTATTGAGGCTTGTCCAATCGCAGTCTAATCAAAATAAACTTTCCCCCAAGTGGGAAGGTCCTTACACTGTGGTCGAAGTTACGCGTCCAGGTTCGGTATGACTAGCAATGGAGGATGGCCGAGTTCTTTCAAACTCTTAGAACATCAACTATTTACGCAAATTTTACGTGTAACTTACATCCACGACAATAAAGTATCAGATTCTTTCTATCTTTTTTGTCTTCCTTTGAGTAGTAATTTTCTATTCATTCGACCATATTTTATACGCTCAATTTTTCTTCACACTAGTCAAAGTAAGGACACAACAACTAGTTGAAGTCTCTCCTCTCTGCACGTGGTCTTGCCTGCTAGAAGGAACTTCCTAGTATCGTCTTGTTCCTAACTTTTGCTGCCAATACAAATGTTTGGGGCTCAGAAAACATGGTCGAAGGATTTTAAGCCAACTCTTATCACTTTAATTTATTTTTTTATTTTGAAAAATACTCTAAGAAGAGTGCACTTTTGAGATTTGTTCGACTGCTTTCGGTAAACTTAGTCGGTTTTAACTAGTCTGAGGAAGAAACACACCTAGTCGAAGCTTCTCCTCTCTGCACATGGTCCTACCCACTAGAAGGAACTTCCTAGCGTTGTCCCATTTCCTACTTTTGCTACCAGGACAAACTTATTGAGTACACTGAGAAAGGTCGAACGAATTTTTAAAGGTCCTCTAGATGTTTGTTTCACTCAAGTTGCCGTTCTTGATTTGATTAATCTGATCAAAGATCGTAACATCACCTAGTTGAAGCCTTTCCTTTCTGCACGTGGTCCTGCCTACTAGATGGAACTTCCTAGTGTCAATTCATTTCTATTCTTTCGACTAGTGCAAGATAACCGAGATCGAAAACTATAAGTCGAGCAATCCTCTCTGTTTTAAGAAACCCTTTTTTTCACTAATTACTTAGTTTATTCAAATAAACTAAGCAAATAGCCGGGGGCTAGGATAAAGTTATAAAAATGACTTCAATTCTTAGTCTTGGTTTCTTTTTTCGTCCATTATCTTATGAGTTACTAACTACTCTACAAGATGATTTGTAGGAAAAAAGAAGCAAGAAGGAAGGATTACAGATATCTAGTCTAATTATCTTTTCCATTCATTATCTTATGAGTTACTAACTACTCTACGAGATGATTTACAGATATCTGGTCTAATTATCTTTTCCATTCATGCTTCCTATAGAATGCTGGTCGGTAAGGCCTTTTGACAAGGTTTCTATTGGCATTTCTCTCGATGCCAAGAAGTCAAGTTAAAAGTGTGTACAATGCTAGTTTCATAGTAGGCAAATACACCAACCGGCTCAGGCATTACAAACAATCTCTCTATCTTGGCCTTTTGCAACATAGGGTCTCGATATCCTAGGACCGTTACCCAGAGCTCCAGGCGGATTTGAATTCCTTTTTGTGGCTATTGATACATTCACAAAATGGATAGAAGTCAAACATGTGACTGGGATAACAACGGAAGCAACAAAAAGGTTCATGATGAGATGCGTGAAAACTCGATTTGGGGTACCTAGTCGGATAATCACAGATAATGGTAAGTAATTTTTGAGCGCAAAATTTCAAGAATTTTGCGACAAGTTGGGTACCAAGTTGTGTTACGCTTCTGTTGCTCACCCCCAAAGCAATGGGGCGGTCGAAAGAGTGAACAGCCAAATAATGTAGGGAATTAAAACTTGAGTCTTTGACCAGCTTGTTAAGCGCTCGGGGGCTTGGGTACAAGAATTACCCTCAGTATTATGGGCAATTTGTACGATCGCTAGTCGCACAGTGAAACGCCTTTCTTTCAGCTTTTGTGCGAAGCCATGCTCCCGCCAGAACTAAAGATCAGGTTGGCACGAGGCCAAAATTTTGACGACTCTGCCCAAGAACAACTTCGAGCGGACGACATCAACCTGCTCGAAGAGAAGAGAAATCAAACTTTAATCCATTCAGTGGTCTACCAACAAGGTCTACGCAGATACTACGATCGTAAGGTCCAACCTCGCAGCCTCATTGTAGGTGACTTGGTATTGAGGCTTATCCAATCCCAGTCTAAACAGAATAAACTTTCCCCAAGTGGGAAGGTCCTTACACTGTGGTCGAAGTTATGCGTCTAGGTTCGGTACGACTAGCAATGGAGGACGGCCGAGTTCTCTCAAACTCTTGGAACATCGAACAGTTATGCAAATTTTACGTGTAACAAACATCCACGACAATAAAGTATCAGGTTCTTTCTATCTTTATTGCCTTCTTTTGAGTAGTGTTTTTCTAATCTGTCGACCATATTTTATATGCTCAATTTTTCTTTATGCTGGTCAAAGAAAGTACACAACAACTAGTTGAATTCTTTCCTTTCTGCACGTGGTATTGCCCGCTAGAAGGAACTTCCTAGTATTGCCTTGTTGCTAACTTTTGCTGCCAATACAAAGGTTTTGGGCCCAAAAAACATGGTCGAAAGATTTTAAGCCAAGTCTTATCACCTTAGCTTATTTCTTCATTTTGAAAAATACTCTAAGAAGAGTGCACTTTTGAGATTTGTTCAACTTCTTTTGGTAAACTTGGTCGGTTTTAACTGGTCGAAGGAAGAAACACACCTAGTCGAAGCTTCTCCTCTCTGCACGTGGTCCCTGCCCACTAGAAGGAACTTCTTAGCGTCGTACCATTTCGTACTTTTGCTACCAGGACAAACTTATCGAGTACACTGAGAAAGGTTGAACGAATTTTTAAAGTCGAACGATTTTTTAAAGGTCCTCTAGATGTTTGTTTCACTCAAGTTGTCGTTCTT
Organism: Ampelocalamus luodianensis; assembly: GCA_036346255.1. Lineage (NCBI taxonomy): Eukaryota > Viridiplantae > Streptophyta > Magnoliopsida > Poales > Poaceae > Ampelocalamus > Ampelocalamus luodianensis. The sequence continues at coordinate 47,087,679 of CM070622.1, read as the reverse complement.
GATTTGATTAATCTGGTCAGAGATGGTAACATCACCTAGTCGAAGCCTTTTCTTTCTGCACATGGTCCTGCCCACTAGAAGGAACTTCCTAGCATCGATTCATTTCTACTCTTTCGACTAGTGCAAGATAATCGAGATCGAAAACTATAAGTCGAACAAACCTCTCTGTTTTAAGAAACACTTTTTTCACTATTTACTTAGTTTATTCAAATAAACTAAGCAAATAGTCGGGGGCTAGGATAAAGTTATAAAAATGACTTCAATTCTTAGTCTTGCTTTCTTTTTCCGTCCATTATCTTATGAGTTACTAACTACTCTACGAGATGATTTGCAGGAAAAAGGAAGAAGGAAGGAAGGATTACATATATCTAGTCTAATTATCTTTTCCATTCATTATCTTATGAGTTACTAACTACTCTACCAGATGATTTGTAGGAAAAAAGAAAGATCATATATTTACATCAACAAAAAGCTTGTCTTTACAGGTTCATACTACAGACTACTCTAACGAAGGAGATCCTATTTGCATCTCCTCCGCGACTTTCTCGCTAATCGATTGCATCTCTTCAATCAACCGCTCCGCTTCTGCTTTAGCGTAGTCGAAGTCGGTTTCAACTGAATGAGGGTTAAGGTTGGGGTCATGGGCTTTAAGTTTTGCTAAGACATAGCTGACAGCCCCTTTGACCTCTTCCTTTACCGAGTCGGTCTGATTGGTCTTCAGGGTGGTCACCAACTCTTGCAAAGTACCGACTTGCTCTCCAATGGCACTCGTGTGGATGGCTATCGTGTCTTCACGAAAGGTAACCTTTTCAGCACGTAGCCCATCGAGTACATTGTTCAAGAGTGAGATGTTGTCTTGAAGATTTATCTTCACCGACTTCACCTCTTCTTGCGTACAAGTCAAAGCCTTTTGGAGTCATTTTATTTCGACTAATCGCTCTGAAAGGAGTGAGGTTAGTTAGATAAAATAACCATTGAGAGATGAGAAAACCAATTCAGTAGCAGGTAAAGAATTACTTACCCGCTAATTGAGAATCCAGTTTCTCAATCTCTTGATCTTTATCTTTGGCGATGCGGGAAATCTCATGAACAACCAAAGTTTTCTCTTTGACCTCATTATAAAAAATTCCCACTTCCGTTTGAAGTGCCTTGTCTCAACTTCTTTTTCTGAAAAAGAACGAGAAGTTAGGAAGGTAAAGATCAAGATTATAAGCAGTCGTAACTTTAAGGTCGCACTGTTTATTTCTTCCTGCAACTATTGGGTCGCGGAGTTGGCCTCCTGAAGCTTCTTCAGAAGGTTATATACTTCATCCTTTAACTTTTTCGTCTCAGCTTTTTTGTAGTCAAGCGAATCAGTTAGGGTTTTTTCGTCACTCTTGAACCTGCAAAGGTTAAGGGTAGATATGAATACAGAGTCAAGTGGTCGTATGTTTTTCTACGAATATACTCACAAGTCATAAGTTTGCCTACGACACCCTTTTGGTAACAAGAACTTTTACGACCAGTACCTAGCCGTGAGTTTTTTCACGACAACCTTCTGGTCGTAAGTGTTTTTAAGACCATCGCCAAAGTCGTAAGATTTTCTACGACAACTTCTACGAGTACTGTACAAATGGTCATAACATAAAATGACTACGAGTATTAATCACTCACCATCTCTTTGCCTGCTTGCAGAGTACCTGTAACACCCCAGCCCAACATGAGCTTGGAATGCTATTAAACTAACATTAAATAATTCTAAACCAAGGCAAACTACCAAATTTCGACAGAACCTCCCTTGTAAAGTTAACTACACGGAGGTTCCAACACATAGATGAATCATAAATAAATAAACCGACAACCAGAATCATCATTAGGTATTCAAAGTATGCTAAGCAACTAGTATATCCAAAGAAATCTGAAGTACACTACTCATCATTATTACACTTAACCCATTGCATGAGGCATAATCATAATAAATCCTTTAAGCAACTCGCTCATTTATTTAAGCATGGTCTGAAGTTTATTCAACTTTAGATGGTTCATGGTAGTGTGTGTGTGAACATTAAGCTACTCCCTCCCATGCATGTCGTCCTTGGATTGGGTACCTAAAACAACAAGAAAGCAAGAGTGAGTCCACAGACTCAGCAAGTACATAAATAAAAGACACATGATTCGAACCATAACATCAGATCCACATTTAGGAGCACATCATTAAATCATGCCACATGCATATGCAATGCTCAAGGATTCCTTTCTTTATCTCTTTTGCATTTTACGGTAATGCAAAGTATGCAACCGTCATTGCATACCCATGCACATCTTGCGCGCACGCACGAGGACCAATTGCCCAATACTCGCAAGTATTGGGACCTCATGCCCACACTCCACAAGTGTGGGGATCTCAAGCCCGTCACATTCATGACGGGGACCTCAAAGATGTGCATGCTTGGTCATCACAAGACCAGGCCTCAACATGATATCAATATGCATATGCACCATCTCTTTTCATTATCAAGCACCAATGGCAGTAACAATGTTCATGAATAAAGGCAATAACGACATTCATGAATAAAGGCGATAACAACATTCATGAAGAAAGGCAATAACAATATTCATGAATAAAGGCAATAACAACATTCATGAATGAAGGCAATAACAACATTCATGAATAAAGCATATCCATACTTTGATCACTCACCATTTTTATTATGCACACTTATCAACAGCCATACGTCATTAACAAGCATCAAACCCGCATTCATGTCCAAGCAATCACAAACAAGGTACAAACGATGCACTTGCCTTAACCGCGTGAGAACGGAGGATGCGAAGAAGACGCTGCCTCCGGGACCAATCCACCACCTAAAATTCATTTAAAGTCATACTAAGCCAATGGTAATGGACCTAAGAAACAATATAAGCAACCACAATCTAGCAATAGCTTGTAACGCGACCCCGACTCCAAATTCCTAAAAGCTGATCTGTCCCCTCTGTAACCAGTCATGTTCTAAAATTCGTATCTTTTAGTACAGGAGTCCAAATGAGGTATTCTTAGACTTCATTTAAAGGTTATAAAATTACCCAACTAAACCTAGTTGGTAGGCCTTCCTGATTCGGCCATCTATTATCCCTTTTATGCTGATTAACAAAACATCGATTTCACGTCAGGTTCTCTGGACAGTACACTAAAATAATCATAACTTTCAGCTCGTTTGTCCAAATGTCACGTTCTTGGGCTTCCCTGAAAGCTACGACAATTATCTACAACTTTCATTATACTGAGATCCTCTAATTCTCCATTGAACTTATCGCGCAAGTCAGATTACTAAAACCTGTCAGAATACTGACAGATTCGCAGAACAATCGCACTAATAAATTCATAACTTTTGCTACAGAGGTCCAAATAATACGATCTAGCACTTCATCGAAAGATATTGACGTCTTCTACAACTCTCTAGGAGAAGCCCAAGACCGAATCCGCACTTAACTATATCAAAACGTCTGTCTAACGCGATCTGTCCTGAGGAGACAGAAATACCGACATTGCTACAACAATCAAATATACATCTATTCGGGGGCAAACCGGGGTTACCCTTGACGAACCGCTGTAGACCGCGATGCAATCCGCGAATATTCCCCTTCCCTCTCTTCCTCCCTTCTCCTTTCTTCCTTCTTCTTCCTTTTTTCTTGGCCGGCCATCACAATGAAGAGGCATCGGAGGAGAGTGGCACCACCATGGAGGAGATGGGTTAATACAGTACTGTGCTACAGTGGCGGTGCGGGTACTGTAGCACCCTAGGGTTCCCCCTCCTTCTTTAGTTGGTTTCTGGTTTCCTCATGGGCCATGGGCCACTAAGCCTGTTTTTCCTCTACTTGACTATGGGCTGCGTGGCCCATTACTCTCTCAATTTCTGATTTTTTTTTTCTCTTTTAATTATCTTAATTTCCTCTCTAATTTTTTTATTACATCCACTAACGACAAACGGGATATTACAGTACCACTTTCTCTTGTCGTAGCTTGACAAGCTGCCGGTTGTACTCGCAAACTGTAGCAATTTGTTCCAAAGTTTTCTGCAAAAAAGAAAGACAGTGAGAAGCAAGGAAAAAACCATGCTTATAGGTATTGTCAGATACTTACATTCATGCTCGTCCGAGCAAACAAGGAGACTATTCTTGTTGGATCCTTTAGCTCATTCATCTCCTTGACACGATTCCACCAAATCTTTTCGAGACGTTCGTCATCGAAAACTTCCCCACAGTTGGGAATGTTACTAGGATGAGGGACTCGGTCGCGAGATCTGAAGGCAAAAGATCCTACGATGAAAGCAGGGTCAAAGAAATCAGAGCAGAAGTTGAAGTACTCCTCTTCCTCTGATTCAGTGACGGCAACCCCGCCATGAGGACTGAGAGGAACATCATCGACAACCTCCTTACCGGCGTGGTGGTCGGAGCTCTCACCACCACCTTCTCCTGGTGTCTTCATCATGGCCTCCACAGTCTCCGCATCCATCCCTATGACTGTATCAGTGGTCGTAGCAACTTCAGCAGCGACAACTTCTTCCACCACAGGAATAGTGGCTGACACTTCAGCCACTACCACTGTCGTTCCTTCATTTACTGAAGAAGTAGCAGCGGGCTTCTCAGTAGAAGCATCCTTGGGGGCTGAAGGAGTTGGGCTAAGATCACAAAATAGAGAGCAATTTAACTTGTGAAAAACAAAGGGTAAATGTTGTTCTTACACTTTTTTCTTTTCACATACCTCTGCGTCCTGGACCTAACTAGGAACTTGGAAGCAACCTTCCCAATGGAAGATTTTTTCAACTTCTTCTCGACCACTCCTGGTCGGAACTCAAGCATGGGAGTAGGAGTCACTACTTCTTGAGCATCATGACTCCCCGAGTGACCGAGACCTATCTCGACCACCTCAAGAGATCTCAGGTTCTGCTAGAGCAGCAGTTTCCTTCATAAAAGACATAAAGCTTTTCCAGTTCTCCTTTTCTAGCCGCTTTACAAAGCCACCAGAGGCAGAAACTACGAAAGTCTTGTTGTAGTAATAGAAGGGTACCTTGGCCTTGGGGGCTTTGCACTTAAGGGCTATGGCAGCTTCATCCACCCTTGCCTTCTCCGCAGCAGCTATGTTTGCAGCGAATTGTGCGAAGGTAGCAGCAGGACTTGAACTCGCACCACCCTTGTCGGCGACCCTCACAAGTCGACGCCTTTTGGTTGGAGGAGCTTTTGTTTGCTCCATTTGCGCCGCTACCCCAACAACCACAAAGGTGACCTCTGAGTTGTCTTGGCGGTCTTCTGTGCCTACTTTCTGTTAAAATCAGAAAAAAAACATTACTAAAGTGGTTGTAAGTCTATCTATGATCACCTGTTGGTTGTAAGTTCTTCTACGACCAGCTCATAGTTGTAAGATTTTTCTACAACAAATCTCCTAGTCGTAAGTCCTTCTACGACTGTAAAAGCCTAAAGATGAAGTCAATTTTTGATTACCTTTAGGCATTCCACCTTTTCCTCTACAAGAAAAACCGCTAGGATTTGAGGAGCTGCTACATTTGATGGACCTTTCTCACAGATGAGCTTGACACAGGCGTCAATCTCCACTTGTGAAAGATTTGTGCAAACAGATAGCATAGTCAACAGACCAAATCAAGATTAACCAAAACAAGAGTCAAAAGTAAGAATTTCACTTACCCTCTTTGTAATATCTGGTCGGGTCTGTTGTCCCCGAGTACGTCCACGTGGGAGGAACTCGTTTCTTCAGGGGACTAATGCGGCATGTGATTCCTTCACCATATGCCATCCGGTGAGTCCCCCCCCATCTTCAAGTCTTTGATAGCTTGAATATAGGGGGGGGTGATCCGGTCAAGATCCCTAGGAGTCGAATCCCAGGAAGAAATCCTCGGCGAAAGATTTCCAAAGAAATGAAAGGTTGTCTTCCTCGGTGACCTCCCAGTAGAACCACTTCTTCTTCGACCCTGGCCACGAAGATCGGGTGAACATCTGAATGTACTCCTTCGACTTCCCGTCATAGAGGTTCAGACCACAACTCCTAGCAATTCCGACTTGTCGAGCCATTCCGTAGTAATATTGGAAAAGCTCGAGGTCCACCGAAATCCCAGGTATGCCTCACACAGGTACACGAATACGCTTAACATTGTGATAGAATTAGGACCAAGGTTCACTAATTCTACCCCAAAGTGCTCGAGTACGAGTGTGAGAAAAGGGTGAGCAGGCAATCGGAGGCCACACTCACAGTATGCCTGGAAGACAGGGATTTGTCCAGTCTCCCCCAACGGCCAATGTTGTCCAGCCGCTGAAATCCACTTCACGAGTACCTTCTCGGGAATCTTCTCGGCAACAACCAAAGTGTTCATCTTCGCTGTGTCCATCTCCGATTAGGCCCACTCAGAAATGGTCCTGGCCATTTTTTTCTCACTAAAAGGAGGTTTGGAGTTGGAAAGGCTTCAAAAGTGTACGCTTTTTCTCGGCGGAGAAGGCGGCTTCGATGAACAACAAGGTGAGTTGGGGAAAAGGTAAGAACCCTAAAATCACCCATGCGGTCAGTCTTTATAACCGCGCGCTTGAAATGAAATGCCGTCGAAATTCAATGGTTCCCACCGCTTCGGGAATTACTCTAACGGATAGATTTTTTAAAATCTGTATGTTCGAGAAAACCGAGGCTATATTCACACCTCAAGAGAAATTACCCTCTTGGACAAGTATGTTTCTGGTCAAAGGAAACATCAGTTGGAAAGGTTTTACTTCCCATCATCGTACCACAATCCCTTCGCAGTCGTAAGATTTCCTACGACTGCCTCGTAGTCATGAAATTTTCAACAAATTTTCTTGACCAAGTATATTTCTAGTCAAATGAAACATGTGTTGAAGAGTTTTTCCTTTGACCTTTACCCTACAGCCACCTCGTGGTCGTAAGAACATCTATGACTCCTTTCCCAAGTAAGCTATTTTTACTTGAAGCTGTGGGGCTAGATGATGAGGATCTAATAATCCTCATTTTACTATTTATCTGTAATTAGTATTATAGGTAAATATGACGTCATACGGACTATTAAATATACCCCTTATAGTCTTAAGGGGAAAGCCAATCAGGTTGTCATAAGTTATTCTACGACCATCCCCTAGTCGTAGGTCCTTCTACGACTACCATGTAATTGTAAGTTTTTCTATGATCACTTCTGGTTGTAAGTCTCTCTACGACTAGTACCCAGTCGTAAGCTTTTCTACGACTACCCTCTGGTCGTAAGTCCTTCTACGACCAGCTCTATCACGACTTCTTCATAGTTAATTGGGTCCACTTGCCTGTAGGCCCAATTAACTACGAGATCTGAGAAGTCAATATACGCAGTTATTCTCTGGAGTAACTGCATGTAACGCACCATTATCTCTGATTGATAACCGTCAGGAAACGTGGGGAGGTTACTACTCCGGTGATTACTACTATTATTACGAAATAATGGGGCGCCTCTTGACCTGGAACGACTACCTCTGCATGTACTATAAAAAGACTTCAGTCAAAGAGAAATGGGAAAAAGGAAGGAGGGGCAATCGGTAGCGGCACTAGCCTAAGTCTTTTCCACAAGCACAGATCCAACTCACTCTACCCATCACATCCTGGCTGAGGAGGAAACCTGCTTCTGCCTACCCTGCCATTGCCACCCCACTCGAGAAGAAGAGGGAGGGACCGGGAAGGGAAAGGAGCGAGGGGAGGAGCACGGAGATCGGATAGGGAGGGAAGGGAGGGGTGGCGCCGAGGCGGTCACTGAGGAGGATGTAACATCCCAATTCCCAACTTGTGTTTCAAATGTAAGAAAATATGTAGAAATTTAAAACTTTTCTTACACCTTGTATTTCCTGTATGTTCTGAAAAATTCTTGTAAAGGAATTAGGGAAATACAAATCATAAGCCACTTGTGACCTAAATCTGGACCTTTCGTAAATGTTCTTGTCTAACCTTTTGATCAACCTCTGGAAATATTTTTTCTAAGTTCTAGGGTTAATGTGTGACACCTCTGAAAAATTTCACAATTTTTAGAAATTGTTTCAATATTTTAAGAGGCAGTCAAACCAGTTTGACCCTTGGTCAAACCCTAAAACAAACCTTGTAGAATTTTTAGAGAAAAGTTCTCTGCATAAACCCCTCTGGAGAATTTACACAAGGTTTATCCTGGAATTAATAACCTCCAGTTAAAATTTCAGAATTTTTGGAGTTAGTTTGCTATCTCTAAAAATTCCTCAAAGTTTTTAGCCTATTTCTAAAATCCTAAGTCAAAACTGTTGGACTCGAGTCGGACTCGAGCCCAACCTCCATTTCGGGTGCGACCCAACCATTCCCACACCCTCCCGAGCCCCTTTAAGCGTGCACTCAATATCAGCCGTTGGATTTCCTCTCCACAGCCTAGATCTAGGTGACTTTCGGACCCCCCGAACGTGCCAGTGCTTCTCAGTCGTTGGATCCCTATCGGGCGGTCCACGTTGCTGTGAACTTTCGGATCCCCCCCGAACGCACCAGCACTTCTCAGCCGTTGGATTTTGATCCAACCGTCGCGGAGCGTACCACTTCGGGCTCGGTCGCCTTTTAACAACTGGCTCGAGCCACTTGGTTGGACCTAACCAACTAAATGCACTGGGCTCGTTCTAAAGCGGCACGCGTTTTAGCCCTTGGATCTTGATCCAACGATCAAGATCGCTTGTGCACATTCGGACCCCCTGATTGCCCCTTTTTATCGTGGCCGTCCAAATCTAATCTAACCGCCAGCGTTGACTTGAGCGTTTGAAACCCTCAGTTGGGCCCACTCAATCGTGACCATCCAATTTTGATCCAACCGTTGAGTGTGTTGGGTCCGTGCCTTAGGGTTAGGCTCAGTCCACCTAACCCTTTGGACTTGAGCCACCTTGTGTCGCTTACATGTGGGCCCTCGCCTCCTGGTCATCTTCTTCATCACGCCCGCGCGCGTGCGAGATAGCCCGTACGCCATGGCAGTGCAAGGTCGCCTCCTTGAGCCCTTTAAACGGCTCTTTGCTACAATCATTTAATGCACATCAGAGCCCTCCCCCAAAGTCATGGTTGTCACCTGCTCCCATCGCTCGATGTGTCCATGGCAGCGTTATAAGCCGGGTTCACCGTGGAACCCTGTTTTGCTCCAAAACCCTAGCCCCTTGGCTATATAAAGCCTATGAATTCCTCCTTAGCTTCTTTTACATGTCCCCTTGCAAACCCCAGCGCCCTCTCTGAATATTTGAGCTCAAATCACAAAGAACCCTAAAATCGCCATTCTTAGACCTTGGAGCTCCTCGGTGGTGGCAGTGCTCCAAGGGTCCTTTTTCAATTCTTTTCACGCCACTCTCCCTATTGAACAAAACCCCTAGCTTAATTTGGTTTGACATTCACAGGAATTATCAAATTTGGGGTTTGTTCAAATTCGGCCGAAATCACCCCTTTTTTTCCTCAACTTCGGTGAGTGCCTCATTTCTCAATTGTTTGCTCATGGACCTTCTATGATGTAACACCCCAGGACCCACATTACCCTGGAATGCTACTAAACCACTCAGCTAGCCAGAAATTTCAAGATAATTTGTTCTGGCAACAATTTCTAGACATGAAGCAATAAGCGGAAGCATAAACAATTAAGGGAACAAAGATAACGGTAACAAGTTCAATAGTTAAAACAACCTCTAGCAGATTAATCAAAGGAATAGTTACAAGTCCATCATTATTAAATAAAATATTCACCCACGAATAGCTAAGCATTTGACTAGAATTTTATTGACTTTATTACAGCATGAGTTGATGAACCAAGTGCATTATTGTGGTGCCGCTCTACCCAACCCATGAATGCTCAACAATCACCTGAAGGGGAAAAACAAGGGTGAGAATAAAATCTCAAATAAACAAACTGCTTAACAAGCTATTCAGGACTACAAACAAATATACAACATCATTACAAAGATCCACATGTCCACATCCATAATGTGCATCCACATTCATTACAAGTTAATTAAACTACAAAGATATTAAGCATCAATATCCATTTCCCATAATGATCACAATTATAGCCTCAACCATGTTTACTACCATCAATAGTAAAATATTAGCAAATGAATCTTGATTAACTTCTTCATATTATGCACCACTACCACTACCAATGACAATAAAGCATTAACAAGTTTTACCTCATAACTTTACTATTTCTCGCATCCACAATCTGCTATCAACAATTACCACAAGAGAGTAGAATCTCATGCCATAATCACAACCACTACCATACCACAAGGGATGAACCCCAATCCACGACATAGCCATTTTCATCACACCACAAGTGACTCTCATGAGCCAATTCCACATTACAACTATAAAGTTGCAGTTATTTGTAATATAACTTCACCACAATATCTTGCATAAGTATGCAAATGATCTTTCCACAATGTAATGCATATGTATGCTATGCTCCACTTTGCACCTTTACCCAACAAGGTAAAAGTATGCATCGTGCTACGGCAATGCACGATGTTGTACCTGCATCGGATCGCGCTATAAGCGGCGACATCCACAATGCAAATGTCATGATATGTCATGAATGATATGATAATCATAAACCACAAGAATTTAACCACGAAGGTCAACAACATACTCATCATGAGTATTTTCTCATAATCCACATGTGTCTCATTAAGCACAATACCATTGTGTCATAAGACCATTACCACATAACCCACACCCGATTCACCAAGATCAAAATCAATCGATCTAAATGGAACTCTACCACATAGACCACAACATGATCATCATGAATATAACCACAAGGAATTATCAATATGTCCACCTTGAGTTTATTTTCATATTCGCATTTGGCTCATTAAGCAAATTACCACATGACTACCAACAACTCTTCCAACGCATGGCAAAATGAATATTAATTTGCTACCACGACCTCATTCATAAAACATGCAACCATGGCATATAACTTCAAGTTATGAAAAACATGTATATTGCAAGTAGTAAGAATAACGAGTTAAACCGTAGCACAACCGCTACATTTACTTGCCTTCCGCGAAGCGCGGTAGGTAAAGAAGATGTCCCTAAACCGAAGCCTCTCTGCCTACAGTAAAGTACTGAAATGAATACAACATATAACATAGCGCTTCCATTAACGTTCTACAACGCCTTCCCGACAATCCACAATTAACTAGTTAGCTCTAATCTGAAAACAGACTACTCGTGCACAACCCAAACTGGACAGTAGAACGGTAAATATCATATCTATTGATCTGGAACTCGGAATGAGGTGAGACCAATTTCTATGGATTCTTAACTGACAAATCTACAATACTCTAGTTGACAAGGTAAGCCAAATCGACCAAATTAATATACTAACAGGTAATTGAAAATAGCAGTACAGAATCTATCCGAACAGTTAAGACAACAAGATTAAAACATCCATAACTTTTAATCTACAACTCCGAATTGAGCGTTCTTTAACAATCTTAAAAGGTTATGAAATTATCTACATTAACCTAGTTGGGATGAAACCCTGATTCGTCCATTAACAAACACCTATTTTAAAAGACAACTTAAAAGGTAATTCTCGTCAGAATTCTGGACAGCAGATATTAAATCTATCAGAACTTTTGACTCGAAAGTCGGAATCAAGTGATCTTGGCGGCCACCGAAAGCTAAGAACATTATCTAAATAACTCTAGGAGATCAAAATCCCTAATTCTGCCTCTAAACACACGAAACAAGCCGCGCAAGAAACTGGACAGAATTGAATTTGTAGCGGTAGCAATTCAATCCAATCAAACCAATCGAATCGCATCTAATACAACTTAGACAGCAAAGAACGCCTCTCGTTACCCTTGTAGAACCTTGGGAAACGCTGGTTGAATCCAAGAAGAAGATCCCTTCTTCTCCTCCTTTATCTCCCTTCTTCTTCCTCCCAAGACCAGTGCAAGGAGCAGCAAAGGGCGACATGGAGGGCGTGGCAACAAAGGGAGGAGGGTTGCTACGAGGCGGCGGGTGCTGTAGCTGCGTGCTACAGTAAAAAGACCTAGGGTTTGGTTGGCCCTTCTTAAACCAACTTCCCACTTAGGCCAAACAACGTGGGCAAAGCCCAAGATTAATTCTCCTCTAAAAACTGATTTCTCTTTTAATTCTGTTAAATACCTTTCTCATTTCAATTAATTCTCTAATGTTAAACAGATATTACATAATCAGTGATGGATACTTTCCTGTTAAGAGAAATCCTCTCTAAACTATATTGCACTTGAAAATTCAATAAATTTCTCTTCCCGAATAATATATTCTCTCAAATTGATATTCGGGTATTACATTCTACCCCTTAAACAGATTCGACCTCAATCCTCACATCATCACAAAGAACAACCTAACTAACAACTAACAACGGTAAACAAATACCCGTAGCTTAACAAAACCGGTAACGTTCACGCATGCGAAACCCCAACTCCCAAGAGGCCTCACACCAGATCATTGAGACCACCACAAAAAGTCATACAACGATGTTCGTCATAACACTCAACCCGGAAATTCCGGCACGCCATTAGAAGGGAATCAAGGGAAATTCCACTCACATCATTCTACTAGAAGCACAACGGTATCTTTCGCAAATAGAACCCAAAGAATGTAAGAGTAAAGAACTCTCAAGCATCACACTAGCAATCGCCTTTACTTCAAAGGACCACGATCCAAATCAAAGGATTCACCACAAAATATTTCTACTCGTCAAGTAGACAATTGGAGAACCACACCACATAAGCTAAGAGTGAAAATCACTCGATGCACCAAAACAATCAATTTCTTTTCCTAACTGGAAAAGACTATGCCTCAACATAAGTCAACTCAATTTGCAAATGGTCTCGCCATAAACACACAAAGATAAACAAGAATCAAGAGAACATCTCACTACTTGACATAACAATAATTTCCCAATTCATTTCTTTTAATAATTTAACTTCCTTGAACCAAGGATTTTCAAATCATTGCCCAACACACCAACTTATTTATCTCAAGTTGGCCACCTCAACAATTAGCTCAATTGAGTACATCATCTACACCATTGTAGATAGACTCTACTAGCCCCGCAAATCATACTCTAGCCAAAACCAAGACCAACAGAATTATTTTGACAATAATTCCTAACACACTTCAGTCCCTTAAGGATAACAACTCGATTCAAATCACACCCACACATACTCAATTATCGCACCTCAAGGATGCTATCCCGATCATCGCACTATTTGGATTCCACTCGATCCACTATTCCAACACAGACACTGGGCCTCTAGAAACAAATTCTAGCATAATGTAGGTGAAGCCCAAACTCAGCTTCCAAGTTCTTACAACCAACTTCCCATATAAGATAGGGAAAACCTCAGTGAACACCCTACTATACCACAATTAACAAACACTCATTTCTTAACATCAATAAATCGCTTGGCTCTAAGATAAATATTCTATTTAAAACATACCCTTCCCAAGGATTAATCCAAGAAAATAATATATCATCCATTATATCTTAAATATTGTGATATTTAAGGCTCCCCAAAACATCACTACACTACCACTATTAAGTTGTCATCACGCAACAAAAGTCTTCGCAACCCACAATAATTACCATGTTCTTAGAAGAAGAGGTAAGAAGAAATAAGTTCCAAGATACGTAAAATTGCTATCATTCACAGAGCCAAAAGACCAAGGAAAAAATAAATAGCATTGAGGTTGGAAAACACAAGATAGATCATCTGCACCTCAAATACTTATAGTACAACTTTTTCTTTCAATAAGAAACATTTTTTTCTTTTATAACAAAGATCCCGCAAATTCCAACAAAGGATGCTTGGAAACCACAACACGAGATTCAGATAAAACCAAAAGATCATTCAACATATCGCTTTACTCAAAGCAACCTCGCTATCACACAAGTCATAAGGTCCAAAAGATTCCAACCATAAATCTCACACCCTTCAATTCAATTAGTATTATGGAATTAACAAATTCCTTTATTTTTAAAACATTCAACACCATAATCACAACTACATGCTATCGATTGTATTCACAACAAGATAAAACATTCTTTGCAAAAAAAAATCATCATATCACCTCACTCCTTCATATTTTCCAAAAGGAACACCATAAATCACTTCATCATGTTCTTATTATCCAAATAAGATTCCAACTACTTAATCTGGTTAAACCTAGTGCATAAGCCAACATATTAAAACAAACTCTTTAACAAGATGATATTAGAACATAGCAACCTCACAAAACATGCTAGTATGAATCTCTTATTAGATTTCATACATTTATCTCGTACTGATGCTCAACTCTAGTTTAGAAAAAAGTAATTACACTCTAGCCATTGCTGTCAATAATTGATTATTAATTTTTCATCAGCATAGCATTAATGATCCTATCTCTAATTTGCAATCACAAAGACAATAAAGAGCACAGATTCAATACTCCACCTTATGTTAAGATATTAAAATAAAATAACTTTAAACATCAATAATAACAGCTTTATAAGACAAGATTCCACAAGTCAATACATCAACCTTCATCCATTTCTGTATACATGTTTCAACAATTTAGCATGGTAAAAGTTACATAAATTTAACAGTTGTACATGCTCATCAAGTATGTAAAGAGAGAACATATTAAAGGTTAATCTTATTAAGGCAATATTCCAACACCTCCTTACTTGACCATCCTGAATGGTCAGATTAATTACTTAAGATCAATCAATCCAATCTATCCAACAAGTTGGGAAAATTAAACAACTACAATAGTCAAAACAATTGTTTTTCATATTCCTTAATAAATGCATGAGTTCTACACATGTATCGCTAAATTCTTAGCCACAAATCTTCAAGAAACTACAACAGACAAAGATCATATTAATCAACTTCACTTCTAAGGATGTTAGTAGAAATTAATGATGTACCACGCTAACTTTTCAACTTGATAATTCACAATCTATCAATTATTTACATAATTTCCACCTACTACTTAAACACAACAAAACATCACAAAGGGGTTTTAACACTCCCTTCTAGAGAGAAATCAAACTTCAAAACAAATGCATAGAGCCAATGCTTCCACAAATTAATGAACTTCCCACATAAAGCTTTCATTCCTCTCAAAATATCAAACGAAATACAAGAGTCATATTTTCCAAAGAAGAAAGATGGAACAACACGGAAAATACCGCTCTCTCTCCAAAAGCACCGCCACGAGCAATAAACAACCCATCAATCGAAAGAAACAATACTTGGTCTCAAGAACAATTGGAGGCCTATTGACACCCAACAACCGCAATAAACAACTAACCCGAGAGAAAATCATTAACTACAATAGGCCAAGAATCACCAACATCAATTCAAGGAGGATAACACTTTTCTAAGAAACTTACCCATGACATCGCAACTAAGTTACCCGAGGTAATCGCATCAATATCCCCGCACTCACTAACGGGTATAAACCGGCAATGCCCAAGGCAACATACCGCAAACTCTACCTCTTATCATTGACTATCCTCACTCATAGCAGTCATAGAAACAACACATAAACGCATAAGATTATCTCATAGCATGAATAATCAATAAAACATGTCAAAGCATGAATGCAACGCTGACCCATCCCATCCTACTGCACCGCTGTGTCAATTTAATATTTTTAATTACCACGCACCTAAAGCCCGCTCGATACCAACTGTAACACCCCAGACCCACATTACCCTCGAATGCTACTAAACCACTCACTAGCTGTAAATTTCAAGATAATTTGTTCGCAACAATTTCTAGACATGAAGCAATAAGCGAAGCATAAACAATTAAGGAACAAAGATAACGGTAACAAGTTCAATAGTTAAAACAACCTCTAGCAGATTAATCAAAGGAATAGTTACAAGTCCATCATTATTAAATAAAATATTCACCTACTAATAGCTAAGCATTTGACTAGAATTTCATCGACTTTATTACAAAGATGAGTTGATGAACCAAGTGCATTATTGTGGTGCCGCTCTACCCAACCCATGAATGCTCAACAATCACCAAGGGGAAAACAAGGGTGAGAATAAAATCTCAGCAAGCAAACTGCTTAACAAGCTATTCGACTACAAACAAATATACAACATCATTACAAGATCCACATGTCCACATCCATAATGTGCATCCACATTCATTACAAGTTAATTAAACTACAAAGATATTAAGCATCAATATCCATTTCCCATAATGATCACAATTATAGCCTCAACCATGTTTACTACCATCAATAGTAAAATATTAGCAAATGAATCTTGATTAACTTCTTCATATTATGCACCACTACCACTACCAATGACAATAAAGCATTAACAAGTTTTACCTCATAACTTTACTATTTCTCGCATCCACAATCGCTATCAACAATTACCACAAGAGAGTAGAATCTCATGCCATAATCACAACCACTACCATACCACAAGGATGAACCCAATCCACGACATAGCCATTTTCATCACACCACAAGTGACTCTCATGAGCCAATTCCACATTACAACTATAAAGTTGCGCTTATTTGTAATATAACTTCACCACAATATCTTGCATAAGTATGCAAATGATCTTTCCACAATGTAATGCATATGTATGCTATGCTCCATCGCACCTTTACCCAACAAGGTAAAGTATGCATCGTGCTACGGCAATGCACGATGTTGTACTTGCATATGGTCGCGCTATAAGCGCGACATCCACAATGCAAATGTCATGATATGTCATGAATGATATGATAATCATAAACCACAAGAATTTAACCACGAAGGTCAACAACATACTCATCATGAGTATTTTCTCATAATCCACATGTGTCTCATTAAGCACAATACCATTGTGTCATAAGACCATTACCACATAACCCACACCCGATTCACCAAGATCAAAATCAATCGATCTAAATGGAACTCTACCACATAGACCACAACATGATCATCATGAATATAACCACAAGGAATTATCAATATGTCCACCTTGAGTTTATTTTCATATTCCGCATTTGGCTCATTAAGCAAATTACCACATGATTACCAACAACTCTTCCAACGCAATGCAAAAATGAATATTAATTTGCTACCACGACCTCATTCATAAAACATGCAACCATGGCATATAACTTCAAGTTATGAAAAACATGTATATTGCAAGTAGTAAGAATAACGAGTTAAACCGTAGCACAACCGCTACATTTACTTGCCTTCCGCGAAGCGCCGCAGTGAGGTAAAGAAGATGTCCCAAACCGAAGCCTCTCGCCTACGTAGTAAGTACTAAATGAATACAACATATAACATAGCGCTTCCATTAACGTTCTACAACGCCTTCCGACAATCCACAATTAACTAGTTAGCTCTAATCTGAAAAACAGACTACTGTGCACAACCCAAACTGGACAGTAGAACGGTAAATATCATATCTATTGATCTGGAACTCGGAATGAGGTGAGACCAATTTCTATGGATTCTTAACTGACAAATCTACAATACTCTAGTTGACAAGGTAAGCCAAATCGACCAAATTAATATACTAACAGGTAATTGAAAATAGCAGTACAGAATCTGTCCGAACAGTTAAGACAACAAGATTAAAACATCCATAACTTTTAATCTACAACTCCGAATTGAGCGTTCTTTAACAATCTTAAAAGGTTATGAAATTATCTACATTAACCTAGTTGGGATGAAACCCTGATTCGTCCATTAACAAACACCTATTTTAAAAGACAACTTAAAAGGTAATTCTCGTCAGAATTCTGGACAGCAGATATTAAATCTATCATAACTTTTGACTCGAAGTCGGAATCAAGTGATCTTGGCGCCACCAAATCTAAGAACATTATCTAAATAACTCTAGGAGATCAAAATCCCTAATTCTGCCTCTAAACACACGAAACAAGCCGCGCAAGAAACTGCACAGAATTGAATTTGTAGCGCAGCAATTCAATCCAATCAAACCAATCGAATTCGCATCTAATACAACTTAGACAGCAAAGAACGCCTCTCGTTACCCTTGTAGAACCTTGGGGAAACGCTGGTTGAATCCAAGAAGAAGATCCTTCTTCTCCTCCTTTCTCTCCTTCTTCTTCCTCCCAAGACCAAGAGTAAGGAGCAAAGCAAAAGGCGACATGGAGGGTGTGGCGGCAAAGGGGAGGAGGGTTGCTGTGGCGTGGTGCATCGTAGCTACGTGCTACAGAGAAAAGACCTAGGGTTTGGTTGGCCTTCTTAAACCAACTTCCCACTTGGGCTAAACAACGTGGGCAAAGCCCAAGATTAACTCTCCTCTAAAAACTGATTTCTCTTTTAATTCTGTTAAATACCTTTCTCATTTCAATTGATTCTCTAATGTTAAACAGGATATTACATAATCACTGATGGATACTTTCCTGTTAAGAGAAATCCCTCTCTAAACTATATTGCACTTGAAAATTCAATAAATTTCTCTTCCCCAAATAATATATTCTCTCAAATTGATATTCGGGGTATTACATATGAGCTATAATGAAGCTATATTGATGACCCGGTCTCACTCATTTTGCTCAGGCCGTCATTTTCACTTCATCTTCTCCGGCTCTGGCGAGCTCCTTCATGGACAAAGCCTCTCCAACTATCTTGGGTCCTCTTCTTGGCTAAGGTAGTCCCTTATTAGCCCCTAGAAGCCGTGGCACTCACTTTCTTTGACTATTGAGGAGCTTTTTACCATTTTTGTTTTTGGTAGTAAATGTCCCCACCGTTTATCTCTGGCTCGCCAGCGTTCTAGGCCGTCACCGCCGTCGAGATTACCTCCAGTGGGTGCGCAAGGTTATTGTGTTTCCATTTTTGCCTTTAGCTACCGTCGCGGTGGCCGGAGCCGCCGGCGGCGAGCCTTTCTTTGTGCTCTGTTCTTTTATCAGACGAGAACGCGTTGTAGCATTGTCATTAGGACACAGATCCTGTTCCTTAAATACTAATCATTGTTAATCATCGGTAATCATTAGTTAGCAATAAATGGCTGTCTGTGAATGACTTATTGAGTCACTTACATGTGGACCCAGTCACTTAAAACACCCCCCCACGCACAGTGTGTTATCGTTAGGACATCATTAATGCTAATCATTTTCTAATCACTGTTAATCACTTATTAGAAAGTAATGGCGGTCTTAATTGCACCTTAGAGTCACTGACCTGTGGGCCCACACCTTAATAAAACCCCCTCGTGCGCGTAAACCCCCGCGCGTGGCCCACGTGTCACTGGCAGGAGGGCCCCGCATCCTTAGCAGCTCTCGGGCGCGTGTGTTACGCCTTGTTGATCCTGGACCGCCGATCTTGAGATCAACGGCTAAGATCTCGTGGGACATTCGGACCCCTCTTATCGTCCAAATCCCTGTAGGCCCTCCATCTTCAGATCTACGGTCGTGGTTGGTTGGGACGTTCGGACCTCTCCGAATGCCCTAATCGACGTAGACCGTTAGATCTTAATCCAACGGTGGGTACTGTGGACCTCCTCGCGTACGTGCGCAGATGCGGTGCGTGTGGGCCGTTAGATTCTTGATCGGTGGCCCACGTTCGTCCACGTCGTTTCCTTGGGATTAAGTTTGTTTGTTTTCCAGTAAGCTCTTATTTGTCAACTGGAAAATGGGATTAAACTTTGAAAATTCATAACTAATTTATTTTAATTCCTTTTTAGATGATTCTAATTGTGTTAAATTCCTATTTAGCTAAAGTTTAATCTAAAAGTACATGTAGACACTTATTCTGTGCCAGAAAAAAATTATGTAGGTTGAATTGACTTGATTAGGTATAAATATTGTCTAGAAATTCATTTAAAATTTGTAAAAGACACAAGTAATTCCCTGTAACTCCAAATTGAGCAAACTAAAAATTGGTAAATTACTTTGGCAATGTACTTTAATGTAGACTTGGTTTTGTTCGTGCCCTTGCCTCTAAAAAATAATATACTCTAGTTTCATAACTTAGAAAAATTATAAGTAATTCATTCCAGCTCCAAATGAAGTAAACTCAATTTTGCTAACCTTAGGATGTCAGTATCTACCTACCATAAAAATTTCAGGTTCTAGATCTTTCTGGAAAATTTTGCCATGAACTGTAACAGATAACAATTAAATTTGAATTTCCAACTGACTGAAATTGATTTAGCTATAACTTTTGCATACTTAATCCAAATCAAATGACTCTTGTTGCTAAATTTGTCTAAAATCATGTTCTTCCTACTGTACAAATTTCATGGATTTTAGATGATTTGGACTTTGAGTCTTTTTCGATGTTCGTCGTTTTTATTGGAATTTCTCGCTCTTTCGATAGGTCCCGATGATTGTGTTGATTGTGAGAGCGAACCTCTGTAGCAAACGAGTGATCTTCAACAAGGCAAGCAGATGTAGCATCATTTGATCATATTGCTCCTATTACTTTTAAAGTTTGATATCTTGTTTGCAAAAACTAAGTATGCACGCTTCTTGTTTCAAAGTTAATTTTTGTCGATTAGAGGTAGCTAATCCTATTGCCTTGTTGCCTTAAAATTGTTCACCCCTGCCACTGCCCTAAGTTATTATCCTCACTGGTGAATTAGAGTCTGGTGAATGATTTATGATCTTTTTATTGTCTTTACGATATGATGCTTAGCAATGCTTAGTTACTGGTAGAATTGGGCGATTATCGACTTAGTCGATGACCTTGATCACACAAAACTTGTTATTATTTATGTTTATTTGTGCAAACCAAAACTGAAAATAAAATATTTTAGACTTGGGCACAATGGTATGATGGTGTGATCTTATGGTGTGACTGGAATGGTGCCCGGGTCATCAAGGACCGAGTTACTTGTGTCACTAAGCCAAGCGCTTGTTGCGTGCTAACCACACGAGGGGGATATGGGACCCCTCTTGACTAAGTACTTTGGGAGGTGTTAATTCGGAGTCGCAGGTGGTTAAAACTGTTTTTATAAGGGGAAGAGCACCCGCAGTTGCTTCGGCTGGGCCGGTGCACCCTACCCTTCGGGTTGTCGCGATTCTTAATTAGCATCATTCATTGGAAATGTCTCGTAGGACTTAGCCATGCCGGCATACCTAAGGTAGTGTGCTTCATCATGTGGCAAAAAGGCGGTCTGGTGTGTGGGTACATTGGTACACTCCTGCAGGGTTAAAACTATTCGAATAGCCTCGTCCAAGGTTATGGACATTGCTTGGTAAGGTCGTGCAAAAACTAGACTACAACTTTTTTAATTAAAACTTGATGTGGGTGGTACGAATAGGTAATTCGTGATATTGTTGTGATAGCCATTGGGTTGGTCCTCTCCAAGATGTCTTCATGTTATTACTTATTATCTCGCTGTTATTTATGCAAATAAAATTTCAGATTGTTAAAAACTGCCTTCAACATATTATCTATTGCAAATAAAATCTGCTTTATGCTGAAAATAATGAAGGATCGCGGCAAGGCTACGATAGCACAAACAAAAAAAAATTTGCGCAACCAAGGAACCACCGCAAGTAATAGATCACGAGATTACCACTAGACGCGCGACTGTAGCGGAAGTAGAGTCGATGTAGCGAGTTGATGCGCCGTAGTCGCATTTGCCGCGCGCCTTCTCCTCCTACTCCGACGAACGCCGCAAGTTCTCCTCCGCCCCGTGGTCGCCGTGAGTTGCGGATCGCCCTAGTGCCGATGCTTTCGCAACAACACCTCCAAGGTATCCACACGCACGGGCAGGACACCACGCGCAGAGTGCTAGCGCCGACGGCGTGGTTGAGGAGAGCGTGGCTATTAGGGTTTTGGGATTTTCCGATCGATCACTTCACCCCATGCCACCACCTCTCTAAATATAGGCATCCATAATGGGTTCCAATGTAAGGCCCATTAGGAACTCGTGGCCTATAAGAATTCGGATCTCCATCCAAATCAAATCCTTGCCCTTTAAGTGTGTGACCCTATAGGTTCGTGTGTAATCGGTTGTGACTCAAAACTCTTTCCGATCACGAGTCGTTAGCGGTACCTAGCAAGCACATAACGATTCCCGAACACACACGTAATATATCGGACTAACCTTAATGCAATATGATCTACGACTGTGTCCTTATCGCCATTCGACCAGCTCGATTTAGTCACGCACTCAGCCATAATCGCTACAACCACCAGAACTCCTCACGCACCGCTAGTATCTAACTACGACCAGTTTGCAACTCCTCACGACCGCTGGTAATTATGTCCGAGCGCCTTTGACTAGGTCGATCTCCATACAACTTCGACCACTCGACCTCGGCAACCGAACGACTCGCTATGTATTCTCCTTTTGCCTCACGACATCCGGTTGAACTCCGTGAGATAATATGTCATCCATGGACTGCTCAATACTTTCGATCAAGTGTCGAATAACTTCATGTGGTCGACACTTCACCACTAGTGGCATGGCCATGCACTTTCTTTATTCGACCACAACGAGGCCCGAGACATCTCTCCCGTTATGTTAGGAGGGGCAAATCCCATATCCGACTAGTCACATTCCTCCGCATGTTTCATAGAATACCCAAAGCTACCTTTATAACTACCCATTCTGAGTAGCGCTTGGCAACCCCTAAGAGTGTTATTACACATGTAGGAAACCATGCTGATCTCAAGTCTAAGGATTATACATCATCATTGCTTGAGACCAACTAACGACACATAACAATCTCAATAGTGTCTCAAGGTAGGTCTTATCCAACACTATGTTCTCTAACATGTGTCCACATTATTGATTCGATATTCTATATCCATGACCGTGAAACACGGTCATCGATCAATAAATGTATCTGGTCGAGAGTCACCGGTGTTCCACCGTTGATACTTGACCAGGATACTTTTAGAACGACATCATATAAGATAAAGAGTTTCACCAACAAGTCACATACTCATTGATCTATATAGCTGATGATTCATTCAAGGAACAAGATAACATATTATCAAATGTTATGAACATAATGAAATATAATCATCTCTATGATTGCCTCTAGGGCAAATTTCCAACAAATAAACCTTGAGCCTTCTCCTTTGATTAAAGCCTGCATGTAGTAGTATCTAGGTTTGTTACTCGTAAGTCTTGCGAGTACATTTTTGTACTCATTTGCATTGCTTAATTTTGTAGAGGAGGTTGATTCCCAAGGGATCGACTTTTGTGAGTTTTGTTGCGGTATGAACGACTAGCTGGGCGGCCCGGTTGGATTGCCTTGTGGGTGTAGGCAAACCGGTTAGCTCTTGTTCATAGCCATCTTATGGCATTTTGCTTCCGCTGTTCTTTTAGATTTGGCCGGTTGGCCTCTCTTTTGTAATAAATGTTATGTATATCTTTTGCTGGTATAGCCTTATTTCAGTTATGTGTGTTGTATGAAATTGATGTAATGTTTTGTAAAAGGGTGTGTATACTGCAATTCTAGGAAGTATACATTTTCCCGAGGCACGGTATATTTTGTTTGTAATGCTAGAGTCAATGGAAGACTAAGCATTACAAGCTAAATACACCGGGGTCTCACAGAGGACGACTGAGCAATAGGGAGGGAAGGGAGGGGTGACACTGAGGTGGTCACTGGGGAGGACGACAGAGCGAGCACCGACGGTTGGGGAGGGAAATCGAGCGGGCGACGAGAGAAGAAGACAGAGAGGCCGATAGGGGAAAGGAGCAAGGAGAGGAGCGCGGCACAGAGACCTTATCGGGAGGGGCGGCGCCGAGGCGGCGACCGGGAAGGACAATAGAGCGAATAGCGGTGGTCGGGGGGGAAATAGAACAAGCAATGAGAGCAAAAGAGGAGGGATCGGGAGGGAAAGAGCGAGAGAGAGCACCGCAGCTCGAGCGAGCGCATGCAGAGAGAGAGAGAGAGCGGTGATGAGGATGCATTCTCAGGGTGATGTGGCCGCACGAGGGCTGTGCCTTCCCATCAGGAGCACTGGCTAGGATTGGACGGTGCAGAGGCGAGCGGGGCACGATCGGATGGACACGCTTTTGTTGGTGACATAGCAGGGCCTGGAGAGCTCCAATCCTTGCAGTCTTTAATGTAAGTAATAATACTACAAGGTAGGTCTCAATTTGGTCTTACCATATGTAGAATCATAGACACATGTTTCTAGAAGGCCGTACGCTTGCTCAGGGCTACCAATGCCTGTCAGTATTGCACAATGCTGATAACATACTTAGTACCACACGTGCATCATCAGTCACTGCGTACAAAGAGAATCAAATAAAAAAGGAAATACAACTATACCTCTCCGTTCCCTGAAGACTTGTTGTTGTATATGTCTCACTCGGTACATAAAATCGGATAGCTGTAGCATTGACCATACATATTCATAACATCTAACCCTTAACCTTTATACATATACATTTTTGCAATGTTTAATGATGGATCTTCTTTAAAGCTCGTCAGGCCGCACGAAAAGTGTGTATTTGCAGACAAGCACTACTAAAAAAATGTCTACCAAGCTCCGGCTCCTCATACGCTCGTTAGTTAATATCCTACTGTTGCACACTCTAGCCGGGAATATCCTACTGTTGGCACCCAAAATTAACAAAGCAGCAGCCGTCAACTTATGAGCTAGAACTAGCCGATCCGTCAGCGATATCGTATACTGTAAGTCAGTTCAGTCAACAAGGATGTGTGCAAGGGAAAGATAATGATGATTGTATTAACTCAGTTTAAACTTAGAGATAGATGCGATTATGGATAGAAAGCTGAATTCGACTACAATTACCAAGATATTGCGGTTAAGATGCAAACTCCACAACTGCTTGGAGATGAAGGCAAATAGAGGCTATAAAAGGAGGAAGGGCTCTGAAAGAAAACACACATGACAATCCAATGATCTACATATCTTGTCTTTAGTGTGGAATCATGTGTATGATCCCAATCTTAGTGTTGAAATTTTCAGAGGAGGTGCGGTTCCAGACTTTGGGGACATTTATGGAGCAATCGATCGTCATTTGCCGGTGGTCAGACCGGCCGTGGTCGGCGGACAGACCGATCAGAGGGGCTTCTTTCACTAGGAAGGCGGAGAATTTTGTGGAATTGGCCAAAGTCATGGGTGTCAATGTAACATCCCAAATTTTGGGCATAATTCAAATGAGTGAAAATATGAACTTTTTAAAAACTTTTGATGCTTCTTGTTGTCATTTGATTTTCCTAGATTTTCATTCAAGGTTTTATTGGATTTTAAAACCTAAGCATCAATTTTGAAATACAAATCGAATGGACAAATAAAACAAATGGAAATGAAAGTTAACAATTAAAAATCCAAACCTAGCATAATTACACTGAATATAAAATGAGGAATTAATTCAAGCATGTTTTGCAATTCTCCTCACATCAAATAACAAAAGTACAAGCAAAACAGAAACTGAAAAGATTTTTAGAGAAAAATATATATTAAAAAAACCCTAGGAAAATTACACAATAATCTACACCATGTCATAAGCCTCCCCAAAAATTTTCATAATTTTTTGAGCCATATTTCCATGTCTAATAAATTCCCAAAACCTCAGCCTTTCAGGTTTTCAAAAAACCTAATCTCTTTCTTCTCCCTCCCACGACGGTGGACCCCACCCGTCAGGCTTTCTTCTCCATGCGGCGTGGTGCTTTGCACCAGCACCATGGCTGCTCCACTTGCGCTAGTGCACCAGGCTTCGCCACCGGTTTTAGACGCGCCCATAGGTTGCATCGCCGCGCCTGCATCGCCCGCGCCTGCCACAGTCAAGTCCCTTAACCACTTGGTTGCCCAAGCCCGTGCATCATCTCGAGCTCAATGTCGTCGGGATTCCCACGAGTGCTCCCTCACGTTCTCTCTGCCCACTGCCAATATAAGCCCCTAGAGCTTCTCCTTCTCCCCTATCCGCCACCCCGAGCTACTCTTCTCCTCCCTCCCCCTTTTCACCGAGAGAAACCGCAAAGGTGCGAGCTTCTGGTTTTCAGTCGAGATGATGCCCCAACACCACTGGTGTTCCATTGATGCTCCTTCCTCGCCATCCCCATCACCTTGTGTTCCACGGCACGAGAACCATTTCCCCATGCTAATTTTACTTTTCCTCCATCGGAACCGCTGGATTTTCCCTTCTCCCCCAACTTCGGCCGACAGTGCCCTCTCTTCCCTACCTCTGATAAGGTGATCCATTCCTCAATTCCTTGCTCTGGCACAATCTATTGACCTCACTTGAGCTTCCCCGATCTTCCATTTCCCTCCTCCTTGCTTAGGTCATCTTCTCCATGTGAAGTGTAATATCCTATTTTTTTATTAAATGAGTATTTAGTGAATTAGAAAAAGATTAATAATCTGAATTTAGGGTGAAAATCAGGGTAGTTATGGTCCTTCGGCCCATACCCAAGAGGTGGGCTAGCCACCAACAAAAGAAGGAGAGGGAACCCTAGCCTGCTACTATAGCATGCCTCTGCTACAGTAGTGTCACCACCTACTATAGTACCACCACCCCACTACAGTATCCGCCACCTCCCTTGCTACTGCTGTTGGCCAAAAGGCAAAGGGAGAAAGGATTTCAAAGAATGGGAGAAGAAGAAAGGAGAAAGAGGGAGGAAGAGAGGATAAGGAAGAAGAAAGGGGGATCTAGCGAGTGTTTTGGTGGTCATCTTCATGTTCTTCAAGGGTAACCTTTAGATATTCGATTGGTTTGATTATTACTTTTGCTATTCGGGCTAGATCGGGTAGTAGATCGGTTTTTTGCAGATCGTATGGCCAAGTTGTATCACCGGTTGGGGTATGAGAATAGTGGAGTGTTTACCTTGGGTAAACCAGTTCCAAGTGTTGAGCATGGGTTTCTTTGGAAAGGTTATTGTCTCCCTTGAGTGTGGACTGGTTATTCTTATTACGGTTACGATTGATTAATTTTCTTGGGTTAGTGGTTATAATGTAGATGGTCATTTTCCCTTGGTTTTATTGGTTCAATAAAGCGATCATTTGTTCTTCTAACTGATGAGAGTTGTGCTGCTTGTTAATGTTGTTGTTTCGCAAGGTTGATATTTCATTGGGAAGGTTTGCCTTTCTTGTTGGGGAAACATGATTCACTTATTCGCTTGGTACTTTGGATAATGTGAATTATCTTTTGTGAGTTCTTTAGCATGTGGAAGCTTTGATTCTACGTATTTCTTTTAGAGTAGTTAGAGTGTTGAAGTTTAATGCTTCTCTTTTACAAAAAAAGCCTCAAAAACCTTTTGAGATGTCTTGTTATTTTTAAGCGAGAGGTGGTAAACATAGAAGTTCATTAATTATATACGAGTTATCAAGTTGGGTCTGTAGCGTGGTGCATAATCAATCCTAACCAAGATCATTGAAAGTATAGATAATTAATTTGATGTTGTCTTAGAGTAATTACATGATGAACTGTGATTAAAGGTATGTCTATACATACCAGGTAATGAAATATGAAGGTCCTGTTCTAGCCCGATCTTTCGATGAGAAAGTAAATTCGGTAGTAGTCGCTCAACTCCCACGATCCTGGCTACAAACTCGCAAGGCTTAAAACCACGCAATCGCTGAACTGCTTCGACAAGTCATTATCAACTATGCACAAATACCCAGATGACATGAACACGAAGATCAATTCATGTATACACCGAGAAAGCACGTAAGAACAAGATAAATAAGCAATCTAAAATTGCGAATAGAAATTGAAATTGTATTGATAAGTGGGGTTCTGAAACAATATCACTGTTGATCTCGCCGAAAAAGAAGACAAAGTATAAAGTAGCAAAGCTAAACTTCAATCAACAAAACCCACGGAAACTAGAGGGGTGGCGGCCACTCTGTATAGGAGAACGGAGGGGCGGACGTCGGTACTGTTCGCATGAATAGTGTCACATGAACAGTACCAAAAATCCTAGGTGGCCTACCATATGGGCCAAATCAAGCCCATTCATTACAAAACCCATGGGCCAACAATTGGTGACGCAACACCATAGCATGTAAACGCAGCACCATGGCATGAAGACGCAACACCATGGCATGTAGATGTAGCTCGGCTCATATGAGTAGAAGTAGCTCAGTCCAATTGGAGAATATGACAGTGTAGTAGCCGAAAGTCCTATCGGAGAAGATGTGGTTGAAGTAGAGGATGCAATGTAGCGGGTCGAAGTAGTGGTTGCATCCATAGGGTTGATGTCCTTATCATCCTCCCTTTCTTGAATTTGAGTCGTCCTCGACTCAATCGTTTTCTCTAAGTCATCACTTTCCTGCAAAAGGTTAAGAGTAATAGGAGGCAAAGAAACACGTGGTTCTTCTAATGGACACAAATATTCTTTGCAAATCATAGTATAACATTCAGATTCATGTTTTTCCATGTCAATGCAATCAGATTTTGTAACTAACATAATAAGAGATTTCAATTTAGTTTCACTTGGAGCTATAATCTTATGATCAATTTTTGTCTTCTCCTAACTCGTTCTCTCAGTTCTTTCTAATTCATCCTTTAATATGGCAGCATGAGACATTGGAAGCAAAGTGATTTTTTTTTCTTTATATGTGAAAGTATAATGATGTGGGGCCTCCTCAGGATCGGATCCATTTCAAGCTAAGTGGTTACAATGGAAGCACAACACTTGACGAGAGACGAGAACGATCCCGAGTGCCCGAATATGCGTCTCATGTTAGCTCCCAAGGATTAGTGGCTAACATGCAGATATCCTAGTACACAACATTGCATTCACATATATACACAATATACAAGAATAAAGGAATCGTAAATACAACATCATTGAATAGAAATTTTAAGTACAAGATGGCATAAGAGGGTCATTCGACCAAAAATAATTATCAAGAATAAATTGCAGCAGAAGTGTGAGACCCCAATTTATTAAACTTGTAATACTTGACCTTCCTCTGGTTCTAGTATCACAAATAGAATAATCCGCGTCTCGATGAATATATGCCTCCCAGAACAAGCAGCACACATACATCATACCAAAGCATGCATCAATTCCATACAACAGAATATAACAAGTCTACCAAAAGACCTACATAATATAAGTTATTACAGAACAAATTGACTGCCAAATGACATAAGTACCAAAATGAGTAACAATGAAGCAAAAGTTGCCATAAGATGGCTTAAACCAAAGACAACCGGTTAGCCACATAACACCACAGTGGCAACCAACCGAGCCGCCAAGCTAATCACCCCTTAAACCGCCACAAAGACAACTCACAAAAGTGAGGTCCATCGACTCACTATCATCCTTCGCACAACACAAGCAATGCAGTGAGTACAAAATGTACTCGCAAGACTTACGAGTAACAAGCCTATACATAGCTACATGAAAGTCAGATTCAAAGGAATGTGGTTATATGGTTTTTGGACGCACAAAGCAAGTTTCATTTGCAATATTGTAATAGATTGAACAGCGTTTGTAAAATATGTTTTAAGCATTTAAATAACAGCGAGTAAACATAAGTAACAAGTATCCACCTAGAAGTGACTTTCCTAAAGCCACCACAACATAGCATGAATCCCGATTCGCACTCACCATCAAGTTTTAATTATAAAAGGTTATAGTCTAACTCTTGAAAGACTTCCTAAGCGTGTCCATAACCTAGGACGAGGCTATTCGAATAGTTTTAATCCTCGCAGGGTGTACCAATGTACCCACACTCGCACCGCCTTTTTGCCGTGCTATTAAGCACACTTCCTTTGGTATGCCACACGCTAAGTCCTACTAACCCTTTCCAATGGAATATGCTAATCAAGAGACGCACGATGGGGTTAATCCTTAGTGATCTCGCCGACTAAATATGGATCAAGGACCCATACGTGGAGCAAGATACACCGCCCTCGGGGTGTTCCCTCCCTACAAACGTGTCCATGTTGCATATAATCAAATATGCAACCCACCACGCGACTCATTAATTAACACAAACCAAAGTACTCACCAAGAGAGGTCCCATATCCTCTAGTGTGGTTAGCACGCACAAATGCTTGGTTTGGTGTAACAAGTAGCTCGGTCCTTAATCGACCTGCACCATTCCAATCACACCCAAAAGATCACACCATCTTACCATTATGCCCAAGTCTAAATTGTTTTCATTTTCAGTTTTAGTTTTGCAATTTAGACAAAGCACAAGTCTGAAGTATACAGATTATAATAGTTTGTGTGATCAAGGTTATCGACAAGTCGATAACCGCCCATTTCTACCGATAACTAAGCATGGCTAAGCATAATGACACGTAAACTACTAAGTGACAAGGGTTCATCCAGCGAACCCAAAATCACAGCAAGTAATCCTAGGCTCAGTAGTAGAGGATTAAGCATTTCCTACTGATTATGCAACTACTATGCCAACTATCGACAATAGTTTAAAACAACATAGCAATGCATACATAGAATTTGCAAACAATATATTAGAATTTGTAAATAGTAGGAACAATATGATGAAATGAATGCTACATCTGCTTGCCTTGCTGGAGTGCAGGATCTGATGGCTGCTGTGGCTCAATATCAGCAATAAAATTATCTTCGGAACCTAACGCGAAAAGGCGATAAGCAAATAAGAACGAAGAACACCAAATAAACTCCAACAGCAAAACACATCCAAAACTAATGAAATTTACACAACAGCTAGGGAATGATTTCAGATAGTGATAGGAACAAGAATCATGCAATTTGGACTAAGCATGCAAAAGATATGGACAAAATGCTCTTTCTCAGCCTTAAAATCAATAAATTTAATTATTAGTATTGTTCATGGCGAAATTTTCCAGAATGATCTAAGGTCTGAAATTTTTATAGCAGGTAGATCATGGTATCCTAATAACAGCAAAGTTGAATTTACTAAATTTGGAGTTATACATATTTACTTATGATTTTTCTAAGTTGTAAATCTAATGCAAGTCATTTTACAGAATTATGAACATGCTCAAATCTTATTCCATATGAAAGCATACTAACAGATGAATTTGACAAAATTGATTTTGCACAAATAGGATTTATACAGAAAAAGATATGCATTTTTCAAGATTAAATCCATTTCTGGAATATTCAAAGTGACAGAAATCAAGTTATTACGAGTTACGCAATTTTCTCCTACTGAAATATGCTTAAATCCATTTTTATAATAAACTTAAGTAATAACAAAATTTATTACAGTTTGGAATTATCTAAAAGCAGTTAAAATGAATTAGTTATGAGTTTCTAAAGTTTTTATATCATTTTCAGTTGTTAAATAACTACTTACCGAGAAACAGACAAACTTAAACAAAAGAATAAGACGTGGACAAATTCCAACCTCGATCTAAAATCCTACGGCTCACGCTGCGCCAAACAACAAGACGCCGCTAAACCTAACGGAGCCCACCGCTGGATCACGATCCAACGGCGCACACAAGTGTATGCATCCGGACGCGCGGTTGCTTGGGCCAATCCCACCGCAGATCCGCAGATGGACGGTCCAGAGCGCACCAACGGCCGGAAGGTCCGATTGCATACAAGATCCCACCGCTGATCGCAAGATCGACGGCCGAGAGTGATCAAGGCATCCGAGGGTCCGAATGCACTCACGATCCGGGCCGCAGACCAAAACGAACGGTGGCTAATGATCGGTTCAAAGAGAGATGCCGACACGGGGACCGCATGTCGCTGACTTCGAGTCACAACCGCGAACGCTTAACCCACGCGCACGCAGCATCGGGCCCACATGTCAACGACTAAGAGGTGATTTCGACTACGATTAATGCCGATACATTAATTAATCAATGATTAAGCATTAATGATGCCGAACAAAGCGGATTGCGCCAACGGTGATTTAGGGATGTTGGGCCCACCGGTCAGTGGACCAACGACATAGATTAAGACACAATTAATTAACTAATGATTAGCAATCACTGTGCAATTAATATGTCCTAATCAAATGACGAAAACGGGAGTTCCGTGCCGGCAAAATACCGAGTGACTTCAACGGCTCGTCGCCGGCGACACTGTCCGTGGCGACGCCGAACAAGAACCAAAATGGAATCGCAATAGCACTACGAACCTAATGGTGGCATTCTCGCCGGCGGTGAGGGACTAGAACGCCAGCTAGCCGGAAAATGAAAATGAGAGCTTTAACTGCTAAACATGAAAATAGCGAAAAGCTCCGCTACAGTCCAAGGAAGCGGTGCCAGAGCCTCTAAGGACTAATAAGAAGCTACCTTGAAGAAGGGAAGCTTCAAAGATGGCCGGAGATGCTTGATCACGGAGGAAGCTCGCCGGACTTGGAGAAGAATGATTGAAAATGACACCCTGAGACAATTGAGTGATACCAAAGCATCAATATAGCTTCATTAAGGTCCACAGAAGCTACATGAGCAAGTAATTAGAGAATGGAGCACTCACCTGAGCTGAGGAAGAAGATGACCACTTTCGGCCGAATTTGAACAAACCCCAAATTGGACAATTCCTGAGAATCAAATCCAAAATTAAGTGAGGAGAAATGTTCAAGATAGTAATGAGACAAGGATAGGGCAAAGAAACATGAAGGAGAACCACTGGAACACCAAGAACACCAATGGAGTTTTCGGTCAACAATGGCGACTTGCCATTTTTGAGGTGTTAAGCTCCAACACCGTGAATGGAGCTTGATGGTGGTCTAAAGAAACCTGTGAGGTGATTTGGGTGCTTATAAGGCCTTGGAGGCATTAGGTTTGCACCACAAGCCTTTCGGCGGCAGCACGAGCACAAGGTGCGCCGACAAGGAAAAGTAGTAGATGGTGCAATAGGGTATGGCATGGTCGAATGTGTCTCCCACGACCTCACTATTGACTAGGTGGTCAGAGGAAGCATGAAAGACACCGCCATGCCCTACACCGTGCTCGCATGGCTAGAGGTTGAAGATGACCAGAGGAAAGGCTCTGGCGCCCAGAGCCCCACGATGTAAATCTGACGGCTAAGATAGCGCCACGCCTCACGTGTTTAAAATACAACGGCGGGATCGCAAGCCCTGATTCGAATGAACGGCTCAGATTGCCCCACGCCATAACGTGGTTTACAACAGAGGAATGATTTAGCGCTGATTTTAATCCAACGGCCCGATTCAAACTAACAACCGAGGGTACGAACATCACAGAGGATCCGAACGGTTGATGGAGATCTAACGTTGACATTCATTTAAGCAACCGGAAGGTCCGAATGTTTACACGCGCGAGGCCGCGCGATTAAGATCCAACGGTTGAAATTCAACGCGCTTTTAAAGGGCTCGTGCGCTTAGTTGATCGACCGAGTCAATTGGCTCGAGCCCAGTCCGACTCGAACCCAAAGCACAAGTGAATTTATGTTTTGACTTGAAACAAGAACAGAGGTTTTGAGGATTTATTTGAGGTAGCAAAATAACTCCAAAAATTATGAAATTTTTACAGAGCTTGCTAACTCAGGTATCAACCTTGTGTAAAATTTTCAGAGGTTTTATACTGTGAATAAATCTCCAAAAATTCTGCAAGGCTCTGCTTTAATGTTTGACTCGAGAGTCAAACAGTTTGATCGCTTCTAAAAATATTCAAACAATTTCTAAAAATTGTGAAATTTTTCAGAGGGGCTACATACCATCCCAAGAACTTAGGAAAAATATTTCCAGAGGATGATCACAAAATTTGACAAGATTGTTTTTGGGATGTCATAGTTTGGATCAAATAGACTTGTAACAATGTATTTCCATAATCCCTTGTACAAGAATTGTTTGGTACAACAGGAAATACATGATGTAAGAAAAAGTTTTAATTTCTACTGACTTTCTTACATTTGAAACACAAGTCCAAAGTTGGGATGTTACAAAACCTCCCCCCCTTACAAGAATCTCGCCCCGAGATTCTGTTTACTCGGAGAAGAAGGATGGGTAATCTGCACGAAGACGATCTTCGCGCTCCCAAGTTGCCTCATCTTCAGAATGGTTTGACCACTGAACCTTAAGGAACTTGAGGACACGGTTCCTTGTCCTTCGTTCAGATTCTTCAAGAATACGAACATGATGCTCATGATAGGTCAAATTTTCTTGCACATCGAGATTTTCCAACGGAGTTTCCTCAACTGGAACACGGAGGCACTTCTTTAAGTGTGACACATGAAACACATCATGCACACCCTCAAGTGAAGCTGGCAACTCCAATCTGTATGCAACAGCTCCAATCCTCTCGACAATGCGATAAGGCCCAACATATCGAGGAGCTAACTTGCCCTTGATGCCAAAACGCTGATGGCCCTTCAAGGGTGAGACCTTGAGATACACAAAGTCATTGGGCTCAAAGCTCAACTCTCGACGACGATGATCCGCATAGCTCTTTTGCCTGGACTGGGCCACGCGCTAGATGCTCACGAATCACCGAACTCGACTTTCGCCTCATTGATGGAATCGCCCAAGAACCGACGCCACCGCTTCGACCAGTTCAATGGGGTTCTACATCTCCTCCCATACAAAGCCTCAAACGGTGCCACACCAAGACTAGCTTGGAAACTGTTGTTGTAGGAGAACTCTACAAACGGCAAGCACTTCTCCCACTTCTTCCCATAGGAAAGAACACAGGCACGGAGCATATCTTCCAATACTTGGTTAACTCTCTCCGTTTGACCATCAGTTTGAGGATGATAAGTCGAATCGAAAGAAAGACGTGTACCCATAGCCTCTGCGACTATGCCAAAAGCGAGAGGTGAAAAGAGAACCACGATCCGACACAATCGCTCGTGGCACACCATGCAAACTCACAATCTCGAGACATAAAGCTCGCCAAGGGCTTCACACGAGCTGGGTCTTGACAGAAGAAAATGTGCCACCTTAGTCACCTATCAATCACGACCCAAATGGCATCGTTCCTTTGGGTGAGCGGGCAATCCGTGATGAAATCCATACCAACGGAATCCCACTTCCACTCGTGCATCGCAAAGGTCGAAGAAGGCTGGACGATGTTCACCTTGACACGACAACACACGTCGCACTCAGCAACAAACCTGGCAATCTCGTGCTTCATGCGAGTCCACCAGAATCTCTGTCGAAGGTCTTGATACATCTTGATAGCTCCAGGATGGATAGACAAAGGGGAGTCATGGGCCTCGCGGAGAATCAAATCTCACAATTCCATGACCTTTGGAACCACAAGGCGCTGTCCAAACCACACAACACCGTGCTCATCCTCAGAAAAGCACTTGGTTGTCACATTCTTGATGTTCTGCTTGATTTGGATCACACCAATATCTGTCTGCTGGGCAGCCTTGATTTGATCCACCAAAGTTGGTTGCACAACCAAGGTAGTAAGGGAACCATGCTCAATCAACCCCAAGTTAAGTGTAACATCCCAATTTTGGGCTTGTGTTTCAAATGTAAGAAAATCAGTAGAAATTAAAACTTTTTCCTACATCATGTATTTCCTGTTGTGCCAAATAATTCTTGTACAAGGAATTATGGAAATACATTGTCACAAGTCCATTTGATCTAAATCTTGGTATTCCAAAACAATCTTGTCAAATCTTATGATCATCCTCTGAAAATATTTTTCTTAAGTCTCTCAGAATGGTATGTGACCCTCTGAAAAATTTCACAATTTTAGAAATTGTTTGAATATTTTTAGAGGTACAAACCTGTTTGACTCTCACCAAACATTAAAACAGAGCCTTGCAGAATTTTTGAGATTTATTCACGGTATAAAACCTCCGAAAATTTTACACAAGGTTTATATCTGAGTTAGCAAGCTCCTGTAAAAATTTCATAATTTTTGGAGTTAATTTGCTACCTCAAATAAATCATTCAAAGTCTCTGTTCTTATTTCAAAGTCAAACTTGGTTTTATCGTTACTCGGTTCGAGTCGACTCGGCTCGAGCCAATTGATTCGGTCCACCAACTAACCGCATCAGCGCTCGCTTGAAAATCCCGCGATCGATCTCACCTTTGATCCGAATCGCACGGGCCGCGCGCAGTTAACATTCGACCTTCCGCTGCAAGTTTGATTGTCGCATCGTTAGATTCCCATCCAACCGCTGAGATTGCCCAACCCTTCGGACCTCCAGCTTGTATTCGGAATCGTGAGCCGTTGGATTAAGATCCAACGCCGCGTGTCCTTTCGCTGTGAATTGAGTTTGCAACGGGGCTATCTCGAGCCGCTCGCTTTAATCGTAGGGCTCACGCCCCTCGTTGTTATGTTTTGAACTCGAGGCGTGGCTCTATCTCACCGCTCAGGTCCCATCCAACTACCGTGAATCACCGAGCCTTTTCGCTGGTCGCCTTCTACCTCCGCCGTGCGAGCAATCGTAGGGGAGTAATGGCGATGTCATTTCTTGCTCCCTAAAGCCACCCTAGCCGACGCTTAGGGGTATGGGAGGTACTCCGAGCCGTGCCATGCCCTAATGCACGCCTTCACCTCTTTTCCTTGCTCACGACCTTGTGCTCAGGTTTTGCCGCCCGAAAGGTGTGTGGTGCAAACCCTAATGCTTTCATGGCTTTATAAACACTCTTAAGACCTCCTGGTATTTCTTTAAACCACCATCAAGCTTCATTCTCAATATTGGAGCTTAACACCTCAAAAATGGCAAATCGCCATTGTTGACCCGTGGAGCTCCATTGGTGTTCTTGGTGTTCCAGTGGTCCTCCTTTACGTTTCTTTGCCCTAACCTTATCTATTTACTTCCTTGAACATTTCCCCTCACTTAATTTTGGATTTGATTCTCAGGAATTATCCAATTTGGGGTTTGTTCAAATTCGGCCGAAATTGGTCATCTTCTTCCTCAGCTCAGGTGAGTGCTCCATTCTCTAATTAATGACTCATGTAGCTTCTGTGGGTCTTTATGAAGCTATATTGATGTTTGTATCACCCGTGGCTCAGGTATCCATCTCGGTTTTCTCCAAGTCCGCGAGCTCCTCTGTGATCAAGCAACCCGCCATCTTTGAAGCTCCTCTCCTTTAAGGTAGCTTCTTATTAGTCCTTAGAAGCTTTGGCACCCGCATCCTAGGCTTGCAAAGGAGCTCATCGCGATTTTCGTGTTTAGCAAGAAGGTTCCATTTTCGCTTTCCGGCCAGCGTTTCTAGTCCTTCGCGGGCGAGAATGCAACCATTAGATTCAGAGTGCTATTGCGAATCCATTTTGGTTCTTGGTGGCGCCATGCCGCGTTGTCGCCGGCGATTTGCCGTTGAAACCGCTGGTTTTGCCGCACGCAGCTCCCGCTTTGCCGCTGATTAGGCATATTAATTGTGCAATGATTACTGATCATTAGTTATTAATGATGTCTTAATCGTTGTTGTTGAGCCACTGACTAGTGGGCCCAATATCCTTAAATCACTCTCTGGTTCAATCCCGCTCTGTTCCGACATCATTAAGATTAATCATTGGTTAATTGAATGGGTCGGCATTTAATCGCTGTCGGAATTTACCTCTGGGTCGCTGACTTGTGGGCCCGAGGGATTAAAATCAAATTCCAGTAGCCATTAGTGTCTCTCTTAGATCTAATTAATGTTAATCATTAATGGCATTAATTTGGTCTTAACCGTCACTCGGGCCGACAAGTGGGCCCAGCAGACGTGCACGGGTTAAACCACCGCGTGGGTGACTCGTCACCGACATGCGGTCCCACATGTCAAGATCTCTTTGAATCGCGATCAATAGCCGCTGCTCATTGTTAGATCTGCGTTCGATTTTTGTATGCGCTCGACCCTCCGCTGCCTTGATCATTTCGACCGCCGATCTTGCGATCAACGGCCGAGATTGTGTTTGCAACCGCACCGTCCGAATGCATACACTGCGGCGCGCCGTTGATCTTGATCCAACGGTGGCTCCGCTGAGTTGGCGCATCAGCGCTGCTTTGCGCGGTGAGCCGAGGATTTTAGATCAAGGGTTGGGAGTTGTCCACGCTTTCTTTATTCGAGTTGTTCGTATTTCTAAGTATTTATTTAACAACCAAAATGATGTAAAACTTTAGAAACTCATAACTAATTCATTTTAATCGCTTAGATAATTCCAATCGTAATAAATTTTGTTATCGCTTAGTTTATTATAAAATGGGTTTAAGCATGTTGCGAGAGTAAAATTGTATAACTAGAAATAACTTGATTTGGTCACTTTGAATATTCCGTAAATAGATTTAATCTTGAAAATGCATATCTTTTCTTTATAAATCCAATTTGTGCAAAATCAATTTTGTTAAATTCGCTCATAGTATACTTTCATATGAAATAGGATTTGAGCATGTTCATAATTCTGTAAATGACTTGCATTAGATTTACAACTTAGAAAAATCATAAGTAAATGTGTATAACTCCAAATTTAGTAAATCCAACTTTGTGTTATTAGGATGTCATAATCTACCTACTATAAAATTTCAGACCTTAGATCATTCTCGAAAATTTCGTCATGAACAAAGCTAATTATTAATTAGGTTGATATAAGGCTGAGAAAGAGCATTTTGTTCATATCTTTGCATGTTAAGTTCAAATTGCAAAATTCTTGTTCCTGTCACTTTAGAAAATCTTTCCCTAGCTGTTGTGTAAATTTTATTGGTTTTGGATGTGTTTTGCTGTTGGGATTTATTTGGTGTTCTCGTTCTTATTTGCTTATCGCTTTTCAAGTAGGTTCCAAGATAATTTTAACTCGATATTGAGCCACAGACCATCGACTCAGACTTCACCAGTGCAAGCGGATGTAGCATTCATTTGATCATATTATTCCTACTATTTTCAAATTCTAATATATTGTTTGCAAATTCTATGTATGCATTGCTATGTTGTTTTAAACTATTGTCGATAGTTGGCCTACTAGATGCATTATCAGTAGGAAATGTTTATTCCTCTACTACTGAAGCCTAGGTTACTTGCTGTGATTTTGGGTTCGCTGGATGGGCCCTTGTCACTTAGTAGATTACGTGTTATTATGCTTAGCCATGCTTAGTTATCGGTAGAAATGGGCGGTTATCGACTTGTCGATAACCTTGATCACACAAACTGTTATAATATGTATATTTCAGCCTTGTGCTTTGTCTAAATTGCAAACTAAAACCGAAAATGAAAACAATTTAGACTTGGGCACAATGGTAAGATGGTGTGATCTTTGGGTGTGATTGGAATGGTGCCCGGTCAATTAAGGACCGAACTACTTGTGAGTATCTCATTATCCGAGCATTCTCAGGCGTGCAACCACACCGGAGGGATATGGGACCTCTCTAGCCGAGTACTTTGGGCTGTGTTAATTAATGAGTCACGTGGTGGGTTGCATATTTGATTATATGCAACTTGGACACGCTTAGGAGAGGAGCACCCGCCGAGGTCGGCAGGTCTCGCTCCACGTATGGGTCCTTGTGATCCATATTTCGCCGGCAGATCACTAAGGATTAACCTCATACGCATGCCTCTTGATTAGCATATTCCATTGGAAAGGGTTCGAGGACTTAGCCGTACAAAGATACCAAAGGAAGTGTGCTTAATAGCTTGGCAAAAGGCGGTCCAAGTGTGGGTACATTGGTACACCCTGCAGGATTAAAACTATTCGAATAGCCTCGTCCCTAGGTTATGGACACGCTTGGATAAGCTTTTCAAGAGTTAGACTACAACATTTTAAAATTTAAAACTTGTTGGGTGGTATGAATCAGTGATTCATGTTATGTTGTGGTGACTTTTGGGAAAGTCACTTCTAGGTGGATACTTGTTACTTATGTTTACTCGTTATTTAAATGCTTAAAAATGTAATTTACAAACTGTTGCTCAATCTATTACAATATTGCAAATGAAACTTGCTTTATGCGCCCAAAGAATCATATAACCTCATTCCTTTGAATACACTTTTCATATAGCTATGTATAGGCTTGCTACTCGTAAGTCTTGCGAGTACATTTTTGTACTCACCGCATTGCTTGTGTTGTGCAGAGGATGATAGTGAGTCCGATGGACCTCACTTTTGTGAGTTGTGCCAGGGCGCTTAAGGGGCGATTAGCTTATGCCCGGTCGGTTGCCCGTGGTGTTATGTGGCTAACCGTCGTCTTTTGGTTTAAGCCATCTTATGGCAACTTTGCTTCACTGTCACTTATTTGCTACTTATGTCATTTGGCCTTGGCCGTGTTGTAATAACTTATATTATGTATGTCTTTAGTAGACTTGTTATATTCTCTTGTATGGAAATGATGCATGCTTGGAATTGATGTATGTGTCGCTTGTTCGGGAGGCACATGTTCATCGAGACGCGGATTATTCTATTTGTGATACTAGAACCATGGAAGGTTAAGTATTACAAGTTTAATAAACCGGGTCTCACATTAAGCTTGAAATTCTTCAAGAAGGGCAGGTTGTTGCTCTTGAAGTAACAAGGTATTGCAATACACCTTGCGACTGAGCGCATCGGCAACAACATTGGCCTTGCCCGGGTGATACTGTATGCCCATATCATAATCCTTGATCAATTCCAACCATCTCCTTTGCCCGAGGTTCAGATCTGGCCGGGTGAACAAATATTTCAAACTCTTGTGATCGAATACACCTCACAATGTTACCAATAAGGTAATGCCGCCAAATCTTGAGTGCATGAACCATCGCAGCTAACTCCAAATCATGGGTAGGATAGTTGAGTTCATGAGGCCTCAATCGCTCGATGCATAGGCTACTACCTTGCCTTCTTGCATAAGAACACAACCGAGTCCTCGCGAGAGGCATCACAATAAATATCAAAGCTCTTATGCACATCGGGAGAACAAGCACTGGGCTGAAGTCAATCGCTTTTGAGTTCTTGAAAATCAATTCACAAGCAGAAGACCACACAAATTTCTTTTCTTTCTTGAGAAATTCGGTCATGGGCTTTGTAATCTTGGAGAAGTTCTCGATAAAGCGCGTAGTAGCCCGCTAAACCAAGGAAACTCCTCACATCGGTGATCGACTTGGGCTACCCCAAGATAGGACATCGCTGACCTTGCTAGGATCTATCATGACACCACTGCTGAAAGAACATGGCCCAAGAATGCCACTTCCTTCAACGTAACTCACACTTGCCGAACTTAGCATACACTGGTGCTCACGTAGCTTTCCCAATACAACTGCAGTGCTCAATGATGCCTCTTCACTCTTGGAGTAGATAAGAATGTCATCAATGAAAACCACAACAAACTTATCCAAATACTCCATGAACACCGAGTTCATAAGATTCATGAACAAAGTCGAGCATTGGTCGCGAAAGACATGATGGTGTACTCGTAAAGGCCATAACGAGTAGTGAAAGCCGCTTGAATATCCTCAGTAACACCCCAGCCCAACGTGAGCCTGGAATGCTACTAAACTAACATTAAATAATTCAAACCAGGTTCAACCTACCAAATTTCGACATAACCTCCTTTAAAAAGTTACTACACGGAGATTCCAACATTTAGATAAATCATAAACAAATAATCCAATATCCGAGTCATCAATAGGCGCTCAAAACCTACTAATCAACTAGCATATCCAAAGGAGTCCTAATTACACTACTCATCAATTTTACACTTAATCCATTGCATGAGGTATAATCCTAATCAATCCTTAAGCAGTTTGCTAAATTATGAAGGTACGACTAAAACTTGATCAACTTTAAAGATGAGTGGCGATGAGTGAATCCAAATCAAGTCTACTCCTCCCATGCATGCCGCTCTGAATTGGGTACCTACAACAATAATAAAGCAAGAGTGAGCCCATTGCACTCAGCAAGTACAAAATAGAGGCATACCACAAAAGTTATAACATCAACATCCATAGTCGTAAACGCATCAATAAAACATCTCATATGCAAATACAATGCTCAAGGATCCTTTCTCTTTATCTTTCTTTGTGCATTACACCGTAATGCAAAGTATGCAACCGCCAAGATACCCATGCTCAGGCGCCGCACGCACAGGACCAATTGCCCATTACTCCGCAAGTAATGGGGACTCAAGCCAACACTCCACGAGTGTGGGGATCTCGGCCCGCCACATTCATGACGGGATCTCAAAGGAAACATGCTTGGTCACCGCGTGACCAAGCCTCAACATGTTCTCAATATGCATATGCTCATCTCTTATTCATCATCAATCTTACCAAAAGACAACAATATTGTACCACAATAAAGCATAAGCATAATTTGAGCAATCACCATACTTAAACAATCATCAAGTAAGCCATCTTGCTATGCAATCATATATCAAAAGCACACAAACATAGCCAATCAATCACACTCATATAACAAACAATGCACTTGCCTTAACCGTGTGAGAATGGAGGGCGTGACGGTGCTGCCTCCGGTACCAATCCCCCACCTAATACATTAAGATCATAAGCTAAGACCACAGTAATGAACCACAAAAATTACAAAAGCAAACACAAACTAGCCTTAGCTTACAACGCGATCCCGACTCCAATTTCCTAAATGCTGATTTGTGCCTTCTGTAATCAGTCAAGTTCTAAAATTCATATCTTTCTGTACAGGGGTCTAAATTAGGTGTTCTTAGACTTCATTGAAAGGTTATCAAATTCCCCAACTAAACCTAGTTGGTGAGACTCCCTGATTCGGCCATCTAAAATCCTTTTTAACCTAATTAACAAAACATCGATTTCACGTCATGCCCTCTGGACAGAACACTAAAACAATCAAAACTTTCAGCTCGTTTATCCAAATTTTGCGTTCTTGTGGTTCCCTGAAAGCTACGACAATTATCTACAACTTTCGTTATACTAAGATCCTCTAATTCCCTCTTTAACTTATTGCACAAGTCAGATTACTAAAACCTATCAAAACACTGACAGATTCGCAGGACAGTCGCACTAATAAATTCATAACTTTTGCTACATAGGTCCAAAAAATACGATCTAGCACTTCATTGAAAGCTATTGACGTCCTCTACAACTCTCTAGGAGAAGCCCAAGACTGAATCCAAACTTAACTACATTAAAACGTTTGTCTAACACGATCTGTCCTGAGGAGACAGAAATACCGACATTGATTAACTATCCAAAAACGCATCGGATCAAAGGGGAAGTGAGGTTACCCTTGAAGAATCGCAGGGAGATGACAAACCACCCCTATGAAGAAGATCCTCTCCCTCTTCCCCTTCCTCTTCTTCTTTTTCTTCTTCTTCTTCTTTTTCTTGGTCGGCAGCACCCAAAGGAGACAGCGCAAGGAGGCGGGGTGGTACTGTTCACCGGGGTATCAGTAGCAGTGGCGGCTACTCAGAGCATGCCGTGCTACAGTACCACCCTAGGGTTTTCCTTCTTTTGTTGGTGGCTGGCCCTCCGGGCCTCCCGGCCAAAGCCCGAGGCCCAGTGTTGTCGAATAATTGCGAAACCCCTCTAATCCTCTGTTAACTCTATTTTTCTAGTTGGTTCTTCTCTCTAATTCTTTCTTTTCACTTAAATAGACTTGAGGTATTACATTCTACCCTCTTAAACAGAATTCAACCCCAATTCTTCTCACCGATCCACTTGAATGAGCACCGAACCGAACTTAACAAGCGCAACACATACACTGCGTGAACGACTGCATAAAGCTCGCGCATGCAGACCTCTAGCTTCCAAGTCATTTTCCTCTCGGACATATGGGACCACCGCACTTTGATGCAACCGACGATACGCCTCATTACACTTAATGACCACTGTAACCACTTAACGGATAGGACTTGAAGATGCGACATTACTCGTGGTTAATAGATCTTATGAAACCTCACACTCCAAATACCTCAAGACTCCTCCGAACGCCGTGTCATACAAAACGTTATATTCCCGCTCTAGACTCGAGATAGTTCTAGTAATTTGCCATCTTCCAATATGCCCACATCTTCCGTAACAACCAAATATACTTTAGGCTATCTATCTCTTCGGATCCAAACCACAAAAATTGCACGTAAACATATGAAACTCTTGTTCCATCGCCACTGACCTCTTCATCATAACAAGTAGAT
Source organism: Ampelocalamus luodianensis (assembly GCA_036346255.1). NCBI lineage: Eukaryota > Viridiplantae > Streptophyta > Magnoliopsida > Poales > Poaceae > Ampelocalamus > Ampelocalamus luodianensis. The sequence goes on along the minus strand of CM070622.1, from coordinate 47,043,785 downwards.
CCTTCATTAAGCAGGACACGCAACAAAACTTATTTTAGTCAAGTTTTAATAATTAGATTCAACTGAAAACAGAGGTTTCATAATGTAATTCCAACTTTCCTCCAAAACACTCAAATCCAAAATCGAGATTCTTCACAAAACCTTCAATCCTTCCAACTCGGCAGCTTGCAATTGAGCACCACATAAGCCAAAAGAGAATTCACTCAAATGCCCAAATCAAACACTATATTTTTTTCCCGAACCGAAAAGAACCACCTTGCCAACAAAGAGGCAACTCAAATTGTACATGTTCTCCGTCATAAACCCAACTCAACCAAGAACCACTAGAGCACTTCTCTACTGAGAGAACAATCTTTTCTCGATGTTCTTTTAAGAAACAAACCCTTTTCCGAATCATGGGTGTCCGAACTATCACACTAACTCCTTCCTCTTAACCGACAATCCCAAAATGATCCTCAAACCAAAAAAGACAACCATACTTATTTAGAGGGACTCTATTAATCAACAAAAGGATTCTCTAGTCCACTTCTATTCCAATGGAATTTTCTTGACAAAAGGTTGCAAACACCTCAATAAAGATTTTTCACCCACAACCCCATCATCTCATTCTATTAAAGATAATCAACTTCAAATTCTCACCACACACACACTCTTTTACTTTACCCAAAGTATTCTATCAAAGATCAACACATTATTCAAAATTTGCTCTGCTCATCTACCTCTACACATAATATTGAGTCTCCAAGATCCTAGCATAAAATACAAAGCCCAAAACCAACCTTCAAGTCTCCTACCATGAATCTCTGTGTAATCGATGAAAAATCCTCAAATTCGTTTACTAAAATTTCACACCGCTTAACTATAACCTCAGTCATTAATATCAAGATTCCTCACTAATCAAATAACTGCCCCAAGGTGATTTATTTCACCAATCTTAGACGTTCTCTAATCCACACCAATCCAATTCAGTCGCACAACCACAATATACTCGTTCGCAAAACCTTAACTAATTGACCAGGATTCAAACATACTCAATCACCAACGTTAATAAATGAATATATTCATTGACCAAGATATCCTTAGAATTAATTTAACTCCCATAGGGTTACTCATTGAGGCCGGGTCATACTTGACATTAGCTCAACAGTTCCTGCTATCCCATTAATTAGCACGACGCTTAGGTTTCTTCACACCGCTACTTTCATTAAACTTCACCACCACAACTTTTCTGCACAATCATACTAAGTATCCAATTGCGATACTCTAACATGTTTATCAAGAATCCATAATTTCGATAATCTCAATATTCCAACATGAACAAAGGTTACTGGATCATAATTCGCCATAGGTTCCACTAGTTGTAACACTAATCACTTTTATCTCATCGACAAACTTTCCATTTAAATAGAATTATCTCCAGGTGTTGTAAATCGAAACCAATTCACTTTATACTGCTCTTCAAATAGCTTGGCCTCAGATTTCAAATCAAGGTCATTTACTTGACCACCAACCAATCGCCACATTACACTCTAAAAGACCTTGCAACCTAGGTCGGTTAATCTTTTCCCAATAGGAAAGTGCAAACAAATACAAGTTTTAACACACGAGAAAACACTACTCCTCATAGTGAGCACGAGACAAAGAGAAATAGTCAAATAGCATTGATCTCGAAAAACAAAGGATGAGACCACGCTTGAGGGCACATGCTCCACAAGAAGGAGTTTCAAACATTAATAAATCACAATAAAACATTACTTTTGAAACTCAAGAAACACTTAAGCGGCAATGACAGTAAAAGTTGCAGATTACAATTCTTATCTCCAACCTCAAATACTTATGGTACTCATTTTCTCAAACAAATAAAGCAATCTCTTTGATTACAACATTACTTGCCAAACCAAATAAGAAATGCCTTTAATACCAAATCACATTCATCACTTGAACCAAACGAACCTTTCCATATGTCACATTGCTCAACTAATTTCATCTACTACATAAATCATGAACCCCAAAAGATCACGAATACAAAACTCAAAACATTTCATTTAACCATTATTAAAACAATCAACTTACTTTCTCTAGAAGAATCATCACCACTCCAACGCATCACAATCTCTTGTAGGCCTTATTACTAACATCAAGAATAATTCACTCTTAACAAGGTTCGTTATCATCAACTCTTCCTTTATAAAGTCCCAAAACTCGACCAAATCACATTTCACTTTATCATCTCATCCTCAAATGAGAGTACACCAAATTCTTACTCCATCACTATAACAACCACCATATTTTAGAAGGAACCTACTACACAATTTACAAGGTTACACCAAAACCCTTTCATCAAAGACATACTATTATCCGACAATTTCACCATCAAGCAAACACGTCACCTATTAAATCCCATTGTAAACCTTTCCAAAAGAAACACAAGATATTATTTCATAACATTTTTGTTATCTCAATAAGATTGCAACAATCAACTGTTCTAGAGTATATCTAATACCCCAACTGCACTATCGGGCAAGACCTCTTTAACAAGGACATGCAACCACAATACATCCTCGTGAAACACTCGTGAATAAATTACTTTCAAATTTCAACCCTTCACCTATTCGAAGGCTCACACTTATTTAGTACACACTAATTCCAATCTAGAGGTTATCATTAACTTTTGATGATTATTCAATCATGGACGAATTGATGGTCCTGATCTATTTGTACTCCCACGGCATAAATAAGATCATCAAATATCCAATTAAAGAAAATTTCTATATTAATATCTACCAAGACGATAAATAACACATCTTATATTTCTCTTCCCGCATGATTAGATTAAACCATTGAGATCAAATAATCTAACAAGTTTAGCAAACTAAATAATTTAGGGGTCAACCACTCATTAATGTTCCATAGTTGTTAATAACTCTATTGATTCCAATTAGGTGTAGCCATACACTTAATCACAGTTCAACAAGAACTAATACATGACATCATCAAATTAATCAACTTTCCTTCCAAGGATCTTAGTTAGGATCGATTATACACTACACTACGGACCCAACTTGATAACTCATATCATATTCACTAATTTCTCTGATTATAACCTCTCACTTAACCACGAGTCGACATCGCTACAGGGTTTAGCGCTTTCTTTCATAAAAGAACTTTTCAACTTCTACACTTAAGATACCCAAAAGAGATAAATTGAATCAAAACTTCCAAGTACTACAAGACTTGCAAAAGGAAACTTTCATTAGCCAAAACATCAAGTGAAATAAATGGATCATGCTTTCCAATGAGAGAGGCAAAACTCCAATATAAAGGTCAACCTTGACAATCAACCGAGTCCACCAGCCGCAAGAATAACTCATCGGTTGGAAAAATAATGATTGCTTAACGGGACAAATTAAGCCAATGTAAACACATCAATCCTTCTCAAAGAAACCCACCAACTACAATGAACTACTGACCCAAACAAATTCATCGACCACAACTGAACAAGAGTTGACCAAATTCAAACTCAAAGAAGGGAACAACTTCTCTAAAGTACTCACTATCACGTCGGTACTAAGATATCTGAGGTAACCTCTTTCCTTCTCTCTTACCACGAACAATGGTGTAACCTGGTAAAGCCCAGGGCCACAACCATGACCTCAATTCTCTCAACATGGGCTACCCTCACTCATAATAATCATATAATCATATTATAGGTATGTAAGATCATCTTATAACAGGAATCATCAATACAAAGATAACGAAGCGTAAATGCAATGCTTGACCCACCCCATCCTCATCAAAGCACCAAGTGTCGGTTTTCAGTTAATTAACCATTAACAATTTTTTAACAAGCTAAGTTACCTAAGTCGTTAATCTGTTCACCACGGACCTACAGCCCGCTCTGATACCAACTGTAACACCCCAGCCCAACGTGAGCCTGGAATGCTACTAAACTAACATTAAATAATTCAAACTAGGTTCAACCTACCAAATTTCGACATAACCTCCTTTAAAAAGTTACTACACGGAGATTCCAACATTTAGATAAATCATAAACAAATAATCCAATATCCAGAGTCATCAATAGGCATTCAAAACCTACTAATCAACTAGCATATCCAAAGGAGTCCTAATTACACTACTCATCAATTTTACACTTAATCCATTGCATGAGGTATAATCCTAATCAATCCTTAAGCAGTTTGCTAAATTATGAAGGTACGACTAAAACTTGATCAACTTTAAAGATGAGTGGCAGTGAGTGAATCCAAATCAAGTCTACTCCCTCCCATGCATGCCGTTCCTGAATTGGGTACCTACAACAATAATAAAAGCAAGAGTGAGCCCACAGGACTCAGCAAGTACAAAATAGAGGCATACCACAAAAGTTATAACATCAACATCCATAGTCGAACGCATCAATAAAACATCTCATATGCAAATGCAATGCTCAAGGATCCTTTCTCTTATCTTTCTTTGTGCATTACACTGTAATGCAAAGTATGCAACCGCCGCCAAGATACCCATGCTCGTGGCGCGCACGCACGTGGACCAATTGCCCATTACTCCGCAAGTAATGGGGACCTCAAGCCCACACCCCACGAGTGTGGGGATCTCGCCCGCCACATTCATGACGGGATCTCAGTGAAACATGCTTGGTCACCGCGTGACCAAGCCTCAACATGTTCTCAATATGCATATGCTCATCTCTTATTCATCATCAATCTTACCAAAAGACAACAATATTGTACCACAATAAAGCATAAGCATAATTTGAGCAATCACCATACTTAAACAATCATCAAGTAAGCCATCTTGCTATGCAATCATATATCAAAAGCACACAAACATAGCCAATCAATCACACTCATATAACAAACAATGCACTTGCCTTAACCGTGAGAGAATGGAGGGCGTGACGGTGCTGCCTCCGTACCAATCCCCACCTAATACATTAAGATCATAAGCTAAGACCACAGTAATGAACCACAAAAATTACAAAAGCAAACACAAACTAGCCTTAGCTTACAACGCGATCCCGACTCCAATTTCCTAAATGCTGATTTGTGCCTTCTGTAATCAGTCAAGTTCTAAAATTCATATCTTTCTGTACAGGGTCTAAATTAGGTGTTCTTGGACTTCATTGAAAGGTTATCAAATTCCCAACTAAACCTAGTTGGTGAGACTCTGATTCGGCCATCTAAAATCCTTTTTAACCTAATTAACAAAACATCGATTTCACGTCATGCCCTCTGGACAGAACACTAAAACAATCAAAACTTTCAGCTCGTTTATCCAAATTTTGCGTTCTTGTGGTTCCCTGAAAGCTACGACAATTATCTACAACTTTTGTTATACTGAGATCCTCTAATTCCCTCTTTAACTTATCGCACAAGTCAGATTACTAAAACCTATCAAAACACTGACAGATTCGCAGGACAGTCGCACTAATAAATTCATAACTTTTGCTACAGAGGTCCAAAAAATACGATCTAGCACTTCATTGAAAGCTATTGACATCCTCTACAACTCTCTAGGAGAAGCCCAAGACTGAATCCAAACTTAACTACATCAAAACGTTTGCCTAACACAATCTGTCCTGAGGAGACAGAAATACCGACATTGATTAACTATCCAAAAACGCATCGGATCAAAGGGGAAATGAGGTTACCCTTGAAGAATCGCAGGGAGATGACAAACCACCCTATGAAGAAGATCCTCCTCTTCCCCTTCCTCTTCTTCTTCTTCTTCTTCTTCTTCTTCTTCTTCTTCTTCTTCTTCTTCTTGGTCGGCAAAGATCCGAAGGAGACAGCGCAAGGAGGCGGGGCGGTACTGTTCACGGGGTATCAGAGCAGTGGCGGCTACTGTAGCATGCCATGCTACAGTACCACCCTAGGGTTTTCCCTCTTTTTGTTGGTGGTGGCCCTCCCGGGCCTCCCGCCAAAGCCCGAGGCCCAAAGTTGTCGAATAATTGCGAAACCCCTCTAATCCTCTGTAACTCTATTTTTCTAGTTGGTTCTTCTCTCTAATTCTTTCTTTTCACTTAAATAGACTTGGGGTATTACATATCCTCAGCCCTGATCCGAACCTGATGATACCCCAATCTCAAGTCAATCTTGGAGAACACACAAGCTCCAGTCAACTGGTCAAAGAGATCATCAATACGAGGCAAAGGATACTTGTTTTTCACTGTCACTTCATTAAGCGGACGGTAATCAACACACATGCGCAGGGTCTTGTCCTTCTTCTTCACAAAAATAACTGGACAACCCCAAGGAGAAGAGCTAGGACGGATGAAGCCTTTTGCTTGAAGCTCACCCAACTGCTTCTTCAGCTCCTCTAACTCATTAGGAGGCATTCGTTACGGCGCCTTTGAAATTGGAGCGGTACCGGGCAACAACTCAATCACAAACTCCAAGTCTCGAATCGAGGCATACTGAGCAAATCTTCGGGAAGACATCCACAAAGTCACTGCATCAGGCACATCCTGAATCTCCATGGTGGCCTAGCTTCAAGGGCACAAAGATGTGGCCCCGCATTTCGGTGAAATCCCAACTTGCTCTTTGAGGACTAGTGAGGAAGACCATCTTCACGGCACAATCGATTTGCCCCAAGTGTTGGGACAACCAATCCATACCAAGAATCACATCCAGTATTGAGTCAAGTAAGATGAGGTTCGCCAAGAATTCCACTCCTTCAATATTGATGGGAACGCCCGGCATTCTTGATCGCTCTCATTTCCGCTCCGGAGGCGAATAAGCAAATGAATCCCCAAAGGAACAAAGTGAAGGTCACAATCAACAGAAATGATCTTGAAATAAAGGAATGCGATGCTCCGAGTCAAACAATATCACAGCAGGACGATAACTAACAAGGAACGTACCCAACACAACGTCGGGTGCCTCTTGAGCCTCCTCGGTAGAGATGTGGTTGACTCGACCACTCCCGACACTCGGGTCTTCGGATCACCTTCGTTAGGTGTGTGACCATTCCCGCCCTCCATTAGGACGAGGACGCTCGATCATCGAGGGCAAATCATAGCATAGTGGCCCTTCTTGTTGCAAAAGCGAAGCAGGTGACATCGGCAATGCCGGGTTGCGAGTGCAACTGCTTCTTTGGGTCGCAGTGTGCGTGGTCAAACACGGCTGCGGGGACGAGCAACCGCACCAACGGCCTCGGCGGTGGTGAAGCCAAAGCACGAGCCCCTGGTGCGGGCCCAACACGGGACGAGTGAGGCCACCGCGCGGACCGATGGGCCTCCCACTTGCGCTAGGGACTCACCCAGCGCCGCCTGTGCTTTCGGCGGCGATGGCCTTGTCAACCAAGGCACGGAAGTCGACAAAGTCCACTATAGATAGCTTGTCCTGCGGCCTCCTGACAAACCATCCATGAACTTCTCTGTTTAGCCTCATCGAGGCCACCTCACCCGGAGCATAACGAGCCAAGTGATTAAACTCGTAAAGATACTCCTATACAGACTTGCGCCCCTGTTTAAGCGCAAGAAACTCTTTCTTCTTGAGCTTCATCGTGACATCGGGAATGTGGACCCGACGGAAAGCAGATAGAAACTCATCCCACGAGACAACGTGGCATGCAGGTGCATGGCGAAAGTTCTCCCACCAAGAGAGTGCTGCACCCTCAAGCTGATGGGATGCAAGAGTGCCCGCTCCGCTCCGGCATCGAGCGATATTGAGCTTTACGCCAACAAGACGCAGCCAATCATCCGCGTCAAGTGGATCCTCCGATCGAGAGAAAGTAGGCGGCTGCGTACGGAGAAACTCCGCAAGCCCACCACGAGACTGGTGGCCACCACCTCCAGACCCCGAAGCACCAGTAGGAGTGGAGGTGTTCCTTGCAATGACCTCCAAGATCCGGGTCTGGTCCATGCGATTCCGCTCGATCTGAGCCAAAACCTCAGCCATGGTCGGAGGAGGGGGAAGCTCCTCATCGGAACCAGCCGGCTGACTGTTGCGGGTAGTTCTTACCATCCTGTTCCATAAAAATAGGTTAAACACAACTCCGGAACAGGAGACAAAGAAAACAACTGACCACTCTACAAAACAACCTTTAAAAGCTCAAGTAACAACATAAAACTGCAGCAAGATCACAAAGATAATATCCATCTTCCCATTATGACTAACTCGTATTAAAGAACGAGTAATCAATTTTCAGGAAGACAAATTTCAGAATATTAACTTCTGTTCGCAAACAGCTAGGAAACAGGGTGAAGAATTAGCAAAAAAAAAGGTTAGACACTTAGCTAACTCATATCACTTCTTACCCCTTTCATTCCCACAAATTTTAGTTGACTTAACCTCTTATTTCAGCATCTTCTACTAATTAAATGCTAGCTGTCCAGAAATTTTCTTGCTTGCTGTCCAGATTTTCTTTTTCACACCTCTGGCCGAAATTTGTAGCTTCCAGTAGCTTCTAATCTTCAAGACAGCCAACATTTTCATTTTATAATTCTCATGGTTTACCCAAAACCAATCTACTCGGTTAACAACTACCTTTTGAAAGAAGATGAGAGGAAAACTCAGCTTTCAAATTCAGTTCAGAGTGAGGTGAGATAGGCAAGCTAAGATAGATAAGGAGTAAAATCTGAGAACTCACTTAAGATTTTCAAGAAAGCACTTAATATTAGGAAAGTAAGTTTTCAAAATATACTAGGGACGACCAAGCTAGGGGTTTCTACGGTCAGTATGGCTCTGATACCAAGAAATGTGAGACCCCTGTTTATTAAACTTGTAATACTTGACCTTCCTCTGGTTCTAGTATCACAAATAGAATAATCCGCGTCTCGATGAATATGTGCCTCCCAGAACAAGCAGCACACATAAATCATACCAAAGCATGCATCAATTCCATACAACAGAATATAACAAGTCTACCAAAAGACCTACATAATATAAGTTATTACAGAACAGCCGACCGGCCAAATGACATAAGTACCAAAATGAGTAACAGCGGAAGCAAAAGTTGCCATAAGATGGCTTAAACCAAAAGACGACCGGTTAGCCACATAACACCACAGGGCAACCGACCGGGCCGCCAAGCTAATCACCCTTAAAGCGCCATGGCACAACTCACAAAAGTGAGGTCCATCGGACTCACTATCATCCTCTCAGACAACACAAGCAATGCAGGTGAGTACAAAAATGTACTCGCAAGACTTACGAGTAACAAGCCTATACATAGCTACATGAAAGCTGTATTCAAAGGAATGTGGTTATATGGTTCTTTGGACGCACAAAGCAAGTTTCATTTGCAATATTGTAATAGATTGAACAGCAGTTTGTAAAATCTGTTTTTAAGCATTTAAATAACAGCGAGTAAACATAAGTAACAAGTATCCACCTAGAAGTGACTTTCCCTAAAGCCACCACAACATAGCACGAATCCCTGATTCGTACCACCATCAAGTTTTAATTATAAAAAGGTTGTAGTCTAACTCTTGAAAGACTTCCCCAAGCGTGTCCATAACCTAGGACGAGGCTATTCGAATAGTTTTAATCCCTGCAGGGGTGTACCAATGTACCCACACTTCGCATCGCCTTTTGCCAAGCTATTAAGCACACTTCCTTTGGTATGCCTGCACGGCTAAGTCCTCTGAACCCTTTCCAATGGAATATGCTAATCAAGAGACGCACGTATGGGGTTAATCTTAGTGATCTGCCGACGAAATATGGATCACAAGGACCCATACGTGGAGCAAGATACACCGCCCTGCGCGGTGTTCCCCTCCCTACAACGTGTCCATGTTGCATATAATCAAATATGCAACCCACCACGCGACTCATTAATTAACACACCCAAAGTACTCGGCTAAGAGAGTCACATATCCCTCTAGTGTGGTTAGCACGCACAAATGCTTGGTTTGGTGTAACAAGTAGCTCGGTCCTTAAGCGACCGGGCACCATTCCAATCACACCCAAAAGATCACACCATCTTACCATTGTGCCCAAGTCTAAATTATTTTCATTTTCAGTTTTAGTTTTGCAATTTAGACAAAGCACAAGTCCAAGTATCTGATTATAATAGTTTGTGTGATCAAGGTTATCGACAAGTCGATAACCACCCATTTGTACCGATAACTAAGCATGGCTAAGCATAATGACACGTAAACTACTAAGTGACAAGGGTTCATCCAGCGAACCCAAAATCACAGCAAGTAATCCTAGGCTCAGTAGTAGAGGATTAAGCATTTCCTACTGATTATGCAACTACTGGGCCAACTATCGACAATAGTTTAAAACAACATAGCAATGCATACATAGAATTTGCAAACAATATATTAGAATTTGAAAATAGTAGGAACAATATGATCAAATGAATGCTACATCTGCTTGCCTTGCTGGAGTGCAGGATCTGATGGCTGCTGTGGCTCAATATCAGCAATAAAATTATCTTCGGAACCTAACGCGAAAAGGCGATAAGCAAATAAGAACGAAGAACACCAAATAAACTCCAACAGCAAAACACATCCAAAACTAATGAAATTTACACAACAGCTAGGGAATGATTTCAGATAGTGATAGGAACAAGAATCATGCAATTTTGACTAAGCATGCAAAAGATATGGACAAAATGCTCTTTCTCAGCCTTAAAATCAATCAATTTAATTATTAGTACTGTTCATGGCGAAATTTTCCATAATGATCTAAGGTCTGAAATTTTTATAGCAGGTAGGTCATGGTATCCTAATAACAGCAAAGTTGAATTTACTAAATTTGGAGTTATACATATTTACTTATGATTTTTCTAAGTTGTAAATCTAATGCAAGTCATTTTACAGAATTATGAACATGCTCAAATCTTATTCCATATGAAAGCATACTAACAGATGAATTTGACAAAATTGATTTTGCACAAATAGGATTTATACAGAAAAAGATATGCATTTTTCAAGATTAAATCCATTTCTGGAATATTCAAAGTGACAGAAATCAAGTTATTACGAGTTACACAATTTTCTGCTACTGAAATATGCTTAAATCCATTTTTATAATAAAATTAAGTAATAACAAAATTTATTACAGTTGGAATTATCTAAAAAGCAGTTAAAATGAATTAGTTATGAGTTTCTAAAGTTTTTATATCATTTTCAGTTGTTAAATAACTACTTACCGAGAAACAGACAAACTTAAACAAAAGAATAAGACGTGGACAAATTCCAACCCTCGATCTAAAATCCTACGGCTCACGCGCACGAAAAAAGGCACGCCGCAAACCTAACGGAGCCCACCGTTGGATCACGATCCAACGGCGCACACAAGTGTATGCATCCGGACGGTGCGGTTGCTTGGGCCAATCCCAGCCGCAGATCTGCAGATGGACGGTCCAGAGCGCACCAACGGTCGGAAGGTCCGATTGCATACAAGATCCCACCGTTGATCGCAAGATCGACGGCCGAGAGTGATCAAGGCATCCGGAGGGTCCGAATGCACTCACGATGCGGGCCGCAGATCCGAAAACGAACGCGTGGCTAATGATCGTTCAAAGAGATGCTCGACACGTGGGACCGCATGTCGGTGACTTCAGTCACAACCGCGAACGTTTAACCCACGCACACGCTGCACCGCCCACATGTCAACGACTAAGAGGTGATTTCCGACAGCGATTAATGCCGACACATTAATTAATCAATGATTAAGCATTAATGATGTCGGAACAGTGCGGGATTGCGCCAGCGGGTGATTTATGGATGTTGGGCCCACCGGTCAGTGGCCCAACGACATAGATTAAGACACAATTAATTAACTAATGATTAGCAATCACTGTGCAATTAATATGTCCTAATCAAATGACGAAAACGGGAGTTCCGTGCCGGCAAAATACCGAGCGACTTCAACGGCTCGTCGCCGGCGACACTGGCCGCGGCGACGCCGAACAAGAACCAAAATGGAATCGCAATAGCACTACGAACCTAATGGTGGCATTCTCGCCGGCGGTGAGGGACTAGAACGCCAGCTAGCCGAAAAATGAAAATGGGAGCTTTAACTGCTAAACATGAAAATAGCGAAAAGCTCCGCTACAGTCCAAGGAAGCGGTGCCAGAGCCTCTAAGGACTAATAAGAAGCTACCTTGAAGAAGGGAAGCTTCAAAGATGGCTGGAGATGCTTGATCACGGAGGAAGCTCGCCGGACTTGGAGAAGAATGATTGAAAATGACACCCTGAGCCAAATGAGTGATACCAAAGCATCAATATAACTTCATTAAGGTCCACAGAAGCTACATGAGCAAGTAATTAGAGAATGGAGCACTCACCTGAGCTGAGGAAGAAGATGACCACTTTCGGCCGAATTTGAACAAACCCCAAATTGGACAATTCCTGAGAATCAAATCCAAAATTAAGTGTGGAGAAATGTTCAAGATAGTAATGAGACAAGGATAGGGCAAAGAAACATGAAGGAGAACCACTGGAACACCAAGAACACCAATGGAGCTCTTCGGGTCAACAATGGCGACTTGCCATTTTTGAGGTGTTAAGCTCCAATACTGTGAATGGAGCTTGATGGTGGTCTAAAGAAACTCCAGGAGGTGATTTGGGTGCTTATAAGGCCTTGGAGGCATTAGGGTTTGCACCACAAGCCTTTCGGGCGGCAAAGCATAGAGCACAAGGTGCGGCCGACAAGGAAAAAGTAGTAGATGGTGCAATAGGGTATGGCATGGCCGAATGTGTCTCCCACGACCCTCACTATTGACTAGGGTGGCTGTAGGAAGCATGAAAAGACACTGCCATGCCCTACACTGTGCTCGCATGGCTAGAGGTTGAAGATGACCAGAGGAAAGGCTCGGGCATTCCAGAGCCCCACGATTTAAATCGGACGGCTAAGATAGCGCCACGCCTCACAGGTTTAAAATACAACGAAGGGGATCGCAACCCCTTGGATTCGGAATGAACAGCTCAGATTGCCCCACGTTGCGAACGTGGTTTACAATAGAGGAACAGACGAGCGTTGGATTTTAATCCAACGGCTCCGATTCAAACTAACAACCGGAGGGTACGAACATCACAGAGGATCTGAACGGTTGGATGGAGATCTAACGGTTGACATTCATTTAAGCAACCGGAAGGTCCGAATATTTACACGCGCGAGGGCCGCGCGATTAAGATCCAACGGTTGAAATTCAACGCGCGCTTTTTAAAGGGGCTCTGCGCTTAGTTGATCGACCGAAGTCAATGGCTCGAGCCCAGTCCACTCGAACCCAAAGCACAGTGAATTTAGGTTTTGACTTGAAACAAGAACAGAGGTTTTTGAGGATTTATTTGAGGTAGCAAAATAACTCCAAAAATTATGAAATTTTTACAGGAGCTTGCTAACTCAGATATCAACCTTGTGTAAAATGTTCAGAGGTTTTTATACTGTGAATAAATCTCCAAAAATTCTGCAAGGCTCTGTTTTAATGTTTGACTCAGAGTCAAACAGGTTTGACTGCCTCTAAAAATATTCAAACAATTTCTAAAAATTGTGAAATTTTTCAGAGGGGCTACATACCATCCCAAGAACTTAGGAAAAAATATTTCCAGAGGATGATCACAAAATTTGACAAGATTGTTTTTGGGATGTCATAGTTTGGATCAAATAGACTTGTGACAATGTATTTCCATAATCCCTTGTACAAGAATTGTTTGGTACAACAGGAAATACATGATGTAAGAAAAAGTTTTAATTTCTACAGACTTTCTTACATTTGAAACACAAGTCCAAAGTTGGGATGTTACAAGAAGACAAACTTAAAATACAAAGGGAATAACTAAGTTGGCATGCCCACAACCCACAAGCAACCAACTAGAGTTAAAGCCATTGCACCCATCGTTCTCACATGATCAAATGGACACTTTTTAAGTACAAAGTTGTACTCGCGAGACTTTTCAAGAAAAATAAGGATGCATGTAAGTATCAAAGGAAGGCTATTATACTAGTCAATTTTCAACATAAAATAAGTTTTGCATATAGATAAACAATATAGATTCAAACTTTCCGTTTGTAAAACATTTAGAAAACATTTTATAACAGTAAGTAATGATCAACAACGGTATAATCTCCAAATATAATCAACACACGAACATCCCATTCATGACACAATTCATTCCTCAACAAAATTAACGTGTGAACTACGCGTTCATGATAACATTTCAGATCTGAACAAACTAACATAATGACATAACATTTCCAACCATAACCCAAACTTAATTTCCCAAAGGCTAATTGTGCCTGCTTTCCCACAAGTGATGTCCATAACTTAGGACGAGGCTATTCGAATAGATTTGGTTCTCTGCAGAGTTGTACAGCTTTACCCACACGATATGCATTCCTCTTAATGTTGACCAATGCACTCTTTCTTAGGAGTATGACTGAGGTAGCATAACAAGGCCTTTACAATGTCATGTCTTAACTATCAAACCACACGAGGAACATAATTCCCATGGCAAACTGTCGGCCACCTAGAACCACAGGTGAACCCCATTGTGTAAGTAAGTCCGTTTCAAATAAGAGACCCTTAAGGGCAAGTAAGAGAACAACGAACATGCCCCCACAGATTGACAAAAGAACCATTAACAATAACAATTGTCAACCTAATTGTATTTTGATAACTAACACACGACAAATTAGTTAGCCAAGCCTTCGCCATTATCCCGACATGTGGTTGCACGTAAGACTTGGTTCATCACACCACAGACTGGTCCTTAAGCACTCAAACGGGGCTACACAATTCCATAACAACAAACAACAATAATATTTCATGATCACCCTACACCTGTCCAAGTTAAGAACATAAAACCCATGCCCAACATGTCCACAAACCCCAAATGCAAAGATCTGGATATATTCCTCAAATCCAACATAATCCAATCCATAAAATCCTCAAATTTCAGCAAGATTCTATTCAATCCATCGGCCGATGGACTAGCATGCCTGAGTATCGTTCTACAAATTAGTAAACAATCCCACATAACATATATCTTTAATCATTCAAGGTAAAAGGGTAATCAACATTGAAAGGAGGGCCACTGCAACAATTAGGAATTTAATTACTTCTACCCATGAACATACTTTTCAAAATAGCATGCAATTGCGATATTAAAACTCACACAAAATTTTTAAAATCACTGGGAGCAAAATGATCAAGAGGGGGGTGTGCAGGCACCTTTTGCTAGTACCACTTGTTCAATCTCAGGTTACACTCAATTTAATCTCACGAATATAATGGTATCGTCGAAAAACCTAATGAAAGACGATATTGCAATAAATATCAAATAAAGCCAAAAATTCAAATACTCAAAAATGCATGAAATTTATACAATAGATAGGTCATGATTTTATATTAATTTAGGTGAAAGAATTATTCCATTTGGCTTTAGCATGTGAAAGTTATAGGGGTTTGAATCTCAATTTTCTAGAAAATCAAAAGAAAATAGAATCTATTACTTTCATTCGAATTAAATTCTTTGGTGAAAATTTGCAGAATATTTGTGGATATAAGGAGTATATATGTAAATAGAGAATAAAAAATATAAGATCAAAATAGTTGACTTTACCTCATTTGGAGTTTTCAAGATTTAGTTATGAATTTCTAAAGTTATCAACATTTTATAGTGTAAAAATAATTTATTTTGGGATCACTCTCCTAAAAATATATTTTCTGTGATTGTAAAAAGTTTGAAACCAATTTTAAAATAAAGTTCATTCTAAATGAAAAATAACAAAATTGGTTTCACTGTTTTTGGAGTTAAAATGAGTTAGTTATGTATTTTTGAAGTTAAATGATTTTTTTAGTGTAACAATAATTCACTTCGGGATTTAAATTTGCATTTAATACTTTCTCTACCGAGTTCTATCCTAGCCTGTGACGCTTACACGTGGGACCCAGGTCAAAGGTTGACCCGGTCAACAAGGACTAGCCTCAACCGAGAATGACGTCGAAGACGTATTCAGGGAGTACATCTCCTAATACCGAAAGCGTATTCTCGGAATAAGCACTTAAGAAATATGTTTTCCCTTTACAAAAAGTGTACTATGCGGTTTAAC
Organism: Ampelocalamus luodianensis; assembly: GCA_036346255.1. NCBI lineage: Eukaryota > Viridiplantae > Streptophyta > Magnoliopsida > Poales > Poaceae > Ampelocalamus > Ampelocalamus luodianensis. The sequence continues at coordinate 47,027,754 of CM070622.1, read as the reverse complement.
CTATTCACTTAACTAGCCATAAGGACCCATGTGTAAGTGATACAAACGTGCTCTAAAGACAGTCATTGATTTCCTAAGCATTCATTATCGCTAAAAGAAACGAGATTCGGTTAATTAATGGCATGAACAGTAGCTGTCAGAGAGTGACGCACGTATGCACGGCGGGCAAAACTCGCCGCCGACGCGGCAGCAGGGCTCCGGACTCGACGTCGACATGAGCAGATGCGCAACGAGAAGACGAGCTCACCTAGGGTGGGGCGGGTTCCGATGGTGGCTGGTGTCGCTCGTGCGATGGCCGGAGGCGGAGATGACGGGGCGGCGCTCATGGACCGGTTGCTCCGGTGGTCGAGGAGGCCCGGGGAAAAGCGCATCAGTGTCGCCTCGCGATGAGAAGCAAGAATCTGAGGTCAAAGAAGACGGAGCACATCGGTGGTTGTCGAAATAGGAACAACGGCGATGCGGCAATGGGGCTTCACGGCGACAACTTGAACGATAGCACCTGGGACATCAAGGAGTGACCCGTGAGGATTTATAGGTTGCATGCAAGCTTACGGGACACCGAAAGGGACTACGAACCTACCGAATGACGGAGGATTGCGGCGCGGCGTAGCTTCGGCCGTAGGTGTAGAAGACAAAGGTCGTGGGCGATTTCCTGCACCAAAGACCAATCAAATTGGTGGGAACACTCAATGGGGTAACGCGGAGCTCCAAGACATGGTTAGATCTGAGGCTCATCGGAGAAGAGTGTCATCTCAGCGCGACGGTACGGACGCGACCGAGCACGCACAAAAGTGGCAAGGAGGCGTCCGTGTTCCGAGAGCTACAACACAAGAGAGGGGTTTGGGTTAGAGAAAATGGGAATGGTGGAGAGAGAGGAAGAGAATGGCACACATCGCGCGGCGCTACTGTGACGGAGGGAGCTTATGGCCTCCTTCTCTCTCACGGCCGAAGAGAGAAGTGAGGGGAGAAGAAGGGGTAAAGTTGGTTTTGTGCGAGCTCATGGACGGATGATGGAGCGGTGTTAAGAGGTGGTGCTTAGGGATTGGCCATAGAGAGGAGTGGGCCTACGACGTCGTTGGCCGTGATGGAGCAACGGCAGAGCACAGACGCCGCGTGGAGCTCGGCTCCTGCACGCGTCCCAGCAAAGAGGTGTGGTGCGGCGAGATGGTCCAGCCAAATCAAGTGGTCGGGTCGGAACAGTGCCAGGCTCGGTCGTGATGTTCGGACCGTCCGTTCGAACGCTGCGTTTTAACCATTCGATCATGATCGGACGGTCCGCGTTCGACTTGGTCGGGTTGGACCCAAAGGTCCGGTCGGTGAAACAGTGTGTGGCTCGGGCCAGAAGAATAGTGCTAGGTTTTTGGAAATCCATAATTGACCAAAAAAACAACAGGATTGACTAAGGCTTTAAATATAGAAATAAAAATTTAAAAGTTATGAAACTTTTTAGAGGGGTTCCTGGGAAGGTCCAGTGTTCATAAACATTATTGAACCTTACTGTTCAAAAATTAAATTGCATATTTTAAATTCAAACTTAGGGTAGTTCCTTGTATTGAGTTTGAATTTTCTGAGGATTGAAATAAGTTCCAAAATTTTGGTAAAAATTATATTTAATCATGATAAATATTATGGTATTT